>VYXC01009482.1:235443-291630 GCA_013397175.1 Platysteira castanea
TTTTTTTAAATATATGGCTTTAATATAACCATATTCACACTTTAATTTGGTATGCCTGTGATGGTAAACAGCAGTGCACCATAATCAACTGTTATTATGAAGAATGAGTTGCCCATAATCTGTGTAATAGAACCACTCTCCTGCTAATCCATCAAGCACTTTGCCAAGGACACTGCAGGGACACTAAATGCACCAGTTCCACTGTCACAGGATTTCTACTCAGGATGGAAGCACTTGTTGGAATAAGGGGAGAATATGATTTGTTGTGACCAACAGATTTCACCTTTTGAAAATAAAAGTCACGGCAGAGCAAAGCTCTTTCCTGTTGATCCATTTTTCTACCACTGTTAACACATGAAAGCTGTGAGGTTTGCAGCTACCCAGAGCTGGGCCCCAGCATAAGCTTCTCCCTGAACTTCAGTTCTTGACAGGCAAATCAAGAATGGATGATTTGACTGGAATGTGACACTGCACGCAGGTCTGAACAGAAGCCACAGAAGTAAGTGCACAGTCCACTGAAACCACACCTTGTCAATCGGCTTCTCAGATTGTTCCAAAAATCTTTTGATTAGCCAACATCAAGTTCTTTCAAAAATTCATTGAGAATTCACATTTTTCCTCTTTGAACTCTGCAGGAATTATCTTCAAGCAATAAAATCATATTGCCTGTCAGAAAGGCAAAACCAAAAAACAACCCAGCACTTCTCTACTGCTCATAGCACTGCAACATTTATGAACCAGTGAGCTTTAGTGAAAGCTGCAGCATTCAGCTTTTCCATGAAACATGATGAGCTTTCCATAAATTGCAGCCACGTTTCTCCTAGAGGGATACGAATAAAGTCTATTTACGGAATTTTCAGCAAGTGGATGCAGGGTGAAAATATCACTTGTTTCTTCAAAAGACTAAATTACCAAGTTTCTGTATCCTGGATTCCACAACCTTTTCTTCCACTCCAAATTTTAACTTCTTTTTCACAAACACACACTAATCATATAAACTAACCTGACCTACAGACAGCCTTTGTGCATTTTTTGTGCATGTAAACATGCAATAGGAACACTATGAATACAAACACATGAAACTGTGTCTAGAAATAGAAACAGCAGCAAAGATGTTTTATGGAAAAATGTGAAAGCAGAGACAAAAAACACGAACATCCTCAAATGAATACCAGGATGATCAGGGTAAAGGAACAAATAAATCTTGAATCAATTTACCTTGGCCAGATTTAGCTGGCGGGAACATGTGCCACAGTGTGACAACCACGGGTAATAATTGTTCACCCAGAATTCATTATGTGCTAAAGTCCTATTTTTCCAAGGAAATCAAACATCCATTAGTCTCATGTTTTGCTTTAACTTGATTTATACAAAAGTTGTATGTTCCTGAACAAGGAGGGTGTAATTCCAAAATCATTTTTTCATAAAAAATACAAAAGAATGTGCATAACTGGGAGCCAAAAGCCCTTTTCCTACAACATCAGGCACTTCAGTCTAGCTAAAAGCTAGTCAGCAGTGTATTTAAGTCAGGGAACGAAATATTGCTAATGCTGAAACAAATGAATGACTGTCTTCAACAGACAATTAAAATTTTTAAAATCACTTGTTCTGAAAAGGACTGAGGCTGTTAAAATTCCATGTGCCTTTTCTCTCTTGGAATGATAAATGAAGCCACCAGCTGATAGGATGTTCTACCATAGGTTCTATTATTAAGCCGTGCAAAGAGGCATTGGCAATTATTACTAATTTTATTTTAGGCATCAGTACAGAAACGTAGCTGGAAGAAGTTCTTTTCAAGCAGTTCTCTCAGTCTGTCCAGACAGATAAAATGCAGACATCTACCCAAAGAAAATGTGTGGGTTCTCAGTACCTTGAAAGGTCAACCATTCTCATAAAATTAAGTTCTTAGAAGTTCTGGTGTTATTTCGTGGAAGGAAAACGTAAATAATAATAATATAATGAAGTTAGCTTGGCAACAAGCTTCCAGGAAAGAACCAACTCTCTAAAGAAAGCATTAAAGAAAAATTGTTAAAATCTCTGAGATGGAAATTTTGACAGGAAGCATTCTCAGGGTGCCCAGGAAAAATGGGAATTAAAATACATAAAAAGCTATTACATGTACTGCATGATTTATTTATATGCATTAATAAACTCTGTAGCAATACACACCCCAAATTTCAGGGACAAAGAAAAATACAAACATGTAACTGTAAATACCACAAATTTGCGCAATGGGCTCAAGTAAATCTGGATTATTTTCATGTATATGTGCTGATCAGTAGGATAAGCACTGAACACAAACACAGGCTGGTTTGGATTAAGGCTTATTTTGTGGGGTTTTCAAATAAAGATCATGTTGTCACGCTTCCAAGATAATGCCATATACTTTAGCAGATGAAATTACAGGAGGAGAAAACAGTTATCTACCAATAAGGTTCTCTGTGTTAACCTCGGACCTTTTTAACACCTTAAACTGAGGCAACAGATTCCGAGTTCCCGTTCTAGAAACGCTTTTTAACTCTCGTAACTTTTTTTCCCTTTCCTCACCATAACCTTAAGTCCTTCCTCTCACCTTGAATTCTAAATATAAATAATATAACCAATGAAGAAAAGCTTCAGTGCATGTAAGAGGCCTCTGCAGAGATCTGTGAGGAAGCTAACTGGGAGAGTTGGGGTGGAAACACGGAATCAAACCTGGCTCTAGTGCATGTGTTGGTGTTGGGAAGTTACAAAACAATGATGATACCACCCCTTTCCAATGCCTGACTTAGCATGTCCTTTTAAGAATAGCACTGGCCCTGCTCTGAGTGGAGTCTGGAATGGATGATGGCACAGGTCCAGCCCACCTACATTCTTTAAAACTTCCAATAGCTCACTCACAATACCCCTTTCAACGAAACTAAACCAAACCAACCTCTCCAAAGCATCATGAAAGATTTACAATAAAAGTAGAAGACAAAACCAGATGTTCTGAGATGTGGAACTTCAAGCTTTTATCAGAAATTTCTTCCTTTCTTTTCATTCCTTTTTACTTTAGGGCCTCCACCTCTAGTCTAAATGTTATATTCTGAAACTATGGGTTTATTTAGGCGTGTTTGCAAAGCACTTCAAAAGTGAAATGTAACTACTAGGAGTGATTTTTTAATTACAAACTATATATTAAAATTGTAATACAAGGCATTTTTCATTTGTCATTATATCTATTCCAAAATACGCAGTGAGAGTTATAAATGAAAGATGTTACAGTGCAGTCTCAACACAACATAGAGAAGAAGGTTTCGATGAGATATTAGGAGGAAATTCTTTACTGTGAGGGTGGTGAGGCCCTGGCCCAGGCTGCCCAGAGAAGCTGTGGCTGCCCCATCCCTGGAAGTGTCCACGGCCAAACTGATCAGGGCTTGGAGCAACCTGGTCCAGTGGAAGGGGTCCCTGCCCATGGCAGCGGGGTGGAATGAGAAGAGGTTTAAAGTCCCATCCAACCCAAACCATTCTCTGATTCTATGATTCTGCAATTCTAAGAAACTAGAAGCAGTATAGATACTAAATAAAGTGTTTCCATCTGCGATTCACAGCAAATTTCATACACAAATAACAACTATACAAATCTCCATAACCTCCCACATCATTATGTGGGTATCAAATTTAACTCCAATTCTGTACTTCCAACCCTCTGGGACAAAGCAGAAACATCTGTCTTTATTTCAGCTGCCAGTCTAACAGTATGATTTAAGATAAATCACCCTCTATGAATAATTAATACTGCTTTCTCAGTTAGATTTGTGATTATTAAGTCATTATTTGTTTGTTTTCAGTGATGATTAATCTGTTTTCCCTTCTCGTGCTTAGTCATACAACTCTGGAGGAAAACGAAACCCTCAGATAACTTGCAAATTCTGGTTAGAACTGAGCAGTCAGTTCTTAAGAGCTTTGAATTTCAAAACATCCAGCTGAAAAGGTACACAGACCAAAGGATCTTCTGCAATGGGGTTTCATGTGCACAGAAAGAACCCTGGGTTATAAATTACTCCAGCATTGGAAGGTGTTGAGGTTGGCACACTGAAGCCCAGGGACACAGGCATCGATCATAAACCACCAATTTTTAATGAAGATCACATAAAGAAAAGAGTTGGGATAGGAATGAAGGAAATTCCATGTCCTTAGCAATCTATTTCCTGTCTCTTTCTGGAAACAGGGGATCTGATTCTGCAATTCTCCAAGCAATCAAGGCAATCATCCCACCAGCCATTCCAATCACTGATGCCACAGAAAACTACTGGCATTTCTCACTGGGTTTGTCTTCTGGGGGACTGCTCTGGTAAAGCAGTAGAGAGAAGCTGCAACAAACTAGGTAGTAAAAATACAGAAAGTAACTGAGGAAATAATCTGGAGGAAGACTTGGCAATGATGGGTGAAAACTGTTTCCAGAGAGATCGACTCCTTAATTTGACTCAGCCTGCAGCGATACAAACACCAGAGCCAAGACCCAGTACCCAGCTGGGAAGTGGGGGATGCGCAAAGACTGTAGCAGCTCTCATCTTGGCTCAGGAAAAAATCCTCCTTGAACTACACTGGAGGAAGGAGAAGGAAAACAGCAGGCTGCAGGGTCAGGAACACACCGGGAATTTTACTTCACATCTGAAGTTCCTCTGAACTTTGACAATGAACTGGGCTTCGAATAAACTGAGTACAGCTTTGTGTATCCTCTAACTGCAATTAAAAATAAAACCTCTTCCTAGAGGTGGCTTCTTTCAATTCCAAGATCAGGAAGGCCTTTGGATATAAATATTGCCGTGATGCTGAGGGGGATATTCAGAAGTCCTCTCATTCAGAAGGACAGAAGCCTAATGCCACCTCATTGCCAAGCCAGTGGCAGGTAAATGGAGCAACAAAATAAGATCTGCCAAAAAGCCAAACCACAACTGAGAGGACTGGTCTTATACACTGAATTAAAGATACTGGCAGCAGGTCACTGCAAAAAACATTTGCTTTGCCTGTTAATCAGGGATGTTGCCAGAAGCATAATACAGTCACATAGTTTTAGTTTAATCTCAAAACGGGTGTGAAAGTCACAGGTTATTAAAAACCCTGAACAGGACACTCTGCTCTGACCAATCATTTCCTAGGCTTTATTCCCACCATTCACTCCTAGTGCTTTTTCAGCCAGTGAAATGAGTCATTCACTGGTTAAACCAGGAGACTGCGAGACTGAGCTTCCCACTATATTACTGTCTTATTTTGTAGCCTGAGGCAAAGTAATGATCTTTTCTCAGTCTGTCTATATGTAATATGCACATTATGCTTCTCATAGGGATATGATTCGTTCACTGATGATAAAAAACATTTTGGTGTTCTCAGAAAAACAGCATCATAAATCCACGAGAGGTAAGCAGCAGGGGGAAAACAACTGTCTTCCCATACCAGTGCAGCTGGACAATTTAAAAGTTGCAACAAACTTTTTACCTAGCATTATACCGTTCTCCAATATCTTTGAGATTTTTATTTCAAAAATATTAAAAAAAGAAAAAAAAAAAAAATCTTCCCAGGAGAGCTTCCAGCCTTATAAACATAATGTTAGCCAGAGGAGGAAAGACAGAAGTTCACCCTGTCCTCAGAGAAAGATATCCATTTGACTATTTCAGGACTTCTAATCTGGAGCCTGAAGGGATGAGATCTTCCACATCATCCCAAAAATCCTGAGAGAATGGCAACAGCAAGACTTGAGCTCTGTCAGCTCGGGAGGACCACACAAACCCAAAAAAAATGATGGAGATGCTGTAGAGCATCTCCAACAAGCTGAGTTGGAAAGCTGGTGTAGAGGAGTTCAGGAAAGCAACCAGATAAAATGAAGAAGATAGAATTTGCTTCTGCAGTTAAACAGACTTGCTCATTTATTTTATCAAAATTCCACTGGAGCCGTGGTCAGAAATGCAGTTGCAGAGACTGATAATGACATTTCTTCAGATATACACAGTATGAAAGAGGAGTTCCAGCAGTTCTGCAGAAGAATTTTGCAACTTTTTTTTGGAGGTGGAGGGGATCAGTAGGAAACTTGACCTATCAAGGATTTTATCTGCTCACAGAGTTATGTTTCTAGCTCATATTTCACTTTGTTGTTAGATGCAAAGCATGATGTCCAAATTAGACATCTTCATAGGGTTTGCTCCCCCACACCATACCAACATCCTCCTTCCATGTTTTTAAAAACCTGTTTGAATTATTCACTGTACAGTTCTGAGACTCAGAGCTATTGGGTGAAATGGCAAAATTATCCTTTAACCTTCAACTTTTACTCCCTAGGAACAGATTGATTATGTTAGAAGTCACAAGTATTCCCTTCAGAAGCGTCGAGGAATGTTTTGGAAGGAATTTTTTTGGCCTACTGAAATACAACTTGGCAGAAACATCATTTTCCCTAATGAAGTCTTGGCTTATTTATCTATATTTATCTTGAACACAACGCAGAAGAATTCTGTGAATTAAGAAAACCAATACATGTTTCTATGTAGCTCCTTAGGCCTCTGTATGGAACAAGCCTGTAGGTGCACTTATGCAGCTAACAAATTACATATGTGGGCAGGCAATAGTAACAGTACCTTTTATCACACCTTGCCTGCATTTCCAGCCTGTCAACAACACACAAGCAAGAATCTTGAACAAAGAGGAAGATTTTTACACTGAGATTTACTCCTTTAATTGACAATAGGCACAACAAAGTCCATTTCCAGAAATGTTTTACCCTTTAAGTAATCCAATTTAGATCTTGTCAGCATGAATTGCACTGGATCCCAAACACCACAAAGAAACACCACATAGAGAGAGATGAAGTCAGACAAGGCAACCTTGCAGCTCTTAAATCCTTACAAATCTTGAATGACACCCAACCACAAGCAGGAAACCACAGCAAAAATGAGTCCTAAGACTTCCAGAGATTCATGAGAGCTTTAAACAGACAGTAAAACACATCAGTACTTACCATTCACCAGCAGCAAGTCATTAGCTGGAAATGAAATACATCCACTTAACAAATAGGACTGGAATCACAAGTCATCCTGGCTTTGTATGAGGGAGACAGCATTAGCATCGACAAGACTCCCGAAATGAGCAAATTTAAAGGACAGGACAATTAAAATGTTAACCACTGCCTGCAGCCTTATTTGCAAAAGTGTTCCCAACATTGCCACCATCAAACAACTGCTGCTTCAGATGCGATTGAAGTGCCAAGCCCTTGCGTTTTGTTTTAATTTGAACTGGATCTACAGCATAGGCTGGGTATATACAATAAACTGAAGTCACAGATTAACTCAAGTAGATAAACTGAACTCTCCAGACACTGCTCTGTAATAGCCAAAAAAGTGCAGCTGAAAAGACGACACCCTCTGATGTACACACACAGCTTTGCACTGGTCTCCCCACACCTACCAAAACAACTCAATCTGTCTCTAATAACAGTCCTTGATATTTCAGATGTTGTGATGAGATTTAACCTGAGAATCCTAAACTGGAACTTCAGTTGTGTCAGGAATCGTTAATCCTTTTATAGAGTAATCAGGAGTCAAATCCATCTTGTGATGACAGACTGCAAATAAAGGGACTTGCAGGGCCATCAAACATGCCAAGAGCACCGCTGCAAGGTGCAATACAGGTATATGAGGTCAGAACTAGGTCACATTTCCATATTTCATAAGGTTTGCCAAGTTCCAAATTAGAGGCTATCACATAAATCTCAAAACATGACAGTAAGAAGATAAAAATTCCCCTTGGTTAACAAACAAATGAAGACAAGAGTGTACAAGTCAGATAAAGCAGAAAGGATAACAGTAAAACCTCCCTCAGAAAAAGGAAATCATTCAGAGAACAGTAATTATAGGCAAGTGTTTTTGTCTTCACTACAGACACAGCTTTGACATTTCTACTCTCTCACAGAAACTATGTATTTAAAGTATGAAACCAGTAAAAGACAACTGCCAATTGCTGCATGTTCATTGATTCTGTGTTAATACAAGCTGGAAAGTCTTTACTCTGTGATTATTTTTAACCTATCTCTGCACAAGAAAGAAATTCAGGGTAGAATTTAATGACAACAAAGTGTTTTAGCAACTGACTTGCATTGAATTTTACAAATTTACAGCGAAGTTGAATGTCAACAGATACCAAATTTACCAGTCTTCAGTTTCAGGCCACGGAACAATCAAGCAGGAGCATTTGCCCATTGGACTCCAAAAGACCTGCTTTTGTTTTCACTAATCAAAACCACCAACGGTAAAAAAACAATTTAAAAAATCCCTTTGTTTGTCACAGAAATGTTTGTTTAATAAAGGAAATTGGGTGGTATGTGAACAGACAACTGTGAGAACAGCAACTATGGGGGGAAAAAAAGGATGTCATCGTGATTGTAAAATTTCAACCAAGACACAACCACTGAAGTAAGTACAGCTGGTCCAAGTGAAATAGTCTAAGAAAACAACAGAGAATGCAACCCCACATGGGATTGCACAGGACTAATGAGTACAAAAAGCATCAAGATTAACTAGGGAGGTGGGGGAAAACTCACCTCATCGTATGAATTTTCACAGAAAATAAACATTATTTTTTCAGTCTGTGACCCAGAATTTACTTTTTTTCCCCAGAAACATCTGGGCTGTGAAAGCTACAAACATATGAATCAGTAATAAATGTGAAAGCTATAGACAAATAACTTATTAATCTGCAGTTAAGATCATGGCTTATGAGTTTATGTAATTTTTTATCATGTTCTCTGCTGATTCTTTTTGTAGTCCAAATGAGCCTCTCTCCACCTATTGTCCCTGTTCCTCTGACTGGCTCCTGTTTCACATGATGATAAAGCTGAATTAAGAGCTGCCTCCTGCCCTCCTCTTTGCCCACCCTGGGGGGTGCAGGACACACTGACTCACCCTCACAGCCTGATCCCACCCAATACCAGAAGTTGCTGTTTTTTTCTGGTTTGGTTTTGGTTTGTTTTTTTCCTGCTGTTTTAGTGAGTTGAATTGAGT
The DNA here is from genome assembly GCA_013397175.1 of Platysteira castanea. NCBI lineage: Eukaryota > Metazoa > Chordata > Aves > Passeriformes > Platysteira > Platysteira castanea. Next base: position 244,455 of record VYXC01009482.1, read on the forward strand.
CACTGTGCCATGAAGTGACACAGCCAGAAACACCTGAGTTTCTTTCACATAAGAGTGAGAGATGGGAGCTAATGGCACTAAGCAACATCTGGCAGTTTTGATAGGAACAAGCCATTACTGCCTTGTCTTTTCACAAAGCCATACCCTCCCTTTCTGTCTTTCCCTTCAGCCAAAGCCCATTTACCTAAAACTCATTCAGTTGTAAAAGAAAATAACTGTAGAATTGAGATCCCTTCCGTTTCCCCAATTCTTTTTTGACAATGCTTCAATTTTTGGTTTATTTATGTACTGAGGACAGGAGCTGCCTGTTAATATGTGCTCACTCTGTGCTGCTGCCTGGCAGGGGGAACAATTTATCAGTTATAACCACATGGATTTAGCCAAATACTGCATATACAGAAAGCTCGGGGAAGATGGTGTTAAAAACTGGCTTGGGTATGCAGAAAGAGTAGAATTAAAATAATTTCCTGATATTAAAGAAACTGTTTTAAAAGGTATGGGATAATGGACTCCATGTGTCAGAAGATAGGAACCTTCAGCAGCAAGACTTGAATAAATTCTTAGAGATGTACAATTAATTTCATTATACCCTGAGAAGAAAGTGTACCTATCAGTGTATTATTGTACTCATACTTTTCCTATGCTACGTGCTTGGTGAATAAAAAGGATTACATAGCAGCTTATTATTATTAAAATATGATGACAGTCCCTGTGTCTCCCCAAGCAGCACAAAACTCCAAACTCATATCCTCAGAAAAATCTTTTCATTTTTATAAGCCATCTGTCAACAGGCCATTTCTTCTCTGCCTTCCCTTTGATCATACAACCCTAATTTTCTCAATGTGGCAATCAATCTCTTTTCCTCCTCATTTTTATATAAAGATATTAGAAAACCCTCTGAAGTCTCCACATTGTAGACTCAGCTAATATATGCAGACTTGTATTCCTATAATTATCCTTTCTTTTTCCCCCTCCTTTCTCCCTTCTCCCTTTCACATATCATCTACCATATCTTGTTTCAATAGGACCACATGGATCTTTTCCTGCTCACTGAGTACCTACCCAGTGTCCTGTACCAGATGTAATCACCCACCACCCACAGTTCTGCTCCTCAAATCACCAACAGAAATGTCCAGGCTCTTTTCCCTTTGACAAACTCCACCTTGATTTTATGTCTGCCATTTACGCACTGCACTGCTAAGAAAATGAATGGTGTAGATGTCAGGCAGAAATGTGTGTGCCTGAAATCCTTCACTATTTCAGCAGATTGTCTATTGCTCACATTAGTTCTTATCCCCTTTACTAAAAAAAAAAAAAAAAAAAAAAATAGGGAAAAAAAAAACTTTCCTAGAATGAATCTTTTGAAGAATGGGTATGAAGACAGTCTTTGGGAAAATAAAATCATCCTCCTAAGAAACAGAACATTTAATATGATTGGATACATCACTCCCTGAGTATTCATTTCATGTGCAAAATCCTTTTGATGCTTTATACCTTCAGTGTCACAATAAAAATATCTTCTTATTACTGAGGCACGAGAAGAGAGTAAACAGCAGCTGTGTGATAGCACTGATGTAGCAGAACATATCCCCCTGAGGATTCTTGACCTTTCAGCCTTGGTTTTCAATGCTGCAGCTAAAAATAGCTTTTCTCCACTGACAAACATTACAGCTCCATGCTGCAGAATAGCAATGAGGAGCTTTATGCTCTAATGGCTTTACTATAAATAGAATCTCTTCACTGCTAAAAGCTCTTCATTAAAAGGATTAGTGACTACAACACACAACAGGAACAGCCGATACCGAACCTCAGGCTTTGTAGCACAAGCTGATTTTAAATTTACTCGATTTTAAGGTTTATGAAGTTAACTGTGTAATTCGGTGAGTAAAGCAGAATGAAAAAGAACCCTCTCCCCCTTCCATGCAACATTTTGGAGGGCTGAGTTTGATATAAAATTAATAGTTTGAGGAATCAGCATCCTAGTATTCTCATTTTCTCCAGTTCGATGCCAAATTGACTGGATAATGGAACGTCAAAATGGAGCACAAAGGCACAACAAAACCGATGTCAGTGCTTGAGCATGACAAATGATCAGTTCTCTGCTAGAGCAGAAAAATTCCCTTTCCTGCCCAGCTTCAGACAGAGACACAAATTCTCCCAGGGCTGGGCTGTGGCTCAGCTGTGCTGCAGCAGGGGTCACATTTGGAGACTGAAGTGGGAGGGTGACAAAGCCAGGGACGAGAAGGTGAGCAGCAGAATGGGAATCCCACTTCCCATTTCAGGGTCAACACTTAATAAAGCCAGCCTTAGGGAGTTACTTTGAGATACACTGGCAAATACACCATTAGAGTGATGCCTCACAAATACCCAGCCATGGGAGGAAGACTGGAGACAAGATGTAATTAAAGCAGAAATAAAGCACATGTTTTAAGTGGTGAGTTATATTAACATGGCTACAGTGAAAAACTGACCAGGAGAAACTTCAAGGAAAAAGATAAACCTTAATTGCCAAATGTGAGATAAACTGACCATCTGCAAATACTAGAAAAAGACAAGCTTGTCAAATACTCTGTTAACAAAAACATGTCTGAAGTGTTCAGAGATTTTTAAACTTCAGTGGTACAAATGGTGTGGATTGTGCAGTCAGTCAAGGGAATTCAACCCCTCTGAGACTGATTGTATTTGAAGATATGCAGTAACCCTGCACATCACTGGGAAAAGGAAACTATTGAATTCCCAGGTGCAGTTCACTTACTCCCATCTTAGCCTGGCCTACAGAGCCATCTCTCCATGAGCCCTATCAGCCAACAATTAGCAGTGCTTACAATTACCTCACAAACAGGCCACTGCATATTCTAAGTACTGGTCAGTCCTGGGCCCCTACAGGCAGCACTTGGGCCTCAAATCAAAGGCTGTTTCTTGCAGCACCACCATATGTATGTGAACATCTTACCCCAAAACCAAATAGAAAGTGATCAGAAGATAGGTACTGAAAGGGTAAATCGAGCCTTCAGCCCTCTGAGGTTCTTAAAGAAAGGAACATCTGCCTGTGGAGCCATTCTCTATTTCTAATTGACAAACCAGGGCACAATCTGATTGTCCATCAATGAATTCCACTCACTGGTCTTTGTTTTCTTTTTCCTGAGGTTCTGAAAATTTGCTTTTGCTTCAGCACTTTTCATTTGTTTGAATTAATGCAGATGTGGTAATGTTATACAATTATTTTTTTTTTAATAAAAGCCATAGTTCTGAGGAGTTGGGACCAATGGCACATTTAACTATATTCTGGGTTTTCCTCTTTTATATTTGTTTACTGTTAGAGAACAGAAATTTTATCAAACATAAACCAAATTTAGATTACCAAAATAACTACGGATGGCTTTTCCCCCTCTGACATTTAGACAAATGGCAAATTTTGATTGCCTGCAAAAATTGCTAATATGCAGAACTGCATACTTCTTTTCATTTTAAATTAGAGGATTTGCTACTAACATGCCATATGCTGTGTGATATGTTTAACAGAATGTTACACTTCTAATTGCATACCAATCAAGGGCTCGTATTTTCCAACAATTAGCAGGGTAAAGTATAAATTTCCTCATGTCGTTGATGCTTTCAGGCATCCAACAGCTCCTACAATATTTTAATCCACACATCTTCCAAATCACAAACATGATTTCTCTTCAGTAAGAGACCCCCAGATACAGGAGACTGAAACGGAGAGGATGGGGGGAGAGGAGAAAGAACAATGTATTTCTACTGACAGCACCATCCTTCTGACTTCCCAGAATTTCTCACAAAACCCTAAGATATTCAACCACAAAAATGGAGAGGGGATCTTAGTTGGGGTTTTATGTAAATCTATTTACAGTGTCTTGACTGAATGTTTTTTTTTTTATATATATACATGAAAAAAAATTCTATAAATACATATATATATATAAATAACATAATGAGGATTCTCTGTTAACAGGAGTTGAAAGGAAGAAGTCTGCAGCTATTTCTGACATCTTAAGGATCTTACAGAATGAATTTATCTGTACATTCGAAAATCACCCATTTTCAGGGGTGAAGAAAATAAATATTCTCCAGTCTTGGCAATTACACAATTGAATGGAGTATGGGAATGGAAAAATCAGGAAACTGCTCTCCAGGTAGATATTGGTAACTTTCAATTTTAGCAGAAGAAGGTATCCAATCCTGATTTTTGCCATACAGTTTTCAAAAGTTTCAAAGACATTTTATGCTGATTATAGCTCACTTTTTATTTGTATCTATCAACTGACTTGCTGATATTCAAATTTCACCAACAATGATAAGTCTCCCCATCATATCATTTAATATTTATAATGGAGCATGAGTGAGCTACTTAATGAATAGCAAGATTATTTGGATTCATTTTAATCCCTCTTTCAAAACAGAAAGAATCCCCAGTGACTTCTCTCCTAGACATTATTACATAGAAGTACCATTTTACTGTACTGAGTAAAATATTTACTTGTGTTTATTCCAGTGTTTGCAAATTTTAATAAATTCAGTCTGCCATCAGACTGTGAAGTAATGAAATTAAAGACTGGATAATCACTGCTTATAAGGGTAGTTTTAATGTGCTATTAATTGCTACATACCATGTACTCAAATTTAATTTCTAGTGAAATGCTCAGGGCAAGTAGAAACTTTAGCACTGGAAATATTTGAAGCTGTACAAGTATCTCCTGTTTCATCAGTGTTATCTCAGAAAACTTCACGCACCCTTCTCTCTAGATTTTTGCATGCCTGGAAAGGCACAGGAGTCATCACGATATTATTTCAGTTTAGAGCTTCTTCCCAAAGGCAGTTCAAGAACTTATTCACTGTAAGTTTGCATATAAATAGTACTATCCAACAGTATTACCTAATGGTATACTGGGAGTAAATATGAATGCTCTTAGCATGAACTTCTGGGAATAAAGACAATAACTGAACAGTCAAGGGTCACACTTGGAATCTGTGCAACTGAGAAATGTCCACAATCCACACAGAATACAGTGAGGTTCTAACTAGAGGAGTAAACTGATGACACAGCCAACCTGCTTCAAAAGTCCAAAGGAGCAATGTTTTAGTACCTACAGGCCACTAAATCTGAATAAAATGTAGTTCCTGGGCTAAACGACATCTCTGGTTTTCTGCAATTTTTTGGTCCCTTCACCTTTAAATTTCAGCATGTAACAATTTTCTGCTGAGTTCATACCATCAAAATATCCAACTTAAGGTTTGCTGATTATTATGGCACTTTGGCAAACAAACAGCTCCACAGTCTGAAACTCCAGGTGAATGGCAGAGGTAAATGCCATCTGTGGTATTTTACATAAATTAGGTAAAATGACTGGATTATTACCAAGTTGCCAGCACCAATGGAATACAAAAGACACTTTAAAGGAGAACAAGAAGGATTAAGGCTGCAGTATGTCAGAGTTGTTGGTAATTTCACTCAATACATTGCCTAAGAAATGATTTATTACACTAACAGAAGGGTTTGTGAAGGTTAATTCTGCATGATGAACAAGTAGCTGGATTTTTTTTTACTCTCTCAAAATAACAGAAGAGTTTCATTGTCTGCCACCGTGCCTTTTGAAGAACAGCTTCCAGATTATCATCGCCAGCCTCTATTACAAGCTGCCTCCCCTATCAGACACGTATCACTTCATGTCACAGTCCTGCTCCCCTCTGATCATTTTTACTTGTCTGATTCACGCATAGCATTCTCAGAGGTACAAAACCATGTACTGTGACAGCCACAAAGCCAAAACAATTCCTCACAAGCAAACAATCCTGTATTGCCTCATTGTCATTCCTTGCCTCATGTCATTCCAACATGGTTTTTTTTTTTTTAACCTTTTTGTAGCATCTATTTGTTCTGCGGGAATTTCTGAGTTACTGACTCCAAATAACTGCACTATAACCTTCCCAAAAATGTAATTATTGTGTAATGAAAACTAACATAAACTTGAAATTCACTTGCATATCTGGGGTTGCTAACAACTGTTAAATTTCCAGCCTGTAAGGCTGATACTGCTCTATTACACAATTGGTCATGGTGCTGAGTACATGAAACTTGAAATTTAATCAAAATTAACTTCTAAAGATTTTGGTCGTTTAATATTTCTGTATTTAGTTAAAGTGACTTCATTATTATCCATCTTAAACATTCAAGATCCTACTAGAGTTACACTAGAGAGACACAGCAGCAACTTGCTAAACGTTGTGTTATAGCCAGGCACCAACAACTCTTACACTGGTCTTAATTCATAAACTTTGATATGAGCCAGGAGGTTTAACAAGCTGGATTTACTCCATCATCGCCTGTTTCAAACTCCTGTTTGTGAGACAGGCAATATTGGTTTCACCAGCTTACATCATGTTCAGTGAAATACTAAATATTCACTCTTAACTGTGGTGACAGAGAGCCTTGGAAATAAAAGCACAGATTCACTTTAAGGTTGAGATCATTAAGAATCCATGCCAGGAATAATGCTACTGAAGATCTAAGCTTGTCAAGCAGATCTAAGAAAACAAAAAACACACTTTATACCAGACACAGACAAAGGCTACTGAGATAATTGTGGGGTGAGAAATAAAAAAAAAACCCCTCTGCTATCAAAGAGACTGGAAGAGTTAGTCCTGACTGCTGTCTCAAGATGCACAAAAGAAAGAGCAAGAGTGATAAAAGGCAAACATCAGAGACTGAGAAAAGCTATTTAAACTAAAGAACAATATTGACATGAGAACAAAAGAGCTGGAAATGAGTCACAAATAAATTTAATCTTGAAATTCCTATTCACAGCAAGGATCTCAGACGAGCTCAATAAGTTTACAAAAGGCTCTCCAAACAAAATTATATTGAGACACCTTCTGCAGTCTACTGAATTAAATAACATGAAGATGTATATTTCATGTTATGAGATTAATTTAAAGCAATACGCAGACAAAGCACAATCTACCAAGTACCCATGAGCAGAAATCATCTCCTTCAAACACAGCCAAAATGTTTAACAAAAATAGTTCATAATTAGCGAATGGTGAGTGCATTGCTGATTAATACCTTCATTAGGAACAGATGTTCAGAAACTCACTGCTTGATCCAGAAAAAATACATTCAAAATTATAGCTGCTAGGAAAACAGAAGAGGTCATTTTGACTTTAACAGGCAAAGTTCAGGTTGTTCACTCCAACTGACAGCTGCTCACTGATGTTATTTCCATCCCAGTCTCAGACTTTAGATTACATTTATCACTCATTTTTAATACTTCCTGTGCTTCACAACCACATTTTGGCTATTTGATTAGTGAGATACACCTGGATGTTTTCTTTCTGGAAGTGAAGCATGTATGGGAAAAGAGAGATGATGCAGTTGTTGGGAGTTAAGCACCATGAAGGAGCTCAGTGGGCAGGACAGTGTGGACACCCATCCTTGCAGGGTCAGCTCTGTTTTGGGGGGTTTAGACATGGGCCTCAATTTCTGGGCACAGCGAAAGAGCAGCAGGTTCCAAGTGGCCCAATGCAGAGGTGTAAAGTCATGTTTTACTCGGCTGGAGCTCCGAGGAAGGCCAAGCCCCAGCCAATGAGCCCTGCGAGCTCTGAGCTGCTGCTGACACCCCAGCAGGCCTCCAGCTGGAGTCTGCAGCTTGTGTGCAGCGTCAAACCAGCTCAGAGGCTTCATGTGCTGCAAAAACAAATTTACTAAATGCTCCCTTAGCTGGGAGCACTGATGGAAGGCTTCCCACCAGAACCATTCGAGGCTGGTGGCACCTGCTTCTGCTCTGAGGTTTCTGATTTATGGTCTCCAATGCTTTTAATACCTGGGTTTTTCCCTTGACTTCAACAACTCAACCCCATCTTTCACTCAGAAAACTGACAGTTGACTCTTTATCAAAGCACACAAATGTAATTATCCTTTAACACTTCTTTTAATTATTGAGGATTGCTCCTGCTGCCTTTTTTTCTTTCCTGAAGTTTTCACATGAGGCAACCAATTACTTCTCTGCGTAATTCCAGATACTGCCAAGACACTTTACCCTTTCTATATCCTACCAACATTTTTAATTGACTCTTTCTTATTTCATCTCATGTGTCTGGCCTTGATATAGAAATTCTGTAATAGCTCTGTATATGTCTGGTATTACTGAGCCATAACTTCATATGATACTATAGAAAATGTAATGAGTAATAAAAACCAACTTGAGTATCATTTAATGAAAGCTCTTTTGTACAAAGCCTACAGAACACATTTGCTCAGCTCCTCTTTTATATCCTGAGATGGAAAAAATGTCTCTTCTCCTTCTGTAACTTTTTCTAATGTATGCACAGGTAAGGAGAAATTTTACTAAAGTGATCCTGAATTTCTCTTTAGTAAGGAAACAGGCATTAAATAAAAAGTCTAAGTTCCCTATTGAGTATACAGTATGAATAAATACACAGAATTCTAGCTCAGGAAAGATTTTCTGTTTGACTGGCTTCTTTTGTAAAATCAAATCAATTAATTATTCAAATCAGCCAAATGAAATTAAATTTTATTATTTTAATTAAGTTTTAATGGTTTGTTAATCCAAAGGCCTGGGATAGAAAATAAAAAACAAAAGTAATATCTAGTTTTGATATTGTTTTAACGAAGGGACAATGGGGAGGTGCAATAGGCTAAGAAAAATCACAAAATGGAGGGAGAAGAATCTCCTATGCTAAAAAATAGACAGATGTTAATTTCATGAGAGAATAAAAAGGAGAAAATGAGAGAACATGAAAGAGAGCACTTCAGTCAAAGCGTATGTTTCTTCATACAAATCTGTCTGCTCTGGTCTCTGTTTAGACTGCAGAGGTTTTGACAGTTGGAAGCTATTAATTTCAGAATTACAAGGCTTATTGAGCTGGATTTATGGTCTTTGCAGTCTTTAATTCACTTCTGCTTCCTTGATGAAGTAAAGGACTACTTCAGAATGAACAATGAAAATAAAGCCGACTTCCATCCCCTCAAAACATCTCTGCTGGAGAACCTCTGCTGATGGAAGGTCACGCTGGCCTTAACCAGTGAGTCAAAATACATGAGGTGGGGGAAAAACTCATGCAAATACTTAGGAAAATTTGCTTTTAGTATAATTAAATGAACAGGAAACGTTCAATTTATCTTAAGTACAAACTTCAAACTACAGAAGAGTACATGAGCATTTCTACCGAGCAGACATCATGGTCCAGTCAAATGACAAATTTTCTTTGTGAAAAAGATTCTGATTTCAAGTACAACATGGCCAGTGAGGTGACTGCTTTCATTTACAGCATTCCTGGTTTTCAGTTCCAAGCAGGTGCTTTTTTTTTTTCCCCAAGTGAAATAGAACAAAAGCTGAGAAGTGTCAGCAGCCAGAGAAGGAAAGCTCAGCGTAGGCCTCTGGACTGAGGCCTCCCCTCCTGTTTACTGCCCCAAACCAATCTCATGTAAAACCTGTCCTACACAGGCTGTTCAGAGTAGTCCTCCACTACAATTAGCATATTCTCCATTTCTCATTCTCTGTACACTTAACTGTACAATTCTTTTAATTGTTGGGCAATTAAAATCTTGCCTGATTAAAGCATTTTTCTTGCTTCTCTTCTGATCTCATTTCCATTTTTTTAAATTGTCCACAAGCTGAAGCATATTTTTTTCTGAATTTTTATTCAAATATGTTCATCAAAGTAACAGAAATCTATTTCCCTGCAGATTCACTGATAGTTTTTCATCAACTACTTTACAAGACACCTTTTTTTTTCAATCTTCTTCCTTACAATTATCTTCATACAGTTCTTTTTGAACATGTAACTCATTGTCATAATTATTACAGTAGCTTTTCATTTTTTAATATGGATGTTCATTTAATCTATTATTCAATTTACTTCTAACAATACCTAGAAAATGAAATACCTTTCATAACTGCATGACAATTTATCATCATTATGGTGTTTCTCAATCACCTGTTATGGCTTAACTGAAATGTCATAAGCCATACTCCTATAAAGAAGTAAACAAGGCATGGCTGCTTTTTTTTTTTTTTCCTTTTAAAATAGAATGGTTTTGTAAATGAAATATTGAAAATAGTCACTCACTCAACACAACAAAATGTATTAAGCCCATGTGCCTGGTCAAGCTTGAATGAGTTAATTTTCCTTCTACCACAATGTCCTGTTTCTTTTCCTCTTTTTTGTATCTGACTAAACACCATTTTTTCGTACTTTCCTCTCCACCAGTATTTCTACTGTAATGTTGTTCTAAACCCCTTAACATTGAGCTGAAAACCACCAATGCCAAAAGTTGCCCTACTTCAGGAATTTTTCTGCCCTCCTTGAGACTCTGGTCCTCTGATGTATTCCTGGAGATCAGTCAACTTTTGATTTTGCTAATTAAAAAAATGCATCTCAGATATACCACAGCTCAAATCAAGGAGACTGTAGATGTTCTAAATAGTGAACATAGAACTCACTTTCCAGATTTAGTCAACTTTTGAGAACTGATCAAATTTTATTCAGTGTAGTATCTTTATAGTATAAACCTGCTAATAGTCTTCATTCCTAGAACACCTCCAAAACTTTACATTTTCCTGTTCTGGTTTGATTTGAGCTCTTCTGTAAGAAGATTCATTAGAGGTTTGGACAAATCTCACATACACCTTTCCTCACAGCTGAATTACTCTGCTAGCTCGGAGTAACACCTAATTAAATAATTTCCAATCACTTCAGACAGCTGAACTTGGAGCAGATTTCTGTGTTACTTGTCTCAGAACAGATAAGCACCTTTTTTGACTACATGTCATCCATTTCATTTATGGTACTTGGGTTTTGAGATAATTGAAATATTGTAAGAAACACAGAGAGAGACTTTTGACCAAGACCTGCAGTGACAGGACGAGGGGCAAGAGTTTTAAACTGAAGATGGCAGGTTTGGATTGGACTTAGGGAAAAAATTCTTTACAAGGAGGGTGGTGAGACAGTGGAACATGTTGCCCAGAAAATCTGTGGATGATCCTAGACCAGTACTTAGGCTTCTCCATTAGGATTTACTGCCCCAGTTTTTGTCCCACTCTTCTCGTTGCTCATTAGAAGTGCTCGTTAGAAGTTAGAAGAGCTGAAGCTCAAGCTGCCAGTTACTTCAGAAATCTGATATGAAATGACCACTGGCACTCCACACAACCTCTCTCAGGCCATTCCGTAAGAGGTTTTGTTAATTTATTTTCACTTCAGGATACTCTCTTTATTCTTAGCATCCTTCCTTTGAAATCACTACTCATCTGGTTGTATCTGAAACCTTTTCTACGCAAGTTTTACTTTTCAGTTTTGAGTAACCAAGGCTTGGGTAGGAATTAGAAACAACAGCTGCTTCAAAACACACCACACAATAGTGTGTTTTGACATGAGAGACCATTATTCCTGTGCCAGATGCCCCAGTTTCATCTAGTCCATTTTTTCTGTGTACTACCCCAGCCCCTCAACACTTCCCAGGAACTAAAGCATGTTGCTTGCTTGACATTGCCAAAATATCCTCCAAAACAGCCCGCACACAAGCTGTTAAGATATGAAAATGTTCCCACCTCTCTTGGATCTTAAAAATAAAAATGAAAAACCTGAAGATTTTTCTAAATGGATGAGAAAGGTCGGTTACCTTGCAAAATCCATTTACCACCAGATTGTTTCTCAGTTTTGATGGTCCTGTGAATCAGACTGTGATTTTCTACCTTACAGACAGCTTACTCTTGAGATTTCCTGGCTAATGCTCTTGATTTCATCTTTCCAATGATGACAATGGCCAGACTACTGTAATTCTAAAATAGAAATAATTGCAGAATATTTTAGTTTGGTACATGAACACAGTAACATTCAGCATTTTTTTTTAAGGGCAGGCCCTCATATACCCTGCTGATCACTTCTTATCTCCAGGGTTGTATCTATATAAAATAAATGATCCTGTCTAGGGCCTAGGAGAGGTGTGTTTATTATAAAAGAGAAAGTAAAACTACTTCCTTACAGTCCCCCATTAGGTCCAGTCTTTGCAAACACATCCAAGACAGCCTTGGAATTTCAAACCTGGGGGAGCAGCAACACTGTAGGACTGCCCTGACTGAAGCCAAACTGTGAACAATGGTCATGCGCACAGAGATCTGAATTATGAAAGGAAAGATTTAATTATTGTCTAAGGTCAGGCTGGAAACTACAAAATAAAATGGGTGTGTAGCTTCAGTAATTACTGCTAATATCCACAAAACATAGAGCTGTGAAAACTGATTATGATTTGGTGCTCTCTAAAACATACAATTAATTATTAAGATAATTTATTTTTTAAGTAATGCTTCCATAAGATGCTTTGTGAAACTTAACCAGACAGAACTCCCAAACAAGCTGCCATGAACCATATGTTCATAAAACACTTCAAAAGACTTTTAAATCAACATCAGCTATTGATTCCAGCTACCTCTGAGGGATAATTCAAAACCACCTCCACTTCGGAGTGTTTTAGTCTTCTAAAAGTACAATATTCCTGCGTGCTGCAGGTAGGCACAGAATTTGCAGTGGGCCCACAGCAAGGTTTGTAGCATTCTCTACCAATAAGCAAATAATCAAGACTGTCTACTGCCCATTACTGTTCTTATTTATGATCTGAGCAGCATTCAGTGGCAGTGATTTTTGTTCTCCCTGTAATCATATAATGGGAAATAAAATGCACTGCATTGTGAAAAGGCATCCAAGTACATTTAAACACTGAAACTGTATTGAAATTCACTTTTTTTATGAAAAAGGGAAGAATTAATGAAATGAGTAAATGAAATAAAAGAGTGAATGAAAACAAAAAGCTGTTTCTGGACTTTTTTCCATGGTGAAGCTTGACAAATGCATGTTTCTTGGAACACTACTGTTAATAATATTAGAATTCATGTATAATCATTGATTTTCAGTTATTCAGTTAGTTGCTATAGAGAAAGAAAAGCATTTGCTTAATATATTAAAATCTCTAGCACTTTTCAGTGTTTACAGTTCTAAATTCCTAAACCAATTTTCTCCAATAAGTCTTCCCTCTTACACACGAGGGTCATCAGGAAAAGCTTTCTATACCTGGTGCTCGCAGGCAGTGAAGGAAGTTAGGTTTATTTTGTTTTATGTAGGAGAATTCAAAATAAGTTTCTGTTGTGAAAATTGTTTACAGCATTGAAAGTGTCAGGAGCCTCTCGTTTCAGAGGCATTTCTCATTTGAATGCAGGAATATCCCAAGCCCAGCCTGTTCCAGGTTCAATCAGGAGCCTATTTCAAACTCAGTCTACTTCAAATTCAATAAAATCTTGTGCATGCATTTGTACCTAAGATAATTTTGCTATGGAAAGCAGAAGAGCACCATCAAAACTGATAAGTGTTCGGTCCCAGGATCTTGCTTGCTTGCAAAGTCAGTGACATAAATCAAATAAAGCTTGAAAAAATCCTGCACAGACAGCAGCTACAGATAACTCCATCAGATCATTTCCAACCCCAGCCACGGAGCTTGCACGACACATGCTTTGGAGGAGTGACTTGGTTCTCCTCATTAAACTTTGCAGACTCTGTTTCCTTGATTTGATGGTATTAATGTATTCACCTTAAAACCACATCTCTGCCTACATTTGGTTTGTTGCCCAGCCATAAAAAGAAAATATGTCATAAATTTTAGAGAACATTGAACTTGGTGGTGTTGAGCAAGATGATGCTTTTCAATTACATGTGATTTACTAACCTGCCTAACAGACAACTTCATTTTACAGGGATGTCCTAAATCTTAAAATCAATTTTAACAACGTTAAGAACTCTCAGTCTAGCCTTTGAAATATTTTCTTTTTTATGATACCTCATGTCTTAAATACTTTTCCCTTCCCCAGTCTTTTAATGATATGAAATCAAAACAAATTATTCACTATAAACCACTCTTTTCCCCTCTATCTGACAACTTTAATGGTAACTTCTTACCTTCAGATCAAAATTTCAATGTCACCAACTTTTAATTCTACTCTTTGCCTTGCAGTTAATGAAAAAAGGACAGGATTGTCAAATTTACATGAAAAATTATTTCAATAGCCTTTCATAATTTTAGAGATTTAATATTAACTCTTATATGAATTAAATATGCCAATTTTAAAAGGAATGTTGGAGTACAGCTTCTACAAATTTGAATAAGAGCCAGTCATTTTTTTAATCAAAACCATGTTAAATATTCATTCATGTTTTACTATGAGCACTTATAATAAAGTAAACCCTTCAATGTGACCATAAATATAGCAAAATCCTTGAATAATCATAGAATCAGTTATACTGCATAAAACTAAGCCAAATTTTTAGCTAATTTATGCAAAGGCTATGTCACAATGATGGCCAGTAGTAAAGAGTTCATATTAAAACACAAGTTATGGTTAACAAACAGAAAAACAAAACTCAAAGCAAAGCCAGGTTGTAAATACAGTATAATGATTAAGAGAAATAAAAAAACCTAGCTGATACTACAATATTACAGTATTTTAAACTCTTAACATATTTCATGCCTGTAAGAGTTGAATAGGAAATATATCCTGGCACTGGAAGAGAATTTAAACCCAACAGACAGTGTTTCACGTTGTCTAAATGCACGTACAAGGCACACACACCCCCCTGGCTGTCCAGACATTTCAACAGCTCCTTATTACTCCCACCTACCAAACAATAATAACAATCTCTTAATTCTCCCTCAATCCCACACATTAAAATGAAAAAATCATCCTGTATTGCCACAGTACAGAGTGTGGAGGGACTGCAGGAGCTACAGGTAGGGTTACCTGGCTACAACACTAGCAAAGGTTTAACTGCTGAATATTCAAAATTATGGTTAACTAAAAGATGCTAAAATGTCTACATTTTCTTTAATTTTCAATTTTTGCTTTTGTTTTCAAGTAAAAAGAGACATTCAATCAAAATGTTCTTTTCAATAATCTCTGCAGTAAGCTACAGCTTCCACATGGACATACTTCGTGTGTTATACAAAACAGGTAATATTCATTACTAATTTATGATTAAGAAAAATTTAACAAAAAAGTTATCTCCTGCAAAACTGAACTTTCCACTAGGAAATTTCATATATAAGTGGCGGCAAACCAAGCATTCAATATCCCATAGGATCTCCCTTTCCCTGCTTTGCTCAATGTAGAAAATTAAAATGTACACCACCATCAGAAAACAGACTGTGCTTCAAAAGATTTTGCAGTTACGAAGCAGAGATTCAAGCCAAATCACAGAGATTTGGCTGAAAACTCAAGTAACTTGAACTCTTTAACTGAACAGCCTAATCAGCAGCCTGAGAAATAAACAACTCCACAGGAGATTTTTTTGTAAATCAGTGTATCAAAGAATATCACTATTTAGGCAGGAATGCCAGGCACAATTCTATAATTCAAAAAGCCTCTTTTGCTAAGGAAAAAGTGGAATTTGGCATAAAAAGAAAATTAAAAGACGAAAACCAAGGGTACAGGGAAAGAAGAAAAACACATTTTTCAACCTTAAGGCAAGGTCCTACGCAGAAGTGCCAAAGGAAGGTTTTACACTACAGAGCCCGGGTTCCAAACCTGCTGATGGTCAAAGCCACTCTGCAGAGCAAAGAAGTGACCAGCCTGAGCTCACAACACACACCTGACACAAACCACTCGTTTTACTGACGAGGTCCAGGGCAATCATGGCCAAATCCTGTCAATCACACAAAAAAATGTTGCCAAATCCTTGAATCCCCTGAAGAACTAAGGCCAGGTGATTTCAGAGGCAGCTGATGATGGCTAAAGTTAGACATACTTAAAACAAAAAACTTTAAACCATTTTTTATCTTCTCCTCTATGAACAAAGTGCTCACAGGTTTTAACATGAGTTGAGGACGGTCAACATGCCTGAAAAAAACCCAAGCACTTAAAAGAGTACACAAATAATGGAGTTTGGGGTCATTTTAGTTTTAATAATTAACAGAGGCAATAGTGATGGATCATTGTTCCTTAAAATTGGTCCTCTTTAGGACATCAGAGTATTAAAATATGGAGCATAGAGTTAAATTACCTTTAAAAGTAAAATCTTGGAAACAATTTACTGATGACCTGGGGACTTTATCTGAAACTTGCAACTCACATAGAAGTGTTGGGGATAAAATATCCCATGTTCCAAAGCCTCTGAACAAGCCTTGTTGAGAACCTCAGACAGAAGTCACATTATTACAACTCTTCCAAATTGGATTAATTCAATTTTTCCTTGTGGGAACATCATTCTAAATGCAGAATTAAGACAAGTCATTCTTCTCTGCTACCCAGAGTAAAAACATTTTCTGCACCTCAAAAGTTAGTAATGCAGTTTTCTAGACCATAATAAGAAATATATCGCAAGTACATTATGATTCCGAAAGAAAAAATTTAGAGAAATTATGTTAAAAGCACTCCTGTAAGAAAAAAGCAAAAATTTAAGTAGCAGCCGCCTCTCATACAAGACACCTAGGACTGAAAATTACAGGAAAAAGTGCACAGTCAGGTTTCATATTTACTATCACCAAACAGTAGTACTTAAAATAAAACAGATATCAATCCTACATTTATCTTCCGCTAAGTAAAACAGCCAAAAGAAAATAAATTTCCTATCAAATTTTCCGGTATCACAGATTGTCAGTAAATGAAAACATTATCATTCTCATGCTGCTGAAAATTACAAGCCAGTACATCCTCTAAAAAAGATCATCCATCGATTTCGACACCACTCACCCCACTGGAGAGGAGCCAACTGTAGATGCTCCAGGACCAGCTGATTAAGAACCCCTTCCACACTTGCTTCCCCTTCACGCTTCAAGGAAGGGTAAATTGGAATTAAGGAAAATTTTGTTTCAGGGAGGAAAAGGGCATGTGATACACACAACTTTTATTATTGCAAATCAAAACTTCAATCCAGTGATTCATTAAAGGTTAATTTTACATATGGTTTATTAACCCATAAATTGACCATTAGTAAAAGTTACAGCAGTTGGTGTTCTCAGAATACAAAAATTTAATTCCACTGAGGAGTGTTAAAGTAAAAGTAAAATATACTTGAACCATAATAAAACACGAGGGTAAAAAAAATCCGGAAGCTGTAAAAATGCAAAACCTTTAAGTATGGATGAGAATTCAGAATGATAAATTAGAAGCAATCTGAAAACAAAAAGGTTAAAATTTGTTAGGACAATAGAAAACAGAACAAAATTTGATAGGGCAATAGAAAACAGAACAAATGTCTCCTAGGATAGCCCTGACTGCTGACATAGTGCCAGCTCCATGGAGGTACCGGGATGTTGGACAGTGCCAGTGTCACTGCCAAGGACAGACATCAGACCAGAACCACAGGCACAGAACCTACAAGCTTCCCTTTCTACCCTGTATGAGCTCAGGCACAGGCCCAGACTGAAAAGGGAAAAAATGAGGAAATTATTCTTACTCTAAGGACAGCTGAGCACTGAAACAAACTGCTGTGAACAGTAAGAATCTCTTTTAAAAGGGCTTCAAATGATGACACAAGTGCTAAAGTAAAAGCATAGGCAATATCCAATGTCATGCAAAGATAGTATTATCCATTTAAACAAATCATAATAATTTCGTGTGATGAGTCAATCAAGATAATATTTATTTGTAACAGGAAGAGGACTGGATTTCTTTTTTCTTAGTCCCTGACTGCAGAAAGGCACTGAATTCACAGGGTTTGGAAGCACATGCAGATGTCAGCACCTACTCCTATCCAGGGCTGTGTCCCACCATAATTAAGGAATAAGCTCCTTGTCAGATTCATCAAGATTTCAACCAACTACTCCAAAAGTACTGGAACCATTGTCCTCAAAAATACTTCAAAAAGTAAAAGAATATCTGAGCTTTTATGAACAGCTTCTAAATGTGGCCAGTCCCTTCCTTTTCTGTAAACTCTGGAAAGAGACACATATCATTTGACTACTGAAGTATATATTCACCTATGTCAGTTAAAAGAAAATTAACAAGCACTGCAGAAAACTAATTTCTACCACAGGACATAATCTTGCAGGGTCTCTGGGAGGTTTAAAGAAAAGTCTTGAAAGCTCAGAACAAAAGCAGATCTAACAGTGATTGAGACTCGAGAGCTCAGAGATGACAGAAGAGGAAAATCAATACCGAGTACAGGATTCTTGCCATTATTTTTTAAAATATTCTCATTATGCCCTGAAAAATGTCATAAATAGCACCCTTTTTTTTCTCCTAAAGAGACCACAAATAAAGAATTCACAAACCCTGAAGAGTCTGAAAGCTGTAAACACCATTAAAGAAAAGCATCTATTTGGAAAACTGAAGGCAGCAGAATATCACCTTAGAAGAATGCTGCTGCTGAAAAATAAGACTCAGAACACCAGCACAACTCAATAATTTCCATAAAACACACTAGAGGGTAGAGAATAATTTGAATTACTTCACAGAAACAGCAAATAAATAATTCTGTTATCACATCTTTAATCTAAGGACTGTAAGTGAGAGGAAACACTAATAAAAAGGCAGTATTTAAAAGATGCTTTAAAACAGAGTGGCTGCCATTAACTGTAATATTAAACTAACTTTACTGTAATTTACTTACAACAGGCTCACAGTGGTGCCTGGAATATTACAAATTTTCGCTGTTTAAGGCTTCATGGAAAGTTTAATGTCTCAAATAACACTATAAAATTACTATAAAACAGGTGATTCTCCATCCTTTATCGTTGGTAAATGCTACCAAAGCAGATTTATGTATTCAGATGCAGAACATTCCCCCTGGAACATAAAACCACGGGAGGCAGTGAGGCACATCTGAGGTGCTGTGTCCACTTAGGGCTCCTCAGGACAGGAGAGACATGGAGCTCCCGGAGCAGGGCCAGTGGAGGACAAGAAAATATGATTAAAGGACTGGAGCATCTCTCTTACAAGAAAAGGCTGAGGGAGCTGGGCCTGCTCAGCCTCAAGGAGAGACAGCTGAGAGGGGACCTCATTCCTCTCTGTCAGTGTCTGCAGGGAGGGCTCAGAGCATGGACCAGGCTCTGCTCCTGGTGCCCAACAACGGGACAAGAGGAACGGGCAGCAACTGATGCCCAGGAAGTTCCACTTGGACATGAAGAAGAACTTCTTTCCTGTGGGGTGACCAAGCCCTGAACAGATTGTGCAGAGAAAGTGTGGAGCCTCTTTCACTGGAGATATTCCAGCACTGTCTGGACACAATCCTGTGCCCTGTGCTCTGGGATGACGCCGCCTGAGCAGGGAGGTTGGATCAGATGACCCCACTGTGGTCCTTTCCAGCCTGACCCATTCTGTGACACTATTGGTTTTTTGGTTACACGTTTAAGAAAAAGTTAGAAATCAAACTGAATGGCTCTTTGCAAAAGATAAAAAACATTAAAAAAACCCCAAACAACAAAAAAAGAAACCCACCAGGAAAACCCACAAACTGATTAACAGAGAAAATTATGTAATATCCCAAAAAGAGTTTAAGCTTTTACAGCCAAAATTTTTGGATAAATAAATTTCTTTATTCCATCACAAGCACCAAGCTTATTTTTAGCACACTGCTTATTGTTATCTCGTGGCAAAATAAATTCTATAGACAGGAAATAGCTGAGTGAGTGTTATTGTATATTAATCTGGAGGTTCAGGGTCTTATTTGTTTATTTGCACAACAAATTGATGATATTAGTTTATCTTAGATACATGGCCATAGATTGATGACAAATTTCAGCTTTTGCAATTGGCAATTCTGTGTGAAAGACAAATGTAGCATTTAAATGGTTAGGCCATGCACAGATTAGTTGACTCATGTATCCAGGAAATAAATGGCATTTGTCTAATGAGATCATTGAACAAAGCAGCAGAAGGGAGTCTGGTGGCAAAGAAGGGAAAGGCAAGGTTGAGATGCACCAAAGAAGTGGACTTGTTGAAACATAAAGCAACAAACACATAAAGGAACTATATGTTCACATGGACCTACAGAGGGATCTGGATCACGGAATTCCATATCACTGATCTTTGTCTCCTGACTATATTATCAGACAATTACAATAAATTGTTCATTATAGGACAAATACAAAACTGAAAATTGCAACAAACTCATTACCTTGAGATGAAAAGCGACCAAAATACGTGGTAACAAAATATCAAAGGAACAAGAGAGAAAAGCTTAACTCCCCAGTTTGCCTAAGACAAAGCCTTTAGAAGTTAATGAAAGTAAAGGAGTTGAACAGGGGTTGCCAAGATACCCTTTTATTCTTAGCTCAAAGTCAAAGCTGACAAAAGACACAAGTGTAAGATCGAAGATTTAAAATTCATTGAAAAAGACTGCCCAGATAAACAGGAGTACAGAGTGCCAGGGTGAAGTTTGACCTTGCAGAATCTATCTGCTTAACCAAATCTCCACACATTTTGCTGAGGTCTCGCTGCCATCACAAACCTGCTCTTCTGTAGGAGCCAGATTGCTGACCCAGGCTTATTTCCTGAAGTTAAATCTTTGTTATTAACAACACAGGCATCAGCCAGGACTCAAACAGTTGACTTCCAGCTTCCAGCACAACAGTTCATATTTAACAGTTTAAGATATTTTCATCTGCACAATCAAATAAGCCTCAGTGGGGGCCTCAGAGCCAACAAACACACAATCACCAGATGTTGTTTAAAAAACAAAAAACAAAAAACAAAAACAAAAAAAACCCCAAACAAAAATCTAACCTAATTTTTCACAGCTGACACCCTTATGTCACGTTTCTGTAGCAACAGATAGAATATGATATAAACTATTTCATACCAAAACCTAAATGACAGTCAAATGAACCAGTTATTTCCCCAGGGAAAACTTTGGTCTTTTACTCTCTCTGGATTGCCTCATGTGTAGCTGGGTACTCACAATTAGAATACAGTCTGTTATCTAAAACCTCCTGCTTAAAAAGACAATAGGTTTTAAAAAATGGCTTCTATCTGGAAGTTACTCATGTTTTTTCTCCCCACATTCCACATCTTGCATCCTAAAAAGTAATATTTTCAATACATATGTCCTTTGCAAATGAATGCAGGTGGGAGAAGGCACATAATCATAAAAAACAGCAAATGTTCATAAGTAAGAATTATACTAATTAAAAATAAATTTGCATGATTTGCACATTTTACTTACAGCAGTTGCCTTATTCAAATTTTAAGCTTTCTGCTTGATTATTATTGTGGTACTTTATTATTAAAACTAATTATATGCAGTTATTTAGGGTCTTAAATAATAGCTATTTTTGCAAACAATTGCTCTTTCTAAGATGCTGCATGGAAATACAAGGAAACCTTTTGCTGATGTACAGAAGTTCCACAAGATGCAATATTCTCATAACTGAAGATTCATAATGATGATTAAGATAAAGTTATCAAAAGCTGAATAGACACGGAAAAGTGATTTTCAGTAAGAGTTATCAGTGATTTGCTGTCAAGCAAATGAGATGACTCAAAGTGCTGTCTGATAAATAATAATTTAAAAATCCTGATTGGCTGCTTAGATGATGAAATACAAAAACATTCATAATTTTTATGGATTTGGAAAAAATGTCAGTGTTCACAAACCTAATAAATGAGTGGAGCTTATGAAGATCACTTAGATGAAATGAATAAAAGTTCCAAGCATCATCCTAGAAGGAATCAAAAAATCTAAAATCTATAAATGAAAAAAAGGAATAATAATTCAGTTAGTTATGCTGGACCACATGCAAAAAAAAAAAAAAAATCAATCAGGGAACAGAATTAAAGAATAGTTCTCAGAGAAAGCATCATCTCTGAAACTCATAAAGTACAATTTTCTTCTGTGAGAAACTTCACCTGCAGTACTGCCTCCAGCTTTGGATCCCACATACTGAGAAAAATAGAGCTGTACTGCAGAACATCAGCAATATGACTGAAAGAAAATGTGCTTTGAAAGAAATTTTGGCAATTAGGTTTAAATATGGAAAACAAAAAAACTGAGGAAGGGGCACAAAATACAATTCAAAAAATGTAAGGAAATATTGCAAATAGGACAGACTTCCTATACATCACAGATATTAAGGCTGCAGTAAGAAAAAAAGTCTAACTATTAGAAAATTTAAAAATGGAACATGATATTTAAGGTGGCACTGGAAGTCTGTCTCACTTTTTCAAAGGCTGTTTGGGCCAGGTTTAGAATTCTTTTCAAGAAAATGACCCCAAAATGTTATATTCTCATTTCACTGAAATAGCAATTCCTTCACAGTACATTAGAAAATTTCTCCAACTGCAATCAAACCTGGGGATAGCAGAAGATAGGGAAGGAAAAGGAGTTTACTTTTCAAAAGTCATTCTCTGACCCAGCCCTCTGCCCAGCTGCACAAATCAAAGAATAATTTATATTGAAAGGCAATTCCAGAGCCACTGTCCAGCCTTGTGCTCAAAGCACGGAAAAGACTGAAATTGCACCAGGTTGTTTAAGGCATTGTCCAGAATATTTTAACGTCTTCAAAGACAGCAATTTTACAGCACTTTTGGACAACCTGTTCCAGTATCTGAGCACCTCATTGTGAAAAGGAATTATCCTAGTATCTAACTGGAATTTAAAAGTCCCCTCTTTGACACACTTTGCTCGAAGGGTCAGGAGAACTTTGCTGATTGCTGTAACTCTCAGGCTTTGAGAAGGCTGCTCCTGGAGGCCCAGCAACTCCACTGGGCCAGCATCCTTTCCAATCCTGCCTTCCACATCTCCAAAATCTCCTCTGCTAAAGTCCAGAGTCATTATCCTGCCACTTACTCTCCTCACTTCCCTCAGGATATTGAGCTCCATCATCCCAGGACAACTGCAGCCAAGGCTGACACCAAACTTCAAACTGTCCAGCTGGATCATTTGTTTAGGGAGCAGATCCCACAGAGCACATACCAAATCAAACCATCCAACACCTGAACACCAAAGTTGTCCTTAGAGTACTCCAGAAATAAGCTAACCTGCAACTGGAAGACTATTTCCAGTTGTCAAAGGAAGAGTTCATCCAGCTCTGCTTCTTGTTTGGGGGGTCTGTAACAAATGCACAGCTCCTCACTCTGTTGGATGACTCTGTCCTTGGTCAAAAAGCTTTCCACTGTCTCATGCCTCCTTTCCTACTAATTCCCTGTGCACACTCCGATTTCTCCTCCACATGCTTTTGCAAATCCTGGTATAAGCATCTGACGTGGGCCTTGGATCACACCTCAGGGCAGATTCTGTGATGTTAACTCACCTCAGCCCATCACTTTCCCATCTCATGCACACAGTCAGGAGAGAAAAGTTATCTGGGGAGTTCAAAGTAGCTCAGAGATGATGGATAACAAAGGGATCACTTGGTCCTACCATTCAAGAGACTTGCAAAAATGCCTCCTCTAGTAGGAAATATCAGTAACTCCACCTCTTTGTAATTTTGAAAATACTTTCCTCTCTTCCCTGTACTTAGGTTGACTCCTGAAGGAAAACAAGGCTAATGCAGCTGACCTATCCATCCATTTCTCTGCCTGTCTGTCCATCAGTATAAACTCTGCTGACCTGGGTCAAATTACTCTGATGAGAGGAAAATATCTCAGAAACCAAGTTTGTTAAACTTAGCAGAATTGAGAGAGAAAAAAAAAAATTTAATTGATAGGTTCACATTTAAATGTTGCTGCAAGAAATAAAAGGATGAAGCCAGGGGAGGTTCAGGTTGGACACTGGGAAAAATTTCTCCATGGAAGGGGTTGTCAAGCATTGGAAGGGGCTGACCAGGGAGGTGGTGGAGTCACCATCCCCGGAGGTGCTCAAGAAAGGACTCAATGTGCCACTCAGTGCTGTGGTTTAGTTGGCATAGTGGTGTTTGGCCAAAGTTTGGAGTTAACGATTTTGGAGGTCTTTTGAGGTCTTTTCCACCATTAATGATTCTACAATTCCATGAGAAACACTGGCCCTAGTTGGGACATAAAACCTGGAAAAGAATGCACATATTTCTTAAAGGATTTTAAGCACATGTGAAACTTGTTGCCTTTCATTAATTAGATTCGTTTTAGTTCCTGGAATAGAGACAATAATCACAACAAGTATTAAAAACACAAACTAATGGTTGCACTGAATGCAACACGCAGAATCCACGCGCTGTTCTACTGGTTTCTAAGGTACTGACTTACATGTCAGCCACAATGGTTTTGGGATTAAAACTGGGGTTAAATCCAGAACACAGAATGGATGTAAACAGTGTTACCCAGCAACTGAAATGAGTGAAGATGTATTTTTACACCTTGACAAAATGATTACAACTATGCACTCGATTCCGTGTAAGAATTAATCTGTGCTATCATAGAATATTTATATCTTTCCATAACACAGACATTTTCTAAGTGAGTTCTGGTTAAATATTGACATTTTTGCATAAAAGGAGTTCTCTCTGAAATGTTGCTTGGGGAATCTGGACTGAACCAGGCATTAGGAATCTCATCTATGTCTCAAGCCTTGCCTTTGACAAATCCTGATCTGATTTAATAATCACAGGATGGTTAAGTTTGGAAGGGACCACTGCAGGTCATCTGAGCCATCCCCCTGATCAAGTAGGGTCCCCAGAGCACAGGATTGAGTCTGGACAGCCCTTGAATATCTCCAGGGAAGGAGACACCACAGCCTCTCCGGGCATCCTGTGCCAGTGCTCAGTCACCCTCACAGTAAAGAAGCTCTTCCTCACAATAATTAGTAATGAAACATCATTTCAGATCACTGGATAAAAGTACAATTAAAAGTACAAACAGATAAAGCATGATTTGATTGCCACTCTTCTCTGATCTTCTGCCACCCCCTATCATGTGAATTTAAGGATGATCTGAGTGAAAAATATAAATCTCTTGGGAAGTGCTGAGTACCATCACATGGCTTGGGGGACTGTTTGCTGTACAGAATGTTTCCTGAAGAAAATCATGAGAAAATGTATTTTTGACAAGCCAAGCACAAGATTTTTTTATAGAAATCACGAAATTTATAGCAACACCGTTGGTTTATTTTAACTCTAAACTGAATGCAATTTCTTATTAATAATCATAAGGCAATATTTTACTGCATTTAGAATTATTGTGGGGATTTTATGTTTAGAATGACTAAGTCATCACACAAGCCCTGTCTAAGCCTTAAAAAGCTACCCAAGATTAGACACATTACTAAATCTATAAAGAGGACTTGAAAATAAATTATTCTAATATGTTCTGATTTACTCAAATTTAATTAAATATATGCAAACTCTCTAAATCCAGCTTCATGAATTTCTTCATGATTCAGTTACTTGGTGTGGGGGAGAATAGAACAATTTGACCCCATGAATCTACTACTCATCAATCCTAACTACACTTCCTCAGTTCCCTAAAAGCTGGGAAAAACACACAGGATTTATGACATGCTCAGTGACTCAGAAAAAGCCATTATAGGATGACCCTAGCATTGCCTAAATAATATACAGCACAATTAACCTTAAACAGTCTATAATTATGATAAGCTTCATAGTTCTAATTACTTTTCTTTTCAGTAACACTGCCATGAAGTGAGTTGAATTTTAAAATAAAATGTATCAGAGGGCATCTATTTATATACTTTTAAAGCAAGTATTTATGGAAGGATATAATTTTCCAGCAAATATCCAGCTTGCTGTTAATCTCCAGACCTCTTGCTTGTTGCCTTTCTTCTTCCAGCTGCTTTGCATTTGCCAACTGTGCCCCATCAGCTGGGGATTCTGGGAAGCTCTCAAAATTGAACTTGTCCACTTGGATGGCCATGCTGTAGCAAGGGAAAAGGAAGAAAGAAAAAAAAACAACAACAACATCATTCTTACTGATATTTTTTCTGCAGAAACTGCAGACCACTGTGAACACAGGCACTACAATATCAGTATATTGGTTTCAGTGGCACCCAGTCCATAATTAATGATATATAAACCACACGGTTTATGCTACTGAAAACAGAAGTCTAAGCCTGCTGATGGTAAAACGTTTTACAAATCATCAATCAACATCTGGATGACTTTTTGAGTGGTGCACAAGACATTTATTTTGCAGTTGCAAGCAGATGACTTTATTGTGGTTCTGTAGAGGTTCACCTGCCTCCACTCTTGGTAGGTGAAAACTCCTGGTGTGCTGAAGACTTGCTGAAAAAAGCAACAAGACTGGGCCAAAAGCTGATGAATATACTATTTAAAGTCGTTTATTTAGACAAACCCATAAAAAGGAAAGCAGAATATTATATATGAAAGCATCCTTAAAGTGAACTGCAACCACCTACAGAGTCCATTGGTTTCACAAGCCAACTTCCTCACTTCTCCTTGCAAAACTCAGGAAGGAAAGACAAAATAACCACAGAAGTAGGGCCTTAATGTGGCCCTTGAATTTTATTTTTTAAGAAGACACTTCCCTCCTGCTTTGTGCATCTTCATGAATTACAGACCATATTATTTTCAATATCCCAGTATAATTCATTGGTAGTAAATGGTTAAATAATTGCTTTATTAAATGTACGGTAAGGCATAAAAGGTAATCAAATTAAATATAGTACACTATAATGCATACTAAATACTGATATGTTAAATTAGAATCACTAATCTAATATACAAGGGAATTTAGACCAGCTCACATCACATGAAATGTGGTTATGGAATATCTAATATACTATGCTGCCAAAACAGCTTTAATTTCCTGAATTGTCTGAAATAGAAAAGTAATTAGGGAAGAATTAAAATATATTGCTCTTGAGATGACTTTGCACTTAAGGAGACCAAGCAACAGCTTTGAAAACCATTCAGGATGAAATGCAACTACAAACTGAGAAGGGGTCTGGGAAGGGCATTTCACAAAAACACAGGATTACTATTATTCTTTTATCTATTTCTCCATATAAAGAGGGGAAACATGTTCTATGAATGTTGCCAAAAGGAAAATACCAGTAACAAATGCCAACGAGAAAGAGCTTTGAAATCCCTCCAGACCAGAAAAGAATTTCTATAATTCGCATTAATTTAAAAGAATCTTGACCCTAAAAGAAACTGGGTGAAAATACACGGCAATTACAAGGAATAATCTAGAGCTTGTGAAGTTTCCTGTGGGAAGATGAATTCAAATTGACCTTATCAAGACTGAGCAAAAACTGACATCTGAGGAGAAGCTTCTAAAGTTCCCCCTTCACCATTAGTGGAAGGTGTCCATGCCCATGCCAGGGGGTTGGAACTGAATGGCCTTTAAGGTCCCTTCCAACCTAAAGCACTTTAGGATTTTACGACTAAAAAGTACAAATACAGCACTCAGGCCAAGGCCAAAGTAAGCTACCACTTCTGCAGCCTGCATCTTTGCTGATCCTCACATCCCAAAGGCGGAGGAATTAATCTGTTCCTCTCCAAGGGAGGGTTTTGTTTTGGCTATTTTTAATGCAGCAAGAGATCATTAGAAGTTCTTCATTTGCATGCAGAGTCCATCAAGTGCTAAGCATATTCAAAAAAGAAACATGAGCTACAAAAGTGGATCACAGGAACTGCCAGCATCAAGCCAGAAATAAAGACCATAATGAAAAACACCCAGATACAATCTGAAGAGTGGATTCTGAAAAAAAATTACCAGGCCTGAAACTATGACTAACAACATCAATTCTTACTGGCACTGAAGCATGATTTGATTCTGCAAGTGCAGGTTGGCCTTCCTGGATTTTGAAAAGGCAATGCACGTGGAAGACACAACTGGAATATTTTGAATTTCATTGTCTTTGTTTCTCAGATCACTTCATCACTCTGTGGTACATGAGCCCATGCAAACCCAGTACTTGATTTCTATCATATACACAATACTGCCTATATTCTCACAGAAATACAGTTAATTTCCTACAGCCATATTTTAACAAATTGTCTTAGCTTCTGGACAG
Source organism: Platysteira castanea (assembly GCA_013397175.1). Lineage (NCBI taxonomy): Eukaryota > Metazoa > Chordata > Aves > Passeriformes > Platysteira > Platysteira castanea. The sequence goes on from VYXC01009482.1 coordinate 272,379, forward strand.
TCAGAAGTATTTAGAATCCATCTCCAAAGGGACCAAGAAAACAGTTGTTCCCATCTAATTACTGTGTTGCACTTTTCTAAGTGATTGATATTTGAGAAAAATATTCCTGCCTAACAATATTTAATATGAAACTGCAGCATTCAGATTGTATTCCTCTGATCCTCTGAAGGATCATTGCTGGCAATATGGTAATTTTTGTCTGAAAATTAAATATGCATGTAAGCACTTTGTACCCCAACAGCCTCCAATAAATCCACATCAGCTTTAGGAATACAGCCTAGATTGCTCTTAACTGTTCATTGTGCATCTCTACTTGAAGTAACTTTTATTAAGCTCTAAGTTATGGCAAACTTTAGTACACAGGGCTCTCAGTACTCAGAGACTCTACTAAGTTTTCAAATCTTCTAACCATGTTTTTATTTATAATGTTTATACTGTATTTAGCACACTGGCACCTCATGTCACATGAGAAGCTACAAAAACACCCACAACAACACACTTGCCAGCTACAAAGTGAAGAGTCTGAGTAAAAGAGAACTACAGAGAGAAAAATATCACACAAAACAGTACCATGAACACAGATGTAGGTAGGATATATGAAATCAGTAAACAGAGATAAAATAAAATGTTCCAAGACTATAGTTCCTCTCAAAGTAAAGTAGAACAAAATTAAATCCTTGCCCTTTTTCTTAAATTTATCTGCCTTTTATCATCCATATTCTGCTTCCTCTTGTACTAAAAATATTCATTTCAAGTTTTGTCTCTGCATTTTTTATCTGTAACGTTGCTTCAGTATTTATTCCTCAGCCTATGGAACATGTAGTACATGGGAAGGCTTTGCACAAGAATCAAAACAAAAAATAAATACCATAACCTAAATCAGTCATTCATCCTTAAAAATGTACCCCTACTCAAACCCACCTTCTTTGCTTTCTTTTTAAACATGAAGATTTCTCCCATCTCGAGAGATGCATTTCACCAGGCAGGTGTTAATGAGTGGACAAACAGTTCCCAGAGCCAGCTGATGGAAGGAGAAAATGGATAAGCTGGACAATGAATTACAATCACCAACTAAAAAAAGCATCCTTTTCAACTTTTAAGTGATCTCTAGAGATCACATGGACCTCACCCTGAAGAAGGAGAGGGCAGTGAAAGGCAACCTTCTGAACATCACCAACTTTGTCACTGGGCTGTGCATCAGACTAATGAGACTGAAATGTATTTTAGCCATAGAAGTCATTCTCTGCTGTCTTCTGCAGTTACTTTGCAACCTGTTTCCTGTCAAGAAAGAGCTCTCTGCACTTCTCCCCAAATTTGTCCTTGCTTGTTGTGATATACAAGAATCTATGGAACCTATACAGGAAAAGGTAAAAATAGACAATTCAGTTTGAAACAGGCATTCAATTTATTGCCAACAGCCAGGATAATGACGGCTCACATTGTGCAAGGGCACCTGTTCCTTGCCCTTCACAGTAATTACATATCAGGGAAAACAGAGAAGATCTTAAAACTCAAAAGTTTAGAAAGAAACTCCTTCCAGGAAAAGGAACTAGAATTCCATTTAAACTTCTTTACCTCATAGGGAGCTATCCAAATTTCCTACTAGATGAGTTTTCAATAAATAATGAGATACTTGTATGAAAACACTGCATTATGCAAAAAAAAAAAAAAATTAAATATCCAATCCTGCAAATGGAAAACATGTATTGCTTCTCTCTGGCCATCCTCATCTGAGCAGGAGGAGGAATAAAGTAACAACAGTTTTTATGAATAATGAAACAATTGTGTTTTGAAACTACTGGGTTTTGTCACGAAACGAGCCCAAGCCGTTGTGACAGCTCCATAGACAACTGAGCATCGTTACAGGGATGCAAATTATTCAAATACAAATTAAATGGATGAACAGGAGAAGGTCAGCTCATTGGCAATGCTGATGGTGTCTCTGCACGGTATCATCTCACGTCATCTGTCAGGATGGCTTACAGGGAAAAAAGTGACAAACCTTCTGATGGCACAGCCACCATCTCAGTGACAGTCACCTAAAGTCCTATTAAAGTCACAGTGCAGAGCTGCTAAAGGCACTGGACAGCTCATTTCACCTCTTCTCATAAAAAGAGAAGCAACTTTACTGGAAATCCTGCCCTGCCCTGACAGCAAAATGCTCAGCAGAAAGGACTTTGCATGGAGGAAAATAACTTCCTGCAAATGACATCATGACTGCTCCCCAGCCAGTGCCTTCCACGTCCCCCTTTCCCAAAGCAGTGCCAGTTAAATCGAGCAGCACTGACAGCTTCACATAAGTGCAGAGAAAATTAATAGGTGAAAAACTGACTAAGGCAGCATCACTGGGGGTGCTGCAAACTCCTGCCTTTGTTCCTGGCAGGACAGTGGGCAGGTCCCAGGCACACCCCATCCACCAGTGACGCATCTCAGATCATTACGTGTCCGCTTCTAAGAGTATAAATCTATAAAGTGAAATTAATTATGTGATACTCTCCAAATAAAACAAGGTTAAGAGAAGGCATGGTATTAAAAGAAAAGAAGCAATCTGCTCAACATAAGTAGATTTCATCTTTCATTAAGTAAATAAAACACTGCTGCTCAGCTTGGAAGAACAAAATATAGAGATAGTCCTTATTCAATTATCCTTAGGAAGAAACAGTATAACAGGAACCCAAAAACTCTTCCTCATGGCTAACTACCTATTTAAATACTATCATCCACAGATGAGTTTGCAAGCTGCTTCCAAAATGAAGCTGACAGGAGGCAGTTGGAGACTTTATTCAATATTATGCTTCCTGTTCATCCTCCTTGCTTATATAAAGTAGACAGTAGGGACCCTGTGCCAGACCATGTTACTGCCACTTATGCAGAATGCTTATGTGCATGAAGAGTCCCCGTACACTCAATGATTTTAAATTTCAGGAAAACTTGAAGTGAGGATGATACTCTCGTTCTCACATTCAAGAGGGGAAGAAATGCATAAAAGCACAAGTTTCCTCTAAAAACGGTGCCTGATCCTTTCATTGTGCAATCTCACTAGCAATATATAACATCATGTTCCAGGTGCATGTAATTCCACCCAAAATACAAGTCCTGCAGTTGATACCAAAGTGGAAGTGACACCCCAGTATATAATAATTTACAGACAAAGAGGGACCTCAAGAATCAAATCTCTTGAGAGATGAATACATTTGTACCATTGGCTGGTAATAATAACATGAAGTAGTGCAAATTAATATATACCTTGTGTTTACTTGTAATTCTTTCATGGACTTAGAAGTACAATCTGTATTTCATTCACTACTATAAAATACAACTGTAAAATTTAGTAGCTCAAGTGACCCACAAGTAATGATCTCTCTTCCTGGCCTAAAACTGACTGCAGAAAGAAAAGCAATGGCTTTAGTATCTGAACCATGCAGAGCAGAAGATAAATTTTTCCATTAATCTTGAGAAAGGTCAATTAAATTAAAAAATTTGCATTTAGAACTTAATTATTTATTTTAAATAATTGAAGAGGAGATAAAAGTCAAACTATAGTGCTGAATTCCACAATATTCAACAGCTTAGACTTATCTGAGCGACAACATTACAGACGATAAAAAGTTAAAGCAGAAAAGAATCGTTCCACTGTATGTAATGTAATATTTGAAAATGGAGCAATGCTAAAAGATACTTGGCTACATAAATCTTCTGCTTAAATGTGATTATACTATGCATGCTGGGCCTATAGCTTTTTGATTCCTAACTCCAAATCTGAAAACCATAAACTGCAAATGAAGAGGCAGAACAATTAACTTCAACTTGCCTCTTTTTTCACTTGCCCATTTAAATAATTTGGATTCCCATGGCAATCACCATGCAGCAGAGCTGTTAGCTACCTAAAGAAATATGAAATTTAAAATAATAATAATAGTAATGGTTATAGCCTACTTTATGAATACATCGATTTCCATAGGGAAAGGCATAAGAGACCATTAATCAATAACCTTTCATTAGGAAATTTGGAAAAGCCTAAGTACAGTAATACTTAAGGATTGAGTTTAATATTCTTCCTTTAGCACAGCTGAACTACACAAGGATTTCAAAATTCTCTTTATCCAAAATAATGACGTACTGTACCTCCTACCTCTCTCTCAGTGGAATAGTAATAATCAGAGAAACAAATGTCAAAATATATATGTTCATATTCATCTGCTGGTTTGTGTTATTCATTATTGCCTTCATATGGCAGGAAGTTCAGAAGAAAACATATGCAAATCAAAAACACGGAATTTTGTGCAAGATATAACAAACAAGACCAAAAAACCTCAATTCTACAGTCATGCCGTTATCGCTCCAGCTGTCTGAATCTCCTCAGGAAAGATTAAGAAGATAGCCCACCACAAAACATAAACAGCAAAAATAGAGTGGAAGAAGGTAAGAACCTCTGTTGCTTTGAAATTATTTCATCTTTTCCAGGGAGCCTCGAGTGAAGGAAGCAGGTGCTCACCTGGTGTAAACCTGATCTTCATTCTGACTCTGCCAACACTGAGACACCAAATGTCTCTGCTCCTGGAACATCCCAAAAGAACCAGAAATGCTGGTCAGGAATCACCCCTGGATCATTTCCCAGCCTGGGTCATCAGTCCTGACCCAGAACTGATGGTTGTTGCCAGTCCCAGGGCCCCGTGGGATGATCCAAAGGAGTGGAGTTGGGTGTGTATAGCACCCTAAAACACTGAGGGGGACCTCACAGCCTCCTGCACATGATAAACCTGGAGCATCGATTCACTTTTGCCTAGGAGAAAAAAGAAAAATTCCCAAATTCCCAGTGCTCCTCTTTTGAAGGAATATGACTGACACAGGTGGCACACAACCGGAAGGTTACTTCAGAGAAGATGCTGACATCCTACTCAAAAACCAAAGCAGGGGGCAAAAACCACCAGGACAGCCTGTACGTGTGGGAAATCACTCACATGTGAAGAGTCTATCTCAGTCCATCTCACAAAGGAAGTGATTCAAACATTTTTTTGGTAGAATGATGGGATGCATGAATGCTCAATGTGCAAGAATACACATTTCACCATGGACTGCCACTTCAAGATACAATTAGACTTTACATTCATAATGAATTATTAATTTACCATCTACTTGCTTGTCTTCTCTTTTTATACACAAAGGTAACATTTGCCCTTTTCCCAGAGCACTGCAGCAGTTCACCTCAAGATGATCTAGTGTGATAAACTGTGACTTCTTCTCCCAGTCACTGTTTTCCCAGTGTAACCTGTATAATTTTATCATACCTGCAACCTTCACGTTTTCTGTTCAGAGCACTCTTTGGTGAGTCCCTTGAAGAGTCTTGTATTTCAAGTTAACCCAATCCATTGACTTTAAAATGGTTTTTTTGCCACAGACACATTGATTCTTTTCACCTACAGAGTTGCACAGATTTTATTACAAATTCTCAAGTCCCAGATGCAAGTTTTGTGAGTGATGCCACACTTAAGCAAGGAAATCTAGAATCTCTGCCAAAGAGAAAAGCTGGGGGACAGTCAGGACATGCTCAGTTTAAGAAACCAAAGCACCAGAACACCAGTGAACATCTCCCAGCAAAGCAATGTGGTCCATGAGGTTCAACCTACAGAAGTTATTTTTTAACTAGTGACAGAAATAATGTTCACAGACATGAGTGGGAGCACAAAAACTTTAATTATGCTCCAGAAATCTTAGCTCACAGGGAGCGTGTGTCACAGGTTCCATAGCAGTCAACTGCTCAGCACTAATAACAGAAATTACACACATCTCACTCACCCACACACAATTTCACCTAAACAATTTTTTTCCCAACAAACAGTGTACATATTAGAAGTTTATTTAATGCTTTCACCAGCAATGACACCAGTATGTGTGTTTAGAAGCATGCTCATTCTCACGCTCCTTTAGAAACTATTTTCAGAAAACAAACCAGCAGGGATTGTTCACCCTGGACAGAAAAACACACTTGGGAGACCTCAAAGCAACCTTTCAACACTTAAAAGATGGTTATAAGAAAGATGGGGGCAGATTTTTCAGCAGGACTTGTAGTGATAGAACAAGGGGTAATGGTTTTAAATAGAGGAAATAATGGATAATAAACCAAGGTGCTGCTTCTACTGCTTCTGTTGCTCGTTACACTCAGCTTTTGGCAGCCCTGGGTCCAGCTTCAGCCAAATGCAGAGCTGGGACTGCCTTCACTTTCATCTCATCACGATTATATTGATTTACCTTGGCACATTTTGCCCCACATATTGCTGAGCTGTGCTAGTTGTCTGATGTGCTTTACTGGTATACCAGAAAATGAGCACAGCTCTAAAATACCTTGTTATTTTAGCCCAAACTCCCCATTTGGAAACCACCACCCCAAATAACTGCCCTGCCAGGTGCCCTCCTATTCAGTGAGCCTTGAGCTCCCTTGGGAAAGGGCAGCGAAGCCAAATGTCCACCAGACTCAGATCTGAACACTACAGCTAGAAATCCAGTATTTATTTAATTATTGTGATGGAATGATACTCATCTAGGAGCAGTTTCCTGCCACATGAACCTCCCTTGGTCAATTAGGATGGTATACACCACACACTAGATATGGAAAATGGATTGCACAGCCCTGCTCACGTGTTGCCTGATGTCCAGGCAGTGAGCAAACCATCTTCAAAGAACTAAAGCAAATTAAACAAACCCACCAAAGTCAGATGAGATTAAGGGGATTTTTACTCCTGCTTCCTGAGGTTCAGAAAGAGTCTGAACACAGTAGTCTAAATCTTAGACAGGGAAATTTCACCTGTGAGCAAAGCCATGCTTGGGAAGCTTTCACAGAATATGCAGCTGTGTAAAGGAACTCAGAGCTAAACCCAGGATTTTTGGTGCCACTTATAAAGCAACTTTTCTTATCAACTTCACATACACAAATCTCTTAAAAAAGAATGTATTTCTTCACTACATTTGGAGGAAATGACGGAAAGGGAACTATAAATACTACAAGTTATGAGCAGTCTAACTAATGGTGTCTGAGACAGACACCTTGATTTTAAAAATCAACTTCCCGAAGCACCCTTTGTTATCATGGCAAGCACAAAGCCTCCAGCTGAGGAACAGCTAAAAAGAAAACCCCCAAATTATGACCTTTCCATTAAAAGTTTACACTGAAGGTATTATTTTGAGTCTGCTACTAAACTTTTTCAAAAGTTTCATGATTTTTAAGAGAAAGTATTTTTCTTAAAATTAGGAATACCCTCACAGAACTAAGAAGTGATATAACTTTTCATTTAAGTATTTCATTCATATTTACTTGAAATAACGCTTTGGAAATGTCTAGCTTTAAAAATATGGAGGTTTTATATTAACCTTTATAATGCTTCATAAACTGAGAAGGTATTATTTCAAGTAAAATATTAACTTGGTATTATTTAGAAGCTTTGGCAATGTTTTAAAACATTTAAATGTTGAAAGTATTTTTTTTCAGCATTTATGTTTAACATAGAAATTTATAAAGTCTTTTCATTCACCTATAACTAAATTTCATGAACTAAGAAACAATTTTAATCAAAATTCTGTTTTTCTCTGTTTCTTTGCAATATTCCTCTACACATAATAAAAATCCAGAAGATGATGGTATCTAAACATCTGCATGACAAATTATCCTTTTAAAACAAGGAGAAACTGCAAGGTAAAATTCAAAGATATCAAAATAGAAAACAGTGCTTTGCCATCTCTTTTATGAAAGTTACACATACTTTTCACTTATGGACTAGATTTTTCTGACTATAAAAAACACAGGCATATCTAGATTTAGGCATCTATTTTAAACTGAATCCCTGTTTAGGAATCAGATCTATTCTCTACCTTTAAAGAGGGGCAAAATTATCATAGTTTCACTTCCAGCTTATGAAAGAGTTGAAGTTAATTTTTGTATAGATCATCAACATGATTTTTCTTAAAATCATGCTGTGCCATCAGGCTCACAGTTCCTGCAAAAAAGACAGAACCCCCAAAAAATACACAGAGGGCACACATATTAACTTACACACAGCTTTGGGCCAATTTGACAGTCAAAAGAAAAAACATTTCTTTGTTCTTTTCCATCTACAAAGAGCAATTTAACATAGAAATTTCAGCGTCAGATTATCCCAAAATGATAGGCTACTACTTCCACAAAAATTGTACCCCAAAACTGTGTAGCAGTTTTTATAAACCTCCTGATCCACAGCTGAGAAGTCGCCATAGTTCTGATGCACTAATTTGCCCTGAGTTACTCAATTAAACAGTTATAAATGGATTAGAGGGTTAATATTAAAACTGAAAGTACATTATTATTAAAATTGGGTTTATATATCCTATGCTAAGCAAATAATACTGTAAATACATGAAGCAAAGATTATACAACCTGCTTTGTTCTCAATGTAAGCCTTTCACACAAAAGAATTCCTTTTATTACTTACTATTCTCCATTTCTCTTCTTCCATACAACTACAAAAGAGATGCCATCAAGCAAGTAAACCGAGGAATAAAGCTGCAGAGATTTTTTTACTCCCATTTATTCCCATTGAGCCTCCCTCAGGGATATACAAATTGGAAATTGCTAAATTGTCATCTAATAGGCAGAAACAACGTAGGCGAGACCAATTAGGTAAAAGGCAGAAAGTTGTATTACACATGTAATTAAATTAAATTCTTTGACTAGACTACATTAGAATCATTCCCAAAAAGGACAAAACTCGACTTTAATCAGCACATGACACATTGTAAGACACGTCACTAAAACAGTACATTAGGAGTTTGGATATTACTAAAAAGACAGCTTTTCTTAACTGTAAATCAAGTTACTCCCAGGTGGCAGAATATTGGCTAAATAGCAGCATTTCCTCCTAAATATACAAGATTCTAACAACACATAATTGAGTACAAAGTCATAAGAAAGTAGTTTTCTGCTCTTTTTTTAGCTGTAATATCCTTCAGCTGGGTACCTATATGCATTTTTCAGCGGGACTGTTCTCTTACAGAGATCCCCAGAACACAAGAAACCACCAGATCAAATCCCAACCTTAACTGCCAAATATGAGTGACAATAACTAGGGATAATTTGGCTTGTAATCACAAATATCATCAAAAGGAATAATGTAGTGGGGGACAAAAAATTGCAGTGCAAACAATTCTAGTTGACAAGGTTTGGGTTCTTCATCACGTGCCATTCTCAGCACTGAGACCAAAACCTGCTCGCTGTAGGCACCAGCTCAGCCCTCTCCTCGTGCCACTGCACAGCCCTTGGAGCTGGAGCCCAGGCTGGGATGAAAATAAATTCCAAAATGCAGATACAAGGGACTCCCTTGGACTACAGGAGCCAGAGGAGGAGGAGAAGCAATATTTACCTCTGCTCGTGGTGCTTTTCCATGCTATTCCTTTCTGTAAATTGGCTAAACCCCACAAAAAGCCATCAGCACCCCATTTTGAGAACAGCACTATTTAACTAAACTAATTGTTTATCTAGATGATAATCAGAGTATCAGAAATGGATTGACAGCTCTAAGCACAAACTGCCTTTTGGAATTAAATCAATTCTGTGACTGCCCAGCAACCAAGAGGGGCAAACAGTCTCACAAACCTGGGACAACCTCTGTACCTTAAGCCCAACTGGTAGTTTCCTCCCACTAATTCCCAATATCTCACTTTTTATCTATCTCTTTTTATGTTATGTTTCTTAGATAATATCATTTCAATGGCAAATCTATGACTTTCTGTCTCGAGAAAGCTCCTATCCTATAGGAGTACATTTGCCAGGCTGGCTGAAAAACCCTGGTTAAATCACTATCATTATTTCAATATTGGAAAAATCAGCTTATTGTTTATGTCATACATGTACACAAATTAAAATGGAGACTTGGAAAGGAAATAAAGTGATTTGCTTTCTTGATTGAATAGCATGGAAATGCACAAAATTAAAAAAAACCACATGGCTTAAATTGCCTTAGGAAAAAAATTAACCCATTTATATGAAAAGAACAAATAGCTTTTAAAAATTATAGATATTCTAAAATGCTAATTATTTGTATAAACCAGTTCCTGTGCAGAAGGGATCACATATAAGTGAGTTAGTGTAGCTGACAGCAGCAGTGAGAAAAGCAAGAGGCCATGCAAAAGACAAAAACCAGGGCTTGTTTTGGTGAGCCTGTTCTGAGGACAAGTAGTACAGACATAAGCCACTGTCTAATGTCACCATGTGCTTGCAAATATCACTGTACAGGAGTCCAGCCTGCACAGCCTCTCAGATAATGCCAGATAAACGGCAAGAAGCTCTCCTTCAAAATTACAGATGGATGGTTCTTCCCAGAAAGGGAGACATAACATCAAAATACAAGAGAGAACACAGCAAAGAAGCTGCTCTGAGCCCACATGGAATGCCCCAGAAACAAACAGTGAGCACTGACGTAAAAATATCCCTCATGTAAATTCAAATTCCATCATTAAACCCTGCATACATGTATTTATTGCCTGCTGTCACCATGTAATCAGCACTCACTAATCACCCCATACCTTACTCTCATAAAATTCTCTATTTCACATTGGAGATCATGACTGAATATTCTAAAGTCCCACCCTATTTAAACCCTTGTGATTTAGAAGGAAAATAAGTGACAGCTTGAAACAAGCTGCTAGTGATGCCTATCTTAAGACATGCTTTCCATCAGTATATCAAGGGGGGAAAAGGAAATATTGGTGAAGTGTGATGTAGATTTATTGTGCCTGACATCGCTGGGCTTGGCAGAGTTGCTGTAGGATGAGATGGGGTAAAGGCTGCTCATGAGTAACACAAAACTCAATAAAAAGAAGCAGGTTAGATCATTATTTACAGAACACAGCACAGCTCAGTATATTATATATTATTATTGATATCTTAAAAACATCTCAGTGACTTACTACAAATTTCCCTTTCCAGGTTTACTACTTAATGAGTCCAGACTCAAATGAAAAATAGGACTTCACTCACAATTTCCACCATGATGCCTATGCTCTTCTACCTTAAAATTAACATTCACCTTTCATTTCATTTTACATACATACTGTGCTTTTCCCTCCAGTGGATAATAAATAATATACAATACAGAGTGTAATGCCTGGGAATAAATCTAAACTGAATTCAGGGGGGAAAAGGAAACAGAGTTGTTACATTCATGTCAGGATCCAAAACAGTAAGGTCTGTTCAAGCAGCTAAAAAGACAACGCTTGTAACAATAATGGGTATCAAAAATGTAAGAAGAGAAAAAAAAATCACCAAACCCTAAAGATCTGCAAGTGCATGGACTTAAAAATGATGAAATATTTACTCAGTCTACCAATGTCACTGCATTCTTCTGTTCACATTTCCTCCAAAGTTTGGTAGACTTCATAATGCAGCCTCTTCTCTAATTGTTTCATGATTTTTATTGTCGTAAGCCTTTCTACAACAATAAATTACCCTTTCTTGGGACAGCTTTAGGAGAGATGTAGGTTTCATGATGTAAAGGTACAAAAACATTTTGTGTTTTGATGTACCCTTTATATTACAGTGAAGAAATCATCTATACTCAATCTCAGTTCTATTAATAATTAAAAAGGTTTTTTTGCAGCATAAAAGCTTTTTCAAAATATCGACAAATCTTTAGATGACACCTTTGCCCTGCCCATAAATGCTCATTGCTTAAACTGAGTTAACTTGAAGCATAACAATAATAATAATTTGTTCAATATGCACTTATATTCTACAAAACTATCCTACAGTTTATTGGGTCACTGACTCCAAATGAAATTTCTTTAGTTTATCATTTAATTCCTTCCTTCCAGTCTTCTAATCCCCACACTCAGATTATTAAAGTTTTTTCCTATTCATCACTATCAATAACAAAAAAGTCACTGTTATTCCCAGAAGAGGAGGAAATGCAAAGGAAGGACAGAATTTGGCCAAGGAACCAGAACTAAGTAAAAAGTTCTGTAGATAATACATGGCCCAGGCTGTAACGACTCTCTGTGTCACACTCTTGCACTCCAGCAGGTAATCAGTTTTTAATATTTATAAATATGGAGATTTATTTACCAAAAATTGGAAGCTCTTTTATGATGCCCACATCCACTTCAGTGTTTATGTTCTGCTTACATTCACCTCTGATTTAAGCCACCTTTTTAGCCTCAGCCCTACAACCTCACTCAACACCTCACTCAAGCTCTGACCCATCAACACACTACTGGAAAACAACCCAAAAAAAGACAGTGTAATTCTCTGGCCCCTGTCAGCTTCTCTCAGTGTTCAAACTGAATTCAACACAAAAAAAAATGAGACTGATAAAGGGAAAAAATCAGCTGAGTATTGCAGGCCTTACAGAGTTTGTCATCAGCTCCATCAAGCTGGCTGTTAAATCATTCTCAGGCCTCTTCACCACCTTTAAGAGAGGAGTTGCATCTTTTCCTGCTGACATTGCCTGTGTGGCTGATTTGGGGCAAGTTCACCACTCAGTTAAGTGCAGAGAACATGCACTTCCATCCTGAACTTCAGGGCACCTTCATAAATCAAAAGATCAAGCAGCTGCTGGAAACTCACTTATGATAATATGAATATAATTACTGCAGCTTCAATGAGTTCTTCCTAAGGTATTTTCAATAAGAGCTGGAACTGAGGGAAAGCATCCATCATTAATCCCAGCCAGTGAATCAGGAACACAAACCAGTGAATTAGAAACACAGCTGGGCTGGGCCAGTAAAGCACCCACAGCAGAATCCAAGCATTGGTTGGCATCCTACATGCATGAAATTCCAGGTGTGTTCAGTGCTGAAAATTAAGTGAAGGACATTATTTTGGACGTTACCTCTTTTGTTTGGAATCCAGAAATGACTCAAGTACATCAAGATGCTTTGGGCTTCACTTTACACTGTGAGCACCCACCAGGACCTGGAACACGATAGAGCCCAGAGCTCCAAAGCATTCATGGAACACAGATCCTATCTCCTAACCAGGGAAAAACCTTAACAGGGTAAGGGCTGAAGATGAAAGGCTTCTTTTTGCTGATGCTGGCCATGACTCATCATCAAACAAAAAGCATGGCTCAAATTACCTCCAGTAAGTGAAACAGCTGCACAATCATCTCTAGAAATCTTTGTACCTGTTTGAAGTAATGACAAAAATCCCCCTTCACTTAACCTGAAGTGCCCATATCCACTGGTGCAGAGACCTCCATACGCAGCCTCAGACTTACAGAGACTCCAACTACAGAACCTGGTCCAGGCTCCTGATCTATGGAAAACTGATTCTATTTACACAAGAACATGCAAAATATGAAAAGCACACCCCCCCCCCACCAGAAGATGGACAGATAAAAATCAGTTTTCCCCATGAAGTGATATAATTCTATTTCAACCTCAATCACAATATTGAATTTGAACTGCAATTTTCTGAAAATCAGAATAAGTCTCTGTCCTTTTTTTCTCTTTGTTGCCACAAAACAGCTGCTGTAAAACTCTGTTCTTGTCAAGTAAGTGGAAACCTTTTGGGGAAGACACTTAGTAGTGTTTCCAGGCAGCTTCCAAAAGACTTTTCCTGAGAAAGATGGATAAAAAACTGGTGGGCAAAGCAGCTGTTCTCACCAGCGAAGTCCACCAGTGCTGTCTACACTGGTGTTGAAATACCCATTAACCTGAGGGAAGGAGACAGAAAGGATGGTTCCTGGAAGATCTGGGATGCCCATTCCTGCTCTGTATCAACAACTGCCCCCAAGGCAGATAAGGGAGATTGACAGTCTCCTTGTGAAGCTGAAGATCCTTGCAGGAGCTCCATCACAGGGTCAGAGAACCGATGGCAGCTTTTGCAAAGCCAGGCCAAACCTCAGAGACCCTCATTAGGCACAAGGAACTGCATCTCCCTGTTCTCCAGCTCCTTAAACAATGGGACTTCTTGTTGGCAGAGTGCTTTGTCTATTTCTCGCTTCTGAGAAAACAGGATTTAAGCTGCAGGACTGCCCACTGCACCCACCTGTGACACAGCAGTGCCACAGATCTGCCCTAATTCAGCACATCAGCTGTAACAACAGGCATGCTGGGAATAACCTTATGGATGGGAAGAATTCCAGGTATCTCAAGGATGCAGAGAGATTATATATTTCTATTACCATAATTGTGTTATCAAGAAAAGGTTTGAGAGACGTTCTTGGGAAGTTCTGTGGAAGCTTCATGGAAAGACTGAGACAGATTTCCCTGGAATTAATGAAGAACTGACCAGGCAGAGGCTGCAGTACGGGATCGATGGCAGAAATGCTCACAGGCACAACCAAAGCTGAGGAGGGCAATTTTCCTCCTTGGCTGGGGCTGCTAAATGCAGCTTGACTGAGGTCTGCTCCACTTCTCCCTGTGAACACCGACATCTTCCTCAAGACTGGGTGCTCTGAAACTTTTGTTGTTTTCATTTGAATAGAGGAAACTAAGAAAAGATCAAACATCAAAAATCGAGTGAGACCCTCAAAGCCCAACAGCTTCAAAGTCAACACACACAAATTGAAACCCCCTGTACATATTTTTGTCAAAGCTCTCAGAACACAAGCAAAACAGTATTCTAGAAGAGACAGCAAGGAAAATAAATGCAGCTGCAGAGTCATGCTAAGAACGACACAGGTAGATGAATCTCCTCCAGCAGATACCCACATATTTTAAGGGCATTAATTAATTGAGAAGGAGAAGTTAAAGTATTTTGTGACAAGCAGAAGGAAACACATGTCCCTGTTAGAAAGCACGCATGGGGCAATCACTGAAAGAGGAAAAAAACCCAACTGTATTTCAACAACATAAAAATACGTCAAAAGCCAGCTACACAAAGAGAACTGACACAGCTGCTGTAAAGCATTGTTTCCACAGCCAGTTTTCATTAACAGAAAAACACCTGCAGATCCTAGACTTTGATCAAATAATGTGTGCAGAAGAAGCAAGGTATTTTATGAGATTCCAAGACAAGCTCCTCTCAATCCCATCAGGGAAAAAAAATAAAACGATAAAATGCAAGTCATTGCTGGTGAAACTGCCCCTCTACCTGTAGTTTACACATCAGTCTTTCTCTGGACAGTTCCAATTGTGAATTTATTGAAAATTTAATGATTAATGTGCAGGTAGTTAGGGTAACTATTTCTTTCTTCTGGTTTAAATTGCTGATTCAAACTTTAGGCTGTTTTAGGTAAAGCTGGGGCTTGGGTTTTATCCTGAAAATGCACCAGTTTTCAAAAATATCTACAAATATGGCATAAAGATGATACACAGTACGAACTATACCTGTTTGGGTTTTTTTAAGGCAGAAAACCACACAACAAGACCAAAGCAGCCAGAAACTGCTTCCCAGCAAACATACATTTGCACTGAATCATTAAGCCATAACAAGGCTTAAAAGGATAAATCTCAGCTTTTAAGTGCAAAATAGAATTCAATTTTAACCACTGAGCTATGACCACTGCCTCTTTAACAATGCTATAAAAAGCTACTTGGCTTTTCAAATTTAAAAGCAGCCAGTGTCACATAAATACTCTCACAAAAGGTCTAAAAATAACTTTAAGCTGTCCATCCTCAAGGTCAGAAGGAGCAGATGCAAAGAAATAAAGCTCTACAAAGAGCTTCCAATAGGAAAATACTACTGACAGAAGTGAAGGTGCTGCCACTGGTCCACAGCTATTTCTTTACAGCTCATCAGTGTCAACTTCTGCTGAGTTCTACTCTGCAGTTCTCATCAGTGAACCACTTTGCTGGTGCTGAGAGAACACTTATTCAAACTTATTAACTGAAAATAAACTTTGGTGCCTGTCCTTTCCACTCTTTCCTAATGATGTACTGAAGGAGAATAAAGATGGATATATCTGAGATGCGTTAAGGCAGAAAACAGTAATTTCAGCATTTCAGTGCAGTTCAGAATAGCTCATTACCGTGAATGCAGAGGTCACACACACTGCTGATCCTGCTACATCAGAAAACTTCTCCATGTGGATCTGCTAATGGATTCCTCTCCAGCTCCTGATGGAAACCGGATCAGACTCATCACATCCCAACCATTCCTTTAACACACTTCACACTTCTCAGAGTAGGGAAATAGAGTGGAAATACTGGCAGTGATGGGGGCTCAGACTGCCTTGAGAACTTCCTTTTTTTTAGCTGCAGCAAGTCCACACTTGGCAAGATGTCCCGTCACAAGGGAGAGAGCTGCTCTTTGTAGACCTTGAAAAACAATCTAACAAGACCATCAATAAGTGTCCTCTGAACACCAGTAAAGTGATTTCCTGATACAACAGTTCAGGGATTTCAATGATCTTGCATTGAGCTCAGTTTATCTGGCTTGCAGAAGATGAAGGACTGAGCCAGCTCTCCTGTGATTTGAAAGTCTAATTTAAGGAATCTAAATGTTTCCAATTTGATGTTTCAAGCATGTTCCCACTCTCTGCAGTTACACTTTTTAAAAAATTATTATGCTTTTTTAAAGCTTTAATGTTTTCCTTAAGAATGGGCACAGAAAGTATTCAATTACTGAAGTAAGAAGTCACGGGCTGAAACAAAGCTGTACGAAATACTGCGGCCTGTCAAAGGTGGTAAGTGCCTCTGATTATCCTTGACTGCATTCCCTGGGCTCAGCATTTCATTAAATAGCAATGCTCTCTTTTAAAAATAGTTTTACCATCATATCCTGAGGGTCTTTCATATTTTTAGCTAAAGCTATGTACAAAAATATCACTTTCCTCACTAATTATATTTCATTTTCCATTTCAGTGTTAATAATAAGATTTGTTAAGTTTGGGTAATACAACCTGAAACAAGTCATGAACATTAAAGCAGCTTTTAACTCAGTTTCAAGATTCTCCCTTCAACTGGATGAATTAATAACTTCCCTAGAGAAACGACAAAATGCCTTAAAAATTAGGTATTAAATTAAATGAGGCGAATTTGGCTGTTACATCCTTGAAGAAGAGCAATACAGTCAACTATGGATATAATGTCAAAATAAATTAGTTGAAAAGTGAAGAAACAAAGTAGAGAGGGTGGTCAGGCACTGGAACATGCATGGTCAGGTAAGTGGTGGAATCACCATCCCTGAAGTTTTCAAAGGACAGGCAGGTGTGGTGCTTCAGGACGAGGCTCAGTGGTGCATCGGGCAGTGCTGGATTAACATTTGGACTCACTGATCTTAGAGGTCTCTTCCAACTTGTTGATTCTGTAATTCTATGAATGAATGAAGTTTTTTCACCGTGTGTTAACAAAATTCTTCTGGCACATACCAGGATAGAAAGTGTTTGCAGCGCCTGATTAATAATGCCTGTTCAAAAGCTGTGGGTTTTTCGTTTGTTTTGGTTTGGTTTTTTTTTAACTGAATATGACATTAGGTAAAATAGCTGACCATGTATTAAAAATATTATATATATATATGTAGGTGGAAATCTTAATAAAACATTGACAAGGACAAGTTTATTTTCAAATACATATTTTTCTTGATGCAACGGACAAATGGTTCTGCTCTATAGAGTATTTGTCTAATTGGGACAACAACAGGAAAGCTGAATTGATTTACTGTTAACTGACACTCAGAAAACAACATTTTCTACAAGATGTCAAATATGCATTTCCATTCTTAATTGGCAGAAGATTCATCAAACATCGGATGAGGTTAATGCAACACTACAAGAAGTCAGAACAGGAAAAAAAAATAAAACAAACACTATCTCTGAGGAGAAAACCTAAGTTGCAGAATTCCATAGAAAGGCTTTGAAGTGTGACACAACTACAGAATAATTACTTCTAGGAAAAACACAGAATTATCTCATGCTTCCACAAGTCAAGATGTTCTTCCAAATGAAAAACTTAACTCAAATATTGGTAACTTTTTAGTAGTTTTGAAATGGTTTTAAAATGGAAGAGGGGAGATTTAATTAGATATTAGGAAGAAATTCTTAATTGGGTGTTGAGGCCCTGGGACAGGTTGCCCAGAGAAGCTGTGGCTGCTCCTGGAAGTGTCCAAGGCCAGGCTGGAGGGGCTCTGACCAACCTGGGATAGTGGAAAGGGTCACTGCCCAAGGCAGGGGGTGGAGCTAGATGATCATTAAGGTTCCCTCCCACCCAAACCATTCCAGGATTCTGTGGTCCTTTCAAGACCAAGGACTATCGGTGAGAAAGATGAAGATGTGAAAAAAAAGCAAGGAGGTTTGATCTGGTGTTCCAAATCAACAACTGACTGGTTTTTCATTGAAAATAAAACTAAGGGCACAAAAAAAGGAAACTACATGGCAAAAATATTCAGTGTTTTGTATTCCCTCTTTAAAGTAAATGCAGCAGTGTTTTGAAATAAAGACAAGTCCAGCCCAGGATCATGAAGATGACTAACAGATACGAATATTTGTCATACAAGGAGAAGCTGAGAGAGCTGGATCAGAACCCAGAGGAAAGAATGCTCAGGAAGACCTTATCCATAAATTCTTGATGGGAGCAAGGAGTAAAGAAGCCAGATCCAGGCTCTTCTCAGTGGTGCCCAGTGACAGAACAAGAGGCAATGGACACAAACCAAAATATGGGAAATTTCATCCAGACACAATATAAACCTTTATTACTGTGAGGGTGGTCAGACAGTGGAACAGGCTGCTCAGAGAGGCTCTGCAGTCCATGACCATGGGTGTGATTCTGTGATCTTGCTCATAAAATTATTGGTTCTGTCTTCAAACTAGTTAGGAAGACTGGAAGGGAAAAAAACCAGTCTGAAGGCTATTCCAGAATGTCTATCCTCTAATATGTCCCAAGTCCATGTTTTGCTTATTAATAAATAATTAGAAAGTAAGGGGGCAAAATCTTCAATGGAAAATAAATAAAATACACCCAATTATTAAAGAGGCTGAAAAACACAACAAAACATTTAGAGGATTGCTCTGGATGAAAAAATATGTCATCTGCAGAAAGACAGCATTTCTATTTATCAGGTGAAGTTATGCAGAGTTGGGTTGGATTTTTTTACATTCAGAACTTGAAAGATTGCTTGCATAAGGCAGAACTAGCTCAGGAAACATGTTTAACACAGTGGAAGAGAAATGTACACAAGAACCTCTGGGATCATCTCCTGCTCATTATCTCTGCCCTCGCAAAAAATGCAGGTTTTCTGGTACATTCATTTCCTACTGCTGCTTCAATTAATTTCACCAAAATGAATTCTCTGTAAGGAAATCTCCAACCTTCAGCTACTCCCAATGTCTAAACAAAATATTGCCGGGGG
>VYXC01009482.1:299904-363031 GCA_013397175.1 Platysteira castanea
CCTTCCCAAACCTTCCCTTCCCAAACCTTCCCTTCCCCTACTGCCACAATCTGATTTCCTCCCAATTTGTTGCCTTCTTTATGGCCACATTTTGTACCTCATCATAACTGCAACCACATTTCTCCCTGTTCAGCAGAACTGAACTGTTCCTTCCCCACTACCAGAAGTTACAGTGCTTGACAGCCCCCATTCCACCTCTAACTTTTCCTCTCTGCTGCCCTGCACCCATGGAATGACTACGCTGGGAGTGCTCATCAAGTCATTGCTCTGCCGTCTCAGTCCTGGGCCTGGAAAATGGACCTGGAGTCAATCAAGCAATTAAATTTGAGACTTCTTAGCTACTGGAAATGTAGCAGTCATCCCTTAATACACCTACAGGAAATTAAACAATGATATCATCAGCCTATGAATAACTTTTTAATTCAACCAGCTGCACCAGCAGATGCCAGGTAACTTCATCTGTTCCAATATAGCACCTGTCCCAGGTACCAATATAGCACAGCACAAGGCTAACTGTTCTTATTGTGCACCCTTCTCTTTATTAGAGGCTTACTTTAAATAGCTTTTCAGCTCTTCAGGATATGGCTTGTTTCCCTCTATCTCTGCTGGTAGTAATATCTGCTAATAAACAACATGACTAATATTTGATAATAAACAATAGTAGAAGCCTTCATGAACCAAAACTGTGTCTCAAGAGCACTGATATTATTTAATATCAAAACACTTGGAGGACAAATCTGATAACCTTTTTAGTTACCTCTGAAAGTTATGATTTAGATTTTTCTCACACTGAGGAACAAAACACAGAGTTTAGCTGCCAATTAGTCCTACCCTGTAAAGCATTTTCTCACTAATTCTGCCTATTCATTCCACTTAGGATCTGGAACTTAAATGGAGGAGGAGGGGATGAGTTAAAAATAGCAGCAGCAGCAGCAAAAAAAAAAAAGCCAATTAGTAGGAATTGCCACAATAACCTTTGTCAGGATAAATTTAAGGTATAAGGCTCCAAGATAGTTACTATGGTGACCACAGGCCCTTGCAAGGTACCTTTAATGAGAAATGCAGTATCTGTCACACAAGCAAGTAGATGCAGCAGCAGCAGCCCAACAGGCTATTTAAAGACACTTTTCTCCCCTGCTCCCTTTTATCAAAGAGCAGCAGGAAAATAAACTGCTACTCAAGTAGCTTTAATATGTGTATTTTTTCGATTTTTCATTCTTTCCCCACTTCTTCAGTCACTGAACTGTTAAGATCTCAGTGTAAGATTTATCCAAATTGAACAGGTTAGATTTACGAATATTACCCATGCTTTGCCTACTCTTTGCAAAATAAATTTAGCTCACAAGTCATCCAAAACTCCAAGGAGTGAAAGGTTTCTACCTAGGAAAATGATATAGACACAGGTTTAAAGTAAGAAAACAAGACAAATGTTTGTGAAAAATCTTGCATCAGTTCTCTTATTTGCCCATACCATGTGCAGCTGTTATCATTTAAAAAAGATATATTTTACTAGATGGAAACTATCTCAGATGTATGTTTGGTACTTTCTCCAAATACACACAGACAAGTACTCAAGGGTGAATAGCTTTTAAAAATAAGGTTTCTCCTTTTTGTACACAAAGTCCACTTCATTTCTAGTGTTTACAAATGAAGTCTATTTCAAATCTGGGCTGTCACTGCCACCACAAGCACCTTCATTAAGGACAGGCTTGGATTAACTCGTTACAGTACACACAAAATGACACAGTTTCCATCAGGATCCCAAATCATATATTTCAGGAAAAATACGAAAATGTGTATTTTCACGAAAAAATAACAAAATGCATGCTGCTGCAACTTCTTGGTATGTCTCAGAGTGCTGCATCCAGCTCTGGGCTCCCCAGCACATGAAAGACCTGTGGACCTGTTTGAGAGGCTCCAAATGAGGGCCATGGAAATTCTCTGAGTGCTGGAGCCCCTCTGCTCTGGAGCCAGGCCGGGAGAGCTGGGGGGGCTCAGTCTGGAGATGAGAAGGCTCCAGGGAGACCTTAGAGCCCATTCCAGTGCCTAAAAGGAAGAAGTAAAGTGAGAAAACCTGAGAGAGGCTTTTTACCAAGGCCTGTAGTGACAGGACAGTGGTTTTAAATGGAAAGAGGGCAGATTTAAATTGGATGTAAGGAAGATGGGTTTTATGATGAAGGTGGTGAGGCCCTGGCACAGGTTGCCCAGAGAAGCTGTGGATGCCCCATCCCTGGAAGTGTTAAAAGTTGGATGGGGCTTGGAGGAACCTGGGATAGTGGAAGGTTCCCTGCCCATGACAGAGGGTTGGATGATCCTGAAGGTCCCTTCCAACCCAAACCATTCTATGTTTCTATGATTTCAAACCACACGTTGAATGGAAAGGTTTGTTAAACACCATCCCCATTCTCAAACCTGAGAACCATCACCCTTCTCAAAGCCTGGGCCAGCTCTCAGTGGTAGCTCAGCTGTGCTGGAACCCCAGGAATGCCCCTGATTCATACACGGTGTCAGTCACTGCTCTTACCCTCACTGTTAATGTAGATACAGTTCACTACAGCTTTTCACTTGTAGTTTTTTCTTGATCTAATCTGGTTTTGTTCACACCGAACTGAATCTTCATACAGTAGAAGAATCCTATTACATGCCTCTTCTTAATTATCAATAAATTACTAAACTGCATTTTTTTACCTTTCTCAAGGCCAAAGAGGCAGCTTCTCTCCTTTTAAACACTGCAAATTAAATACTAAAACCTTTCTTTAAGTAATACATCTAAATCCAACGCACTCAGGAGAATACACTGTGAAAAGCAGATCAATGATAGCTTGTGATTTAGCTTGTGAAATAGGCTAAATGTGGGTTTGGCAACTTTGCAGCCAAGCTTTTGCATTGATGCTAGCATGTGCTAGATCTCCTTGAAGCTGCAAAAGCTCTGCCAACTCATCAGGAGATGCACAACTCATTAACTCAATTTTGATATAAAAGATAGGGCTGAGAAGCTTCCCTGATGAAGTAACCCTGAAAGGCAACTTTGATACTGAGTATAATTCATGTTAGACCCTCATTTGTCAAAGGAAAAGGTTTTAGTTGAGATAATCCCATGGCTGGGATTTTACCCCACATTTCATAGCAACTTTTAACAGAATTAATATTCTGTCATGTGTTCTGCAGAGCTAACTTGTATTTCAGTTCCAAGTTTTTTTTAAAAAGACAGTGAATAAACACTTCAGGAAAAATACGGCTGACCTAGTAAACTGTTATAGCAGGAGTCATTTAGAGGGAAAAATTTCCTCATGCAAGCAATGACTCAGTAGATTCTTTCCAAAACAAGCTCTGTTTCTGAAGACTTATACAGCCATGAAGAAAAAAATAATTTTAATTCTATGAAAGGCACACTAAACCACTGGCCACACTCTATTCTGCTACAGTGAGTTCATCTAGTTCCAACACATACCTAAATTTACTCGGATTGTAATTGTTTTGTTATGTAGTTGATAACTCTTTCAGCTGACTAAAAATATTAACGCAAAGGTTGTTTTCCTGCTTGTCCACTGCCTCCCCCTCTCAGTTAAAGCCCAGACCTATAACCAGCTGCTTGGCATCAGCACAATTCATGGGAAAGAAGACCCTGAAGAGGAGAATAAGCAGCTGGGGAGAGAAGAAATAGAGTATTTGAAGCACCTAGAAGAGCACCTGCCACTGGTGAGGAAGATCTCTTATTCTTAGTATAAAGTCTCCAACCAGCTCCTCTCCTTACACCTGCACCTCAGCAGTGCAAATCTTGCAACAACTGCACGTGTGGGAACACTGCAGAAACCTTCAGGTTAGGAGTCAGGAAAAGATCTGTGTACAATAGCAAAACCTTCCCCAAGAAGTAAATAATGCAGTTTGTGAAGACAAGAATCAATAAACCTGTTCCCATCTAACCACCCTAACAACAGTAACACCAAACAGCAAAGCTTTATCCTGTAACTGGGTAGGGGGAAAAAATAATATATTACCAATCATCTCGGACTATTAAACTTGAAATAGTTTTATAATTCATTCTTCTATTTGCAATGTGTGCTTGCTTTTATTTTCTCCTTTTTTCCTCTGAAGTGTAACACTGGATTCCTCTCTCATATCAGATTCCCTTTTGCAAATATTTTTCCTAGCTCTTCCTTTCAACTTAAATAGTTTTCAAGTATCATCTTCTCATTTGGTGAGATCATTTCAAAGAAGTGAAAACATCCCGTCCTGTGCTGATACAAAACATTCTGCAAAAAAAGATGCTTTTTTGGTATTCAACCACTGCTGAACCATACGTAGGATTTTCACAGATGTATTAAAACCTGGATCCAGTTCCTAAGAGGTAAAAGGCAGCTCTGAGCTCATCGTTCACTATTTAAAGCTCAGATTCTTATTTTATCCTGTTCATCACTTATTGAGACTGAGGTTCACCTGACAATTCATCACCTTGTCCTCTGTAATTCCTCACATCAGCTCCCTCCTTCACAGTCCAGTACCAGGGACCTTCCCAGCCCTCTGCTCACTCCTCTTCCAACACAGTTCCAAACAAAGCTGAGCAGTTCAGGGCCAGGCCCAGATTCCAGAGGGGCTCCAATAAGGACCTGAGCTCTACAAGTTATTACTCCCTTTCTTAACTAATTAATAACTTCCCCTTCTTATTTCAGAGCAACTTGGATTCTCTATCAGATTCTGGTGGGGAGCTCCTTCATATGTCAAGAACTACATTAATTAGACCCTCCTGATCCAGAAGCTTTTTCATTCCTGAACAGAACTTCCATGGATTTATGAGCTACCTCTTCCCTGCATAAAGCCCTGTTTACTCTTTCCTAGTTCAGCACACTTATTCGATGCAGATGTACACGTAAAACTGAAATAAACCTGTAATTAACCCTCTTTAGCACAAGTCACCCTCTCTCCTAAGGGTACTTATTTACGATTCAACATATCAAATCTAGAATGTTTCCATAATGTCAGGATCTTTCATAGTCTGAAAGCAGTATGTGTAAGATAAGGAGTAATTTGGTAAGTGATATATGGAGGTTTTAAACACACCTCCTGCACTAGGCAGAAATCAAAGTACTACACAATCCAGATTAAGAGTTCCTCTCCCTCAGGTAACAGTCCCACTGAAGGCCAGGAAATCAAAAAACTCCCAGTGATCGTGTTTCAGAATTGTCCATTAATCTTTAACAATCCAAAGCTAGAGCAGAATTCTTCATTGTTATGGAAACACATTAGAAAGAGTGTGCATTTTTGAAAACTTCAAACATGGCAAAGGCCTCCCTCAGGAGAATTCAGCTACTGGAAGAGTGGGCTGGAGTGGACAGGAAAAGAGGTTGAAGAAGAAAGATTACAGACTTAACATCGCCCCATTCCCTGCCAGGATCAGACACTTTTTTGGGCAAATCACAAATTGTATTCAAACTTAGCAGAATACTGGTTTGGCTTTTTAATTCAGGACCTATAAATCCTTGCATTGTTCCAAAGAAGCCTTCAACTTTTTGCCCGTGATCCCAGTTATTATGTTGGCACTGGGAGGGGCAGGGAAGAAAACCAAGACTTCACTTCAACTTCTGGAGACACCTTTGTAACTGCAAAATGAAAATGTCATAAAAGGTTGGCTTTATATACGACAGCATTTACTTAACATCTTTCAGTGATATTTTCAAATCACTGTTGTTTTAGCTTTTGTTTCCAGTTAATGAAGGCAGAATTAAGTGGATGTCAAGAGTAAGGAATAAATTCAAGCTGATGAAGCACTAAGTTTAAATGAGTGTTCTCTTTGAAGGAAAGACTCACAAACCAGCTATTTTAATTACACTTTTGATCTTCTAAAATAAATTAATAGAAATTGGATATTCTAATTTCCAACTTCAGGAAATCCATGCTGTAGCATCGTGATCTTTTACAGAGCATCAGAGAGCAGGCAGAAAGCCAAATCTGGGCAACATCAGTGTAACTTTCATAAATCCTTTGGCCATTAAGGCAGAGGTAACTGGCAGCTACTCAAAACAATCTTCTTTCATCCCATTAACGCAGCCACTGTGTCACCACAGCCACAAAACACAGCCAAGTGCTCCTAAATACAGAGAGTGCTATGGTCTAAATTAATCTATTTATCTACAGATATTGATCAAACCAGGTGTGACCTGGAGCTGCACCTACACCTAAATGCTCAGTCTCTTACTGGCAGCATAAACAAAAATGACCTGAAATGTGTTAGGGAGCTTTGCCACAAAAAAATAAAGATGATGGTTAATTGGGAAGTGGACTAAAACTATTCAGTTACCTTCACCACTTTGTCCTACAATCTCTAAAGGGTCTAGGTAGCATCCAGATACCCTTCCCTCCTTATTTCCAAGTCTCCACATGTCATAGTAGAGCAATTCATCAGGAAAATGAATTCCACAGTTTCTTCATCTGTTAGATGAACATACGAGGCACCAGGTTTAGGTGACAGTGAGAAGAAAAAGTATTGCACCTAACTGAACCTCTGGAGGAGAACTGTGCAAATTCACATTGCTCACAATAACACACTGCTTAAAGTAATACATGAGTCTGGAGGGCAAGAACCTTACCAAAAAGTGGCACTATGCCATCTCTAACAACAGAAAAATCAAGGAAAAAAGGCTAAGGAAAGGAATTTGTTCTCTGGAAAAGGCTGAGAGAAAACCCCCAGGACAGATTAGGACAAATTTTGGAAAGACAGAAAGTCTTAGAGGACAAAAGAAAGCGACAGAGGAACCAGTTCATATGGACACATGCCCATAACACCGCTGGCTTTGGGAAGAAGGAGAAAGTTCACCAATGAGTAGGTAGATTTTCAAATCAAAGAGCACTGTAGGTTGGAAGGTCCCTCTGGAGCTATTCCCTCAAACCTGGAAGTTGGCCACAAAGCCCCACATTTACAGCACAGCACCAGACAAGTAAATTATTCTTTGCATTGCTGCTCCCACCCAGGCACAGAGCTCAGGGCAGCTCCTCTGCCTGCCCTGCCTCGGGTACTGCTGCATCCCACTGGGTAAGAAAGAATTCTGAAACAACCTCTGCAACAACAGTCTCTGCAGCCTGCCTTGAACTGACACTGCAGGGCAAGTCTGACAGAAATTTGGGCTGTGCCAGCTGTGCCGGAGCTGCAGAAACGCACTCCCCACTTGTAAGAGCTCCTGTGGATGGCACCTCTTTCTGCCTCGTGGTTGTCTGCCATCGTTTCACTCAGTACTCCCAGGTTCCTAACACGGATTTTACGAAGTGAGACTGCCAACAGAATATCTCAGGTGTGCTGACCACAGAGCAGGTTTGAGACAAAACAGAAATTTTGATCAAGTACCCGTCTCACAGAAATACAGACAAACGTGGGGAGAAAAAACAATGTTGATTAATACGACTTGCCTTTCTCCTTCACTGTTCAGAAAATCTACTGGAAAAAGGACAGACCCCAAAGTTCCATGGAATCTTTTCTTCCTGGGAATGTTGGTATTTTTGTATTTCATTCTAGCAGGGAGATTAATACATGGTGAAAGGTTGATAATGCTCACCCTCATCCCCCACTTTTTTCCATCACCCACCAATGCTGAAACGTGATTTTCTAAAACCACAGTCTGAATTTATTGTTTTGAGTACATGTGAATTAAGGGCAAGCACAAGCCATTTCAACTCTGACTTCCTTCAGGAAGAGGTATTTTTTCCTGTTTAGCTTGTTGTTCCATTGTTATCTAACAAAAGAAATAATTACAATTTTTCTTACATTCTTACTTTTTCTTCCCCATACCTTGCACAAAAATGAAAACCCAATTTAAAAGTATTAGCACTTCAGACAATGTTTTAACAGGCCTGCACTTTGTCAAATGCTTCCATACTGTGGCTAGCACCCAAAAATTTCAATAAATTATTTTTTTCCAAGTATTGAAGAAATTAAGGAAGGGAAAAGTTGGATTTCTTCTATAAGAAAAAAGTTCTTAAAAAAAAAAAATCTATATCTGAATCCTGAAACCAATTATTCTGATTTTTTTCAAGAGACAGCTTTTGAACCCTACAAGTCCTACAACCTGTAATCTTCTTAGGATTTAAGGGAAAAATGAAGATGACTGGTTTGGATTTTGAGTGATTTATAGCTCATTTAAAACTGGGACAGCAAACTCGTGCTATATCTGTGTGATATTTTGTGTAAGGGCCAAACTATCCAGCCACGTTTATGCTGTACCCTATTAAACTTAATAAATCCTGTCAGAGACAAACTTGGCCTGTGCTCACAAAGCTCCCGTTTCCCCAGCTGCATACACAAAATATTATAAATAGTGCAAATTGGGTCTTCTGAGGCCAAGGCAATGTTCAGAGAGGTCAGAAAAATTGCCATGAAGGCTAGATCCAGTGAGTTAGTCACCCCTGATTTAGGAAAAGGCAATTGAAGAAGTGGAAAAGAAAAAGAATCTTATGAAAAGTCATGCAATACCAAAAGAGTTGACTACCCAGTGCAGTTCCCCAGGATTGAGATAATCAATTATAAAAATAAAGTTTTGGGGAAGGGAAGGAAGGAGAGAGAAGAACAAAGCCCCTTTTCTCAGACAAGTCTGAGAAAGCCAACCCAAAGGGAAGGTCTCCATACCAGCAACCGCAGAAAGTTCACCTTTGCTCAAATACACATTTCTTGACAGAAACAGAAATGATAAATTCAAATGCAAATCATAGGAAACCGATTATCTGCACGTTCCCTATGGAAATACATCCTAACTAACCAGAAAAAAAGGGATGATATTGTATTGGGGACAGGACAGGGAGAGGAACGGGAACATATTGCTGTAAAACCTACAAGGGCATTTGTTTTCATCAATTACAGGGACAGAACACTGGAAAAGCTCTTCCTGTTGGGAAGTGTGGCAACTGCAGGCAGATCTTTGGCAATTCCACTGAGGACACCTCAGTCCAAGCTTTGGTGAAGGTCTTTGCCTCCACTTCTCCGTGAGGGAGATGGTCTGAAGATGCCTGAGGCCTGAAATCTCTTCATTCCTAGATGTGTTCATAGACAGCTCAAAGTTCATTTTTTATTCATATGTTCACTGCCCCGAACCTTTAAAGGAGAGTCCTTCTCTGTCCCTACCTCATCCAGTTCATTAATAATGCCTTCAAATTTTATTGCACTGATCAAACCGAAGTCTTTTATTTTCACCGATCACCCGAATCTTCCACCATTTGATCTCCTCTTTGTCCTGTGTGTGTGACCAGAACTGAGAATCATAACTCTCTCCTATCATTCCCCCTTTCTATTTGCCTCTCCTGTTCTCAGGTCACGTTTGGGTTTTGCAGTGCAGTCACACTGAGGACTCCCAACCCCTGTGATCACCCACTGGGCCTTTGCACCTTACAGAAGAACCGGGACCATGGAAGAGAGAAGCTTGTAAGGGACCTCAAAAGAACATCTGCTTTTCGTGGGATGCAAATGAATTCCTTGAGTATTTTAACTACAAAGCAGTCTAAAACTGAAATTCCTCCTTATTACTTCTTCTACTGCTCTTCCTCTTTTTTATTATTGTTTGTTATTTTGCCATTCTATAGTTTTTGCAGAATCCTCCTGTAACATCTCCAATTTTTGCAAAGTGCTCTGAAATAAATATGAACATCACAACTGGTTAATACTATGGATCTGATCAGTGCTAGAAGTATCATCCATTCCTACCCAAACTAAAAATTCCTTTATAATTTTTTTGTTGAAAATAACTAATTATTCACTCAAAATTATGTACTATGTTTAAAGATTGATTTGGCTATTAGTAAAAAAAGGCAAGCCTTAAAAAAACTAAAAGTGTATTTAAAAACTGTCAGATAAGATACAAAATAAAAACAATTGCCTTGACAACAAAGGGTGATTTTCATGTTTTAGTTAATACAATTTGACTTGAAGGTATCTCAGAAATATCCAGCTGGCCATAGATTTAACATGAAGACCAAGGGCAACTACTGTGAAATTTTATTTTCTCTTGACAGCAGGCAAAGCCTTAATCATAGCAGCTTTGTCTTTAAAACATAAACTGTAACAGCAATGTACGGAAAAAATCATTAATCTCCCATACAGACAACATGCCCTATCACAAACAGACACACAAATTAAACACTGACTTGGCAGCTATGAGAAATAACAACCATCATTTACTTACAGATGGACAATAAATTTATTGAGGGAGCTTTTGGTTCAAAATGGGACAGAATTTTTAATTCTCGCTCCCGTTGAAACAGGACCTACTTCAAAGTGTTTTCAAAATGTGCATTGTTAACTAATCCTGCAGAAATTGCAGTGTACCACTGCATAGACTTCACAGCTCAATTAATCAACGCATTTACATCAAATAATTAAGCAGCAGAAATGGCCCTCATAATTAGTATGCACACAAAGGACTTTAAAAAAATTCTTTAGTTTCCCTGGATGAAAGAAACACCATACTACGTGATGAGAGCTATAAAAATGAAAATAATAGTTTGTTTCTTTAATTATTCTTGTCTCATTAGAACGTAACAAAAAAAAACCGAAGTGAAGTCACTATACATAAAAGTTCACTTAGCAAAACTGATAAAAATACCTATAATTCTGCTGACTATAAAAAAAAGCAACAAAACTTACTGCAGAGGATATGTGTAAGCAAGCTTGCTCATTTAACCCTAGAACCCTGCTAAAAGGCAGGGTAAAACTGCTGACCCAGAAAGGAAGCCTGAACTTGAATGTTGACTTTGCTACTGCAGTATTTCTTCAGCATATTTTTAATTAGGCAATTCCCAATTAAAGAAATGAAAAGGCCAAAATTCCACCAGGTTCTTTCACATCAGCATCCCCTGGGTCACCAGCACTTGTCAGAACTTGTAGATTTTGCACACAAGTCTCTCCCATTTGAGTTACCAACAAAACTATTTCCTCATTTATCATGTCCTGTTTGCTCTTCATTTCTTAACTTCTCACACCAGTCCTATCCTGGGCAACCCAAGCTTTAACCCCCATGGATTAAAGGCCAGAACAGCCTGAGAAGTCCAGTGTGTAAATGTAGAGACCCCAGCTGTGGAGTGTCACATACGTGGAAGTGTCACACACCAGCTCAGCTGTGCTGTCCCACAAGGACAGACGAGAGGATTGATCTACTCAGACCATCCCCACGATCAATCTTCCCCCGTTCCCGAGTGCCAGACACACCATGCACAGAATGGGAATGGAAAGGCAAGGCAGGGTGTGTTGTACAAAATGAGATATCCTGGGGCACATAATGAGATCACATCTATTACCATAAATTATGAAGTGATTTAGCATAAACAAGGGCTGTCATGAAATTTAATTTTAGTGGTTTGATAATCAAGTAGGAAACACAATAATTACGTACCTACAGTTTTTCAATAAATTCAGATCACTGCTAGTAGCAACACATTTTGTTCAGCGACATTAATACAATTCCCCTCCAAGAGCAGTCTGCCATATTTTTCCATGTCAGAACAACCTGTTGATTACCTCATGGCCAGGATAAACAAACTCAGATTTCCCACTCATTACATTCAAAACACTTCCACTTTTCTCATTGCAAAACTCCTTTAACAGTGCAGCTGACTGCTTCAAGAAACAGCTTTTTTCTTCTTCAAGAAACTGGAGACTCAGCTAGTCCAGAAAAATCTCTGAAGGCTGAACTTTCCAATAGCAGACATGAGAGAATTTGCTTCCCTCATCATCACATGTCCAACTGGAGAGATGAACAAAACATGTTGATACCACAGTGTGATGTAACAACATATTTTAAATTAACTGAAGACATTGCCAACACCTCAGCATCACTCAGTGAAGCCAGAACTTCTATAGAGCAACTTGGCTGACATCTTTTCATGAGGACACCAGTACTCCAGTGCAATTCCCTGTGGATATTAAAAGCTTTAAAAAACTCTTGCAGATGTAAAGCAGCAAAAATTATTCTGAATCTAACTTTGCAATGAACCCTAAAATTATTTTTGGGAGTTCAACAAATGACCCTCCAAAACTCTTGCTCCTCTCTTTTCTTCAACCAACCTCACAGGAGAGGGAGGACAAATCTCCTGTCTTTTCCTTCTCTACTCCAAAGGAGTCTTGATTCTCTTCCCTCCCCACCACAATCTTGTGGGAACAAAAGACCTCAAAGTAAATCATGTCACTAACTGTCCCACAATGGGATACAAGGGAACATTTCAAGTCATGTGGAAACTAGAGATTGGAATTTGAAGTCTCTAATTAACATATTGGGATATAGGGGGAAAAAAAAGGCTGATCCTTTCATTTGTTTGTCTGCAAAACATGATGAATGATGAAAGCAATGATGAAAGACAGAAAGATGAGTGAACAAAATAATCACTGAGCCCAAATGATCATTTCTCACTATAAAATGACAGGGAGCAAAATGTTTCTCTATCCTAAAATAGGGGGAAAAGAGTGTCACTCCGCAGAAACACTGCTTATATATCTCTCCAAGAGCAGTTACAATGCATGCAGTAAATAATCCCAAGTACTGGCTTAAAAAATACAGCAAATTGTAAGTTTAAGTTTTTCTGAAAGCTAAAATGATAATTTTCACTAGTCAGCAGAATAATCTTACTGTAGAAAAAGGCATCTGTTTTCCAGATAGTCTTTCAATGGCCTAAAGGATGTCATTCTTCCTAAGTAGTATAATACCAGTTTTTCCTGCCATATGCAGTGTTATTGTAGCAGCTATTATCGCCCTGTCTTTAAGTTGATTGAAGGAAACTGCCCTCAGACCTTAAAATAAAAATATTGCATGGTACTCTACACATTTGATCCATTTTACATGAATACAAATAATCCAGAGAATGGGACAGGGTTGGAATGCACAAAATAATACGGATACTACCAAATGGACCCCAGGGATTGCCCTACAAGGACTCTGAAAGATTTGGCAGTGCCAGCACTGATCTGCTGACAATCCCAGACTTTTTCTGGCATTTCTGCTTCCATCTCCTCCACCCTTCCCACTGCCAGCACCGTGGTCAATTTTATACCTTCATTATAAATCAAATATATTACAGAGAGTGTTATAAGTGCAGCACCAGGAACTTCCATCAGCATTCCTCATTTTCCATGGGAGCAATGGAAGAATCCCCTGAAAATACCCTCCCAGGCACAGGAGGGAAAAACTTACATTCTACAGCAACCACTCTGTAATACAGAAAAGAGAAGCAACACACCAAAACTTTCAAGTTATTTTACTTTCTAAACATCCAAAGTGGGAAGCAAAGAGGCCAGAGTAGGCAGGATGCAGCATTATCCTTCTTTGTAGGTCTGGAGGCAGAGAATATAAAAACACTTACAGTCCCCAGAAAAAACAACAGGGACCAAGAAAACAATTTCCTGCTACCTCCACTCTGTCAGGATGGGAGATTTCAAAGTGATGGTGATGAATGGAGAGAGAGTAAATTACAAAAGGAAGAGAAAGCGACCAAAGCTGGCAAAAAGTCATCATTTAAATAGAAGTAGAATGAGGCAAACATTAAGAATGAAGGCAGCATCAAAAAGGTGCAGGGAAGGGGAAAGAAATCATGAACTTGATTGAAAAGCTTCCCTTTTAATATTAATCAGATTTTAAAAACAATCAATGTCCAAAGAAAAAAAAATTCATAAAAGGAGAAATGCAGAAGAGTCATGTGTTGAAAAGCTTTGCATATTTGGGTTGAAAACCTTGGTTCAAAAGCAGATTCCAGGGAATGTCTGCCCTGTGTTAAAAAGCAAAGATCTGGAACCATTGCTTAAAAAGGGAAAAGATTTCTCCTTCTTTTTTTTCATCCCCTACCCCCCTCAAGAGCAACAAAAATCCTTTTCTAGGAGCAGGAAGGTGATTTTAAAGCCCAGTGTATGTTTCACCTGCTTTTCTGTAGTAGACCCATCAGAATAAAAATTAAAACTCAGAGCAACATAGGAGCCATATTCACAGTTTGACAATTAAAAGCACTTACCATTCAAGAAATAGATAATAAATGAGTTTAGAACTGATAGAAAACTCAGTGCAATTTCCAACCACCAGGAAAAAGATATTTTGCCATAAGAATAAAAATCACTATTCTCAAAAGGTTTAAATACCTCCAACACATATACAATCTCCCTTGATAAATGACTGTTTCAAAAGACTTATTGAAAGGGTTTATATCCATTACAATGTAATGATTTAAGGATTTTTAAATTTAAAATATTATATCCATAGGAAAATAAAATTCAATCAAAGGGATGCAAAGAAATTTTATAACTTTATTTGTAGCTTAGTTTCTATCTGTTATATATTGTCCCAAATACTGGGAATGAAAAATTTCAAGGGGTTTGAATCTACAAAACAATGCAAAAAAACAAGACGCATAAAAATAAAATTATAAAACAATATGAATAAGAACAAGAACATTTTGGTGACTATTTAGACTGGTTTTTTAAAAATAAAAAATCCTTTTTTTTCCCCAAATAAAAGGAACAAGCACTGTATGTTACTGATGTTTTTGTCCCTTGCTTGGTAAAGTAAAATTCAACCTGAGTTTGAGTCAACATACTTCCACTTGGTTGTGCTCTGGGAGTCACCAAGGCAAAAAGCATTCCAAATTTACTGCTATTTTACCTATTCTGTAATTCTTTTTGACAGCTGCATTCCTTGCAATTAACATGGTTTGACTTTGAACTTAATATTCATCCAGGAGTTTGCAGACACGAAAGCATCTCTCTTTAATCAAGTTTCTCAGTTGCAGGACTTAAAGAGAGCAGCACAAGTCTCCCAAAGAAGACAGCAGTGCAGGGAGCCCCTGACCCAAAAGCAAGATTCCCTTTTTCACATTATCACCTTTCCCAGGATGAAATTGGAATCCAGATGCAATGATCATCTGAAGAAGATAAACCACGCAACCCCAGGCTACAGCCAGCAGCAGGAACCCTAGCCAGGTATGTAATGGCAAATAATGGTTAATAATGAGCTGTACATCACTCCAGTAGGGGTACCAAATGTCATCAATTGTGTAAGAATCAATACTCACAAAAGCCTACTTGATCTGAAATATATTTTCCCACAGAGATTGGAATTGCTTTTTCTTCAGTTCTATTTTTCTTGCCTGTAGTTTTCTTTGTAGGAAAAGTGAGGAAATGGCTGGGGAACCATGTAAAGAAAATTTAGAACTGGGAAAGGATAACAAACTACTGAGATCAGGTTTTAACACCAGGATTACATTCAGAGCACATGGAAATTACATTTGAACACTCTACAAATGTTAAATGAGCTGCACACCTCAGTACCAACTGCTTTGTATTTCATTATTTTCAGGACTACTACATGCAGAGCCAAAATAAATTTACTTGAGATATTGCTAAAACTTAGTGATGCTTCTTCAAGAAAGCAAAACTTTTATATTCTTTGACATGTGAACAATGTTTAAAAAGAACACCAGGCCCCCAAATGTCATCAATTGTGTATATACAAATAACGGGGTTAAATCCAGGCCCTTTTAACAGTGACAGCACTCACCGCTGACACTCTCCAGCGTGCAGAATTAAATCTTCATTGTTCCTGGCACTGATGGTCAACTCATGCTCTGTGGAATTGAAGACATCAAGAAGGAGGTGACACTGCCGGGTGCTGTTCAGATGGAGGGAAAAAAGCACAATTTCAATGACGATATTATTGTATGTCTATTAAAATTAATATTTACACATGGATATAAATATATATGCAAAAAATACACACGTTCACATACAGGTTTTATTTCCTACTCCAATTGTAAGAATATCCTTATCTGTTACTAAAACAACCTTTTTTAATAATTGGAACCTTTTTTCAACTAAAACTCAACAGAAGGGTACATCCTAAAGAGATGCTCCATGACAATTCCGACCTGCACAATATCAAGTCCCACAGCATTTGATCTCCTGTCTACATTCTCACTTTGCAGCTTTCACATTCACTTCTGTGGGAAAAGCCACCGATTTTTTTCAGTTCTTTGAG
Organism: Platysteira castanea; assembly: GCA_013397175.1. Lineage (NCBI taxonomy): Eukaryota > Metazoa > Chordata > Aves > Passeriformes > Platysteira > Platysteira castanea. The sequence goes on from VYXC01009482.1 coordinate 315,885, forward strand.
CCTTCACATTAAAAAAAGGGTTGTATTATTTTAAATTACCTTGACATCACTTCTTTAAGAAACAAATCCACAAGCAAAAATCTAAATTGGTTTGAATTTATTGTCAAGGAGCAATTCCTTTTCCATGGCTTGTCTAGAGACAAAACAAGCTGTCAGTTAGGGCACTTAACCTCGAGAAGAACTTCTCTGAGAGGGAGAACTCGCTCCGCTCTGTAAGACAGGCAAACACAGACACTTCTCACAGAAAAACTTAATATTTGTCAGCTACTATCCTTCAAATACAAATTTCCCCAGAGGCATTTGATATAAATACACCAACTACATTTCTGGTAATCTCAGAAAATAATGCTGACAAAGTTACAAAATAGGAACCTTACTGCAAAAGTCCATTCTAATAAACTTTTTAATTATAATTAACATTATTTTATAATGTTCATCAGTCTTATTAAGTTAATATTATTAAAATTAATAATTTACTAATTTAGTTACTATTTAATACAATTACATGTTAATGTTTTCAGTTAATATTTTATTCTAATTAATATTTTGGAAATTTTATTCTAATTTAAAACCTTTTCTTCCTTGTGAGACTAAGCAGAAATAGCAGCATTGGTGATAAAAATATAATACACATGAAAATTTATTGTAACCAAGTACCAAAATACCAAATACAATCAGACAGCTGCAATAACACTTTACCAATCTATCTGAAATTCAAAACTTCCCAAGAAGCTACTGAACAACCCAGAAATATCCCAGAAAGGGAAAGAAGAGGAATACTGGTGAGGTGAGAGTTGTCATAGCCATCCTTCAATGTGCAAGTTAAAGCTACAGTTGTGTCTTAGGCAACCAAGAATATTTATTTAAATATTTCTATTTATTGCACAATAATTTACGATTGAACTGAAATGCCATTCCAAAACTTAATTAAGCTCAAGGGTGCAGGAGTTTAAGAACTGTTCCACTTTGGAAACAGGCTCTCTGGTGCATAATACAACTCTCTTCTGAAAATCAGAGATGTCCCTTCAGAGCACTCACAGGAGGAAATGTTTTGCCAACCCTTGAGCTGGGAACACTCCCAGGACAAGCCCAGGACGTTTAGGTCACCAAGTGACAATAATGTCACCTGCAGCCAGGCACTGGGAGACAAGCAAGCACTGCTGGGGTCAGCACCACATCTCTTAGCAAAAATAAAAAGCAAAAGTGGGGGTGGAGGCTTTTTTTATATATATTTTAAGAGATTTCTCTCTCTGTGTAAAACCCCAATGACTACTGAATATAAAAGGGGATGCAGGAAGGCAGCTGAGTGCCTGAAGCAAACATGTCAAAACTCAAGAATTTACAACAAATAAGGAGCCATGGCTCTTGTTAGAAACTTCCTTCCTTGGAACTCACAAGAAAGAAATAACTGGAAGGGCAGGACTTGAGTCAGTTACCAAAAAGGAATGGAAAAGAAAAGGGGGGAAAAGCTTTTATCAGCTTCTGTCTCATCACTGGGAGAGTGGGAGAGACCTGTGACGTCTCAGACAATCTCTGCATCTCCAGTAGACAGAACGTGATGATCTGGAAGAGAAACTTCCAGTGAAGGTGAAGTTCAAAAAACTTAATATGGAAGGAATTTGTTATTTCTGCCACAGTAAACCCAAACAAAAAACATTCAAGCCTCCTGCAATATCTTCCAGCAGCAGAGCCAAAGTTTTGCAAATAAAACAATTCCTGCCACAAAGGACTTACACACGCAGCCGCCCTTCAGGACTACACAAGATCACTATTATTAAAAATTCCCAAATATGAATTCTTGAAAATTATTCAACATCATGACATTTATTTCCTCCTCTTCCAACACTACACAAAATAGACATGTAGGAGAAATAATTCTTTCCCTGTCAATTTAAAGTTAATTCTCCAGGGAAATCTTTAAGCTAAAAAAAGTTATTAAACACAAAGTTACAGAATTATTACAGTACCTTGAAAACTTAGAAGAATCAGATATTAGTATAAAAAAAATGAAAGTAACATTAAGACTGTAGAAGAAGATAGCGCTAGATCTTCAGAGTAAATACAGGACAGTATCAAAGAGACTATTAGAGCAACAAAAACCAAACACAAATAAAGGTTACAAAAATATTTTAATTTGAACAGCAAGATTCAAACAGAAGCTGCATCAAAGTAAGGCAACCAAGAAAGCATAAGCTCTGGAAAATCAGATATATTGTCAAAATAAAGTTAAAAAAAAAGAAGAAGAAGAAGAAACACTCAAATTGTAAAAGAAGAATTTGCGGAAAATCTGAGAACAAGCAGGATTTTTTTTTTTTTTCATGCTGCAATCAGTAGGACTGTGTGGAACCCATGATGCTGAGTTATGAAGGTTCCAGGAAAACAAGGAATTAATACGAAAGCCAAATAATTAACATCCATTTTCCCTCCAGCAGAACATACATAAGGCCATCCTTTGCAAGACAGAAATTAAATCTATTTCAATGTCAGTAAAGGAGATTTGAGAGGCAAATCATGTTCATGTAAGTGTGATAAAGGAACTCCAGTGAGATTTTGCTGAACTCCTATATTTAAGTGCAGTCAGAAATGTGTTGCTTAAACCAAGCTCTTTACCAGAAAATTTCAAACTCTAAATTGTTTTAAGGATTTTAAGGCAATTGACCAAATCTTAGACTACTAGTGCTGACCTCAGCAGTATGTAAATCAGTTTTTTTTTAAGTCTGCCAGATTAAAAAAAAAAATTAAACCACTCAAAATAATAAATGGATCTGCAGTTGATTAAATTATATACCATAATGGCCTACTGACATGTTTGGCAGAGGAACATCAGCCATAAGCCACAGAATTATGGAACTGGGAAAGACTTGCCCACATATACACAATTTCTTCTCCCTTTCCCAAACTACCCACCACCATGTCACAGTTTACACTAAATGTTTATTTGAGGAGGGTAGATTTTGACTCCTCTAAGTTTAGTCAAGTAGGTGTTAGTTACCATTTGCCACAGAGAAGGCAGAGAACACCACCTCGCACATTTCACACACTGTGAAGGGTCACCAGAGGCTTCCCAGTCTTTTTTAGGGGTCATTTCACTGTTACCAGCTCCTTTTGAGGGTTTGGATTGAACACATCCAGAATAAGTCAGTTTTTGTTTGGGTGGGGTGGGTTTGTGGTTTAGTATGAAACACACAACGTGAAACCATCATCAGCTGTGCGGGACCATGTACAGACACCAGGATACAGAACAAAAGTTCTTGACAGGGTTTGACTCTTCTTCCCATCTAATGGGAAAGAAAGAAGTCTGGGTCCAATAAATTAAGCCCACAGCACCCAAACATTTTTCCATTTTGATAATCTTCCTTATTTGTTCACGATGTTTGCTTTTGAAAAATCTTCCATTAATGTCATGTTTGAGATTTTCTTTTACAAGTGAAACAAAATTGCAGAAGGTTGTACAGGTAAAAACTTGAATTACAGGGAAACATTTTCAGTAGATTGATTTACCATCTGAACATCTCAAAATAACAAGCAAATTTAAGTCAATGCTGATATCAAACAAAAAAAATGAAGAAATTTTTTTTAATTGAAAATTGAGTTAATTCAATAGTGTCCTACAGATTTAATGTATAAACGAATTTCTCTTATCATCTATTGCAGAAATGAGAATACAGCACAAGCAAAAGTCAGCAGCACAATGAATCATGCTGTATTTTTAAAATCTTTCAATGCCAGTTATGGTTTCAAAAACAGTCACAAAACTGGGGCGATGGGAACTTCAGGCAAGTGACAATGACACTGTGATCTAGAAATCTCTTTCAGGAGGATTGTGATTACTTGAAATGACAGCAGAGGATATTCTTCAGTAACACTGAACACAGAATTAAACCCCAAATGCAGCTGCAATGATGGCTCACTTCAGTGAACAATCTCTCTGCAGTTCAGTCTCTAGCTCAGTTTTAAAGTCACTTTAAGCAAGAAACTCTCAGGGGGGTTGGCAAGTTTTCTGCATCCTGACTCATCTCACTTTCCCATCAACTGAAATCATGGTGTATTTTCATATTCGTGATTTTTTCTTTTTTTTTTCTTTTTTNTTTGCTTCTGTTCTGTTTTCTTTGAACAACCATCGTTATTCAGAATGGGACACAGACAAGGAAGAGAAGCTTTGGGTCTGATGACAGTGATGTGACAGATGACAACTCTGTCCTCCAAAATCCACTGACCAACACAAAAGGCAACACAGCAGAACAACGATCTACAGCACTTTTGTTGGTGCTGTTGTGTCTTCAATAGGGTCTTCTAATAAATTATCTAAAAATGAATTTCTCAAGACTAACTTCAGATGACTAAGTCAGTTTATCCACCTTACTGGCAAAGGTCTTCTCACACATTTCAAGAAGCGTCCTTATCTGACTTCTCCCAGTTGTAAACCTTTTCACTTATGCTAAATATTCCCAGCACATCTATAAATATTTGCAGATTTATGTTCTCACATCTTCATATGTCAAACCATACATATTTAACATTTTGATCTCAAAAATCAATTCTCTTAATCTGCAAGCTACTTTTTGCTGCTCTTTCATGAACTCACTGCAATGTTACACCATTAGCAGAAGTTAAATAGCTCTGATTACCAAGATAATTTAACTATTGGGTGTAACCTCCCACGTGTCATGAGTTACCACTCAGTAGAATCTATATTGAGCTCAATAGTGTATAAATAAGGAATATATTTTAGAATGATATCCAGTCCTGAGAAAATTATTATAAATCCATTGCTTGATAGATTTTCCTAATGATTTGTCAGTTTGATTGCACAAAATGAGAGCTCTATTTGCTTTATTTAGTTGAATTTGCCTGGTTCTCATTTTGACTGACTTTTAGTATGAATATTTTTCATTAACGAAACAATAACTTTAATATTAATTATTTTCTCCATGTAGAAACAGCAGATCATTTTAAACAGGTCATAGCTTAGTCTTTCTCCAAACTAAACATCTTGCTCTTCAAGCACCTAAACAAAAGAGGTTTTTCTCCACCCTTCCAAGCTCTATGACATTTTGAACACCAAAATACTGAGAATTCTCTTGAAGACTATAAACAGCTGCCTATCAGTAGGTGGCTGATTCTTATTCTGAATATAGCAAATGTGAACACTTAATTTAAAAATCTGGCTATATAAAACCAAGAAGGGTTTCAGAAAATGCTACATAACTTTTTATCATATAACAAAAAGGTCTGAGCACAGCTGAAGAAACAATTCTGTTTACTCTTTCCCTCGTATAATTTGTAAATATACAATAATCAGGATTGCTGATCCAAACCTGATGTGTTGCAATTTATTGTAGCGAAAACAGGGGCAACCTTGGAAACTGGAATGGAAATTCTAAAACTTATGCCTGATTTCATTAAACCTCAAAGTTCTACCCACCCAACTGAGGACCTCCTGAGAACCCCTCACCACAACCAAGATTCCTCTGTTTGCAAACCCTCAGTGAAACCAAGCTGGAAAAACTTCATCCTAACTTTAAATACAAAACAATGAGAAATCTCAGACCAGGGAGCACACTGCAGGCTCTGCTATGAATTGATGCCTTCTTGACAAAACCAAATAATTTCATTTAATGATCTACATTAATGACACAAAGGAAAATTACCTTGAACCTATGGTTAGATGAACTGGCACTTTGAATTTAACAGTGTCAGACCTGCTACAATTCCTTTTTGTTTTCCTCTGACTCAAATACAAGAACAGAGTCTAAGGCTCAGCACTTGCTAGAAGAGATCTGCAGCTGATGTCTCAGCAGCTCTATGGTGGTTTCAAGACAGAAAGTATTCTGCCCCACAAAAAAAATTTAAAGATTAAAAAATTACCTTATCATCTTGAACTTAGAGAATTTATGGGTAAGAATATTATTACATATCTGGATTCCCAACTTTGCTTAAAAGTGAAGGCACTATCCCTGAGGATTGGCTTCATCTACAAATTCAGACTGTCTCACCACATTTATAATAAAAAAAAATCAACATTTTCTGGCCTTTGTAGGCTCTTATTTAGGAGACTTTTGTACTGATGGCACAGTGGCAAGGGACACAAGGCGACCAGCAGGCCCCTCAGCGTGCAGAGCACACCTTACTTGAATTCTTGTCAAACGTGCAGCATTTTTTCTGGCATTTTTTCATGCTCTTTTATAAAGATGATAAGGAAGGACATTCAGTTCCCATGAAAACTGGCAGAAAAGAACTTTGAGAGAAACAACAGGTATAAAGAAGATTTTTCAAGACAACTTAGATAAGTTCCAACAGCAGACTTGCTTAGAGCTAACAGGATATCAAAATGAGGAGGAGACACACAAAACTACCAACAGAATGTATCCTTACACTGAGCCATTTGCATCCCATCCCCACTGGCACTCTAGGATCAGATCATGGGATCCCCACTGGCAGTCTGGAACCTGCTGGTAACTGCGCTGCGTGGAGGCCTGGAAGCACAGCAGTGTTTTGGGGCTAGGCCCTGGTAAAGAATCAATTCATGTGGTACAGCCAATTACAGAAGACAATTAGTACAATTTTATTATACAGATGTATCTGTATTTGTGATAAATAAGTGGTTAAACAAGTAGATTCCCGAAGCCCTTCAAGACTGCATTGAGCTGCAAGACAGAGTGGGAGAACTTCCAACATTAACTCCTTATCTCTTATACCCCATTCTAGGGTTGCTTGAAACTCCTGTGTTTTTGATGATGCCTCCTGGGACAATGCCCTCCCTGCACACATGAACAAGCAGAGCCAAAGATCACGGGTAACGTGATCAGAGGGAATATTTCCCAGCACAAAGCTGCTCTGCCAGCCCCTTTGGATGTAGGCAGCAGAGGGAGCACAGGGTGATACACAGTGAAGGACCTTGGAGCAGATGAGGCCCTTCACTGACAGAACATCACGTGTCCTGACAGGAGGGCTGAGATCTGAACCAGAGCTGGGTGCGGGGAGAGCTGAGATCTGAACCAGAGCTGGGTGCGGGGAGAGCTGAGATCTGAACCAGAATTAGGTGTGGGGAGAGCTGAGATCTGAACCAGAATTAGGTGTGGGGAGAGCTGAGATCTGAACCAGAATCAGGCCACAGATCAGGCACTGCAGCGTGGTAAGGGCTGCATCCAACCAATCTCAACACATCCATACACCAGAACAGACAAAGGTTAAAAGGATCTGTTGTCATGATTAAACTTAACTGAAAATCTATTGGAGATGTGGTTAATGAAACTTCTCCTCATGAGGCAGGAGCCTGTGCATGAGTCAAAGATATAATTTTGCTTAGATATTTAAAAAAACAGAACCCAAGCCCAAATCCCCAGTTGTGTCAGTGATATTTCCCATGCATTTCTGCTCAAGCAGCTAAATAGAAGAAATACCAATTAAGTTTGGAAGACTTTTACACAAACCACAATGTTTATGTTACAGTGGGGGGGTGAAGTGTTTTCATTAAAATTTTTCCTGAGGTTTTTTTCACTAAAGGCCTAAGGGAAGAATAAATGCTCAAAGTTTTTTTTCAGTTTGCTTTGACTTTTTAAGCCCAGGAGTTAGTAAGCTAATGTTTCTTACTTTTGTGGAGGCAAAAACATAAAATAAAAACAATAAAATGAAAAAGAAAAGGAAAAAAATTAATCCAGGTAATGAAAGCAATGATAACTTCCATTCTGAAATGACAGCTAAGGTGATAAATTATAAAATACAATTTCTTGTAATGACTAAACAAAAATAGCTCAGCACCTCAGACAGTACTTAAACAATGAAGTCTCAGTTGTAAACCAAAAGGAAATCAGACTTTTTACCACAGCAAGCAAAAGTTAAAAAAAAAAAAAACAACAACCCTACTTTATAATTTGCTGTCATTGTGTCTCAGATATTGGGAGAGATGATCAACAGTAAAAAAACAAACTTTGTTTCCTCTAATGATGAACAGTTACCCTTAGCAGATTGGGATACACATTTCTGCCATTTATCACTAAAAGATAATAGCAAATGCCATGACTTCTTCCGATGGAGAATCTGCCCAGGGATGCACAAGAGTAAAGGAAAAGTGTTACAGATCACTAAAGCCAATGGCATGGAACAAGCAGGAAGAGATAAGAACACCAAAATGCATGCATGACTTAGCAAACAGTATATACCTAAAGTAACAACACAAACAACAAAAAAAAAGGCCTTTTGACAGGTCCGGCAAGAAAACATTTCTGAGAGAAATGTAAATATTACAGTCTTTTTCTCCAACTCAGTAAAGCTTTTAGGTAGCCTTAAAAGCAGCCACATCTTTAACTACAGCTCCAATCAGCAAACCACTGAAAGTTTCCACTGACTTAACTGCTGATCAGAGTGATGAACAGGCAAAGGATGAAGCAAACACACACAGTGTGAGCTGAAGCACTTGGCTGAATTGGAGCCACTAAATATAGCACCAGCTGCCACACGACGTGGGAAACTGTGCCCTGCTGAACACAGAAGCTTTGCCTTTGAATTAGCACCTCCATCTATTTTTAAAGGTTTCAGGATTAAATACTTGCCCCATATCATGAATTCCTGAGAGCAGATTGACAAGGCAGGGGTAGGATAACCTTGTCCTACACAAAACACAGCTGGGGAAGCCAAGCACAAAAGGCCAACATCTCAACAAGGGAGAGTCAAAAAAAGCATCAGGTTGCATTTGAAGCTTTTATGGAAGGTTTGCAGCTTCACACCCAATCCACCCTGTAACCATAAGGAATTGCAGTGAACCACAGAACAGTCTGTCCATTAAAAATATACATTTTGAGCATATGGAGAGCTTTTTTGACACTGAATGGAGAGGACTATGCATTCAAATAATAAATGAAACCCAGTTAGTTTAACCGGTATGATGATTCTTCTTGAACACTGTTTTAAGTTGATGCTGTGGTACTTCCAGGTTGTTCAAGAGATCACTTATTCAGTCTTGAAAACCTTACAAAGGCTGAAGAATGTGCCATTGCAGGGATGAGACTCTGGACATTATTAAAAAGGGGCCCAGAATTTTGCAGACAGTTGTTCCGGATGCCATGTTCTGACTCTGCCAAGCAGCATTAAATTTGCTTTACTTGAGCAGTTCCTAAAATAAGAAAACCATGCCTATTATGCTACACTTTCAACCAGAAAAATGCATTAGAAACTTGCTTACTAATAGAGCCATATGGTTTTACAAGAGCAGGACACAAATGACTCATTAAAAATAATCTTGTTTGTCTCATTTTTGAACATTTTCTTAAAAAACTAATGCAGCATTTCATTATCTCTGCCTAACCTAAAACTCCCTTGCTATTTGCAAAGGTCATTATTTGCTGTATTACCTGTGGTGAAAAACAGAATCTTGTCCTTCCTGGCAGTGTCATGATTACAAACTCCACTCCCTTGTCAGTCATCTTTCCTTCAGCAATACCAGCAGTTTCCTTACACATATGTTTTAACATAAGCTCCATCTTATCACTCTTCCTGCTCCAGAGTCTCCAACTTTTCATGTTGAAGCCCAAAACTTTCCTTGAGGCTTTAATTCTTCTGCTCACAGCCCTGTTTCTCAGGCTATGCTGCTGCCATAGGCTGTCCATCCATCCCTGCACATTTTTGCCATGGTATGATACTGGTGACTGAATTCTTTTCTTTGAAAATTAAATATTAACCCAATATCTCCTAGACTGGCATTTCCTTCTTGCCCATCTTCAGATTTCTGAAGTCTGTCAGGAAAGGGTCTCAGGCCCAGTAGGAATCTCTTGAATAATTAGTTCCCTCTCAACTATTATTATTATTAGAGTTGCAATACATAACTGCACTGAAATAATTTCAGAATTTAAATAAAACCAAATTGTTGCTCCCACTGTACACAGAGGTTTTTTAACAATAATCCTACTAATTATTAAAACTGATTGCACTCAGTGGCTGATGAATTTTATTCAAATTTTATGATCACATTTGACCACCATCAAGTGTTGCCTTGTTTTTTAATATTCACTATGACATGTGAAACTACTCTGTGGTTTACGAGATAAAACAAGCACCAAAGGAGAGTTTGGACACAATTTATTCATCGCATCATTCCAACCTGCATTTTGGGTAAGATTCTGTTATACAAACACCAAACTCTGTAATGCACAACACACCACAACTGCTAAAACATAGAGAAAAAATGTCATCAAACTGCACAATAAACATGAGATATCCTGTCCCTGCTAAAATCAATCATCACGAGAAAACGTCTGAACCTCAGAAGCTGTTGAATGAACATGAATTGCTTCAATAAACACCTTAATGAGGAATTTTGAAAATTTGTTCATGTAATTCTTTACCTACATGTTGCTGATGACACTGAAAATGTTTCCAATATGGTCTTTGAGTTATATTCAATAGAACACAGACAATGAGTGAGATTTCAAGAGTCAAAGCAAGGCTCACCTTGTTGCTGGCAGGGTACTGATGCGAGTGAAGAAAACAGAGGGTTCCACCTCCACGTGGAGGCCCAGGGCAAGGTTCCTGTAATATCCTTCACCATGTCCTGGTCCACCAGAGTACTTGAAATTCAAAATGGCTTCCAGTGTCTAGAGAAATAAAAGTCAATACCTTGTTAGCTGTTTTTCACTACTGTGCATTTCACAAGTTCAATTAAATTAGACCACAGAAGTGATTTGCAAATTTGCTTTCCTAACCCATCCGTTCCGTTATCTCAGAAAAAAGGCAATCTAACAAATAACTGCAGCTTAGGCAAACAGTTACCTAATCCTTTTAAAAACTAAAGAGTGCAGCACAAAGTCAGCTGGACTTCCCTTTACATATCACATTCAACACTGAAAAAATGAAGATCTTATTTTTGCTTAGAAGACTTAAGGGTTTATGAAATGCTGCACTCTTTCATACTGTTGAAAAATATTCACCATTTCATGATCTGTAAAATCAAATGGAAAAGCTTCAAAGTTTGGGGGCAGAGAAAGATTATACAAAACTAAAAGAAATCTGGTCTCTCAACAAATCATTGCAAACTTCATCTCCATGAACAAACAGATTAAAACAACACCTAACTGCATGCACCTTGTCTTTCTTTGTTCATTTTATAGGAAATGGCTGGTTAGTAAACATTAAAAATGAGGGTGATTCTCTAGCATGAGTCTTATACACCCATTGCTCTCAGCAGCCCTGAGCCTTTACCTCTGTGAGGAAATTTGGGGCTTTGTGTGTTTTCCCTCAATGAACAGCATGGGAGAAGCTTCCCAGCACAGTCCCCATGTCATCATCAGTGTTCAAGCTCAGAACAACCCTTTGATTGATCCAAAGAGATTATTCACCATCTCTTCTTTCCTTATCTTCCTGAAATATGACTTGCTGGAAGCAAGGTGAGAATCTGGGAAGTGTCCCTGGATTTCTTTTTTTTCCACAGTTTTTATTCTGGTCCTTGGGCAGCTGTTGGGCCACATCTCCGAGCAAGGCAGAGCTAGTGCCAGCCCTCCACCCTAACATGGAGATCACATATTATGCTGAAGCCTATATCTGGAAGGACAGACACTTCTTAAAAGGGTTCAGAAACAAGACCAATTTCGTCTTTGTTTGGCTTTTGGCTCATTCTTTATAAAAAAAGGCAAAAAATGCCAAACCTCAAGTTAACAACTTATCCAGGAAAGCAAATCTATTTATCAGACACCATCAACCCTCGGACAGGTAAAAGCACTCTGCCTTTCAACTGAAAATTTTAAAAAAAAAATTATGAGACCTGTTAGTTTTTTTCATAAACTCTAAGGAAAACAATCCAAGGATTTTACAAAAAAAACCCAACATTTCTGTTTGATACCATTCTGTTTATAAGTCTCAAAGGAAAAGAAACAGAGACAGAACCACTTTCTTAAAATAACCACAATCCAGTGATTTAAAGAATATCAAATTTAAGAGCTTAATATTTTGCTGCATGTGTGCACTTAACTGTTCTGCCTATTTCCAACTCGCTTTTAAGTGGGCTAATTTTAATTCTTAATTTAGTTTCATTAAAATTCATAAGAGTCATCTTACAATACAAATAAAACCCTTCACTGGGCACTCTGGACATACCCGTCTACTCTGTTTATGTCAATTCCTAATTTGTAGTTAATGAACTCAAGTTTATGTTATGTCAGGAGGGCTAATCAATATTAAAGACAAAAATAAAAAAGCACAACCCTATTCAAAACATACTTCATCCTAATTAACCAGCTGGACCATTTCATAAAAATCAGAGCCAGGCTCTGTAAGTACAGGGATCTGACACTGCTTACGTTGCAATGTGAGAATGGACTTCAATTTCAATTAGGGCATTGTGAAGACTTTATGCATGTTCTCTATGATTGCTGTAATGCTCACCGTGTCCTGCTGGGAAAAGCTCCACGGTTCACTCCACACAGGACCGTGGCACAAAGCTGCTCTCTCAGGCCCAGCCCCACATCGTTACAGGTAAGCACGTAACAGATTTTAGCTTGAAATGTCACAGAGCATCACTATTCCAGATTCAAAACCCCTTTCCATCCTATACCAAGCAAAAAACCTCCAGAAAAAAGGCTAAAAATACAACCATTGTGTGCCACTGAGGAGCAGGAGAGTTTAACTGCACCTTCATAATCTTGGTCCCTGTTGCAGTGGGGAATTTGTGAGAGAAATCCTGCTGATGACGCTGTGTCTCTCCAAACCCCACTAGAGAGAACAGGGAAGAGGAAACCCAACCATCTTCCATTAATCCAGACAGCAGCAGGACACCCCTTCTCACCCAAAATATAACATCTAACTGGGCACATTTAACACTGAGGAGACTAGAGATTCTGAGAACTGCAGAAAACCCAAACCTCTGTTGTTTCTATGGCCATGATGCTTTGCTGGAGTCTATGAATGTGCACATGCACTCAAAGAAAAAACATCAGGCAGGCTTTACATCAGGACTGTAGATGGATGTGTAGGGGTAGAGCATGACTGAAGGAAAAGATTTTTTTTCAGGAGCCTTCAGGCGATTGCTTAGGATTTATGTAATGCGAACAGAAAAAATATGTTAAAAAACTCCACAACAACAACAAATTCAATCTCCTTTAAAACCTCTAAAACTACTTCACCTATAACATGAAAGATTGATTTTCTACCTCTATGACAGAAAAAAAAAGAAATCCTACACTTCCATAAACTTACAAATTTAAAATAATTGACCACTCTCTCCCACAGCACCTGCAGAGAATGGCCCAAATGCTACAGCCCCCAGTGTAAATAATGTTGTATCCTCACTCCTTGTCAAACCTACACAAATCATAGCCTGAGCTACCGATTCTCTTCATCCTTACAAATCCCAATAGCATCTCTTAGTTTTCTCCAAATTGCATCACTGCAGACTGGAAATGAGATGGCAGGGTGTCCCTGTGAACATCACTGTGCCTGCAGATGATCCATAAAAAAGAAAAAGAAGGAAGGATGGAGTACACCAGACTCTCAGGGCAGGCAGGAAAAGAAGCCTATTGGTAACTGTTGAACACATCTGAAATTCAGAAACCTGTGGACTTGGGAGGATTCCTGTTTTTATGGCAGAGCTCCATTCTGGAAACTCAACAGTAAATATTTACTGTGATGGCTTTGGCTTGATAAATTTTTTACGAATTCATTGGTCCTTCCTTCTCTTGATGAAGAAAAGGAAACGAAAGTGTTTCTGCATCTAGGTTCCAAGTGAGACATTCTTAACCAACGGCACCCACTATCAATGACACCTACCAGAAATATTCTACAGATAAACCATCAAAAATTGCTGGTTTGGTTTTTCACGCATTTTGTCCTCGAACTATTTTTGGCATAGATCTGGCACCAGTTTGTTCATGGAAATCATTCCCATGTTCACTTTCATAATAAATTTTAAAGTAAAGTTAGAAAGGAATTGCTTTTTGATGCCCTTAATGAAAAGCAAACCACTGGGCACTCAAGTTTCTCACTCACTGGCAAGAGTCAGCATCCATCTGCCACCACTTCAGTGGTGACTGAGCAGCAACACCTTCAACACTGATTTTTAATTGCCAATTCAATTTCAATCCACAACTCAGAGCAAGTATTTCTACAGAACTACTACCACAGTACTTCCTAGTCAGAAGTAAAGAGCAAAATCTGAAGAGAATTTCCATCTGATTCTACAGATTATTGCTGCTTATGCAGAAATTAGACCATTACTGACTGGGAACAGAAATCTCCAAAACAGGCAATGACAAAAGAAACAGAGAAATGAATGGGGGAAAAGCCGTGTGAAGGGCATTTCTTGTGCTGGGAAGAGAAATATGGTGCTCAGTCCCTTCTCTCTGCTTTTTCTCAAGAGAGGGATGGTTGACTGAATACCAGACTCGAGAAACTTTGCCCCACAAACAGTGCTCAAAGTTTTATGTGAAAAATAGCATTATTTTAACTCAAGAAGACTTCTTAGACCAAGAGCAAGTTAAGGAACTATAAATCAAGGCTATAAGGGCCCACCTCCAGAGACGTAATCATTATATGCTCTATGTAAAGGAAAATATAACTTCCATAGAAGAACACAAAGCATCAGCTTAATTTAATATTAGCAACTCTCATAATAAGACCTTTTTTAAGAAAAAATCTTCAAGATATGAAAAGCATTTAAAGTCATTTTCTTTTAAACAAAAAGAATTAAAAACCAAGCTGTAAAAAAACTTCTAAAAATTGTTGAAGAGCAAAATTAAAAATAATCAACAAAGAAACCACCAACAGTGAGAATTATATACAGAGTGCATGAATTAGTACTCAGGAAGCTCAAATTCATAGTAATATACTGCAAATGAGCAAACAATCAATAAAATGTTCATTTACTTTCCTCATTTCTGATGAAAATTACTTTTATATATCTTAATTCTGGGGTTTGTAAAAATTACCAACTTGGAAACAGTTCAGATCAGAAGCTCCTGAGTTGAATTCCTACATCATCTGTTTTGCTTGGTTAATTTGTTTCATTATTCTTTGCCTCTTTATCTCTAAACCATTTTACTGACAATAATTGACTTCATCCCTGCGTGTATCTTGCAGCTGAAAGAACCAGAAGATTCTGTTGTTATAAGAATTTTTTTTTTCTTGGAGTATCCCATCACCCCACATCCTGCTCTTTGTGTTTCAGAGAGCTAGGCAAGATTTTGTCCTCAATTTTTTTCCAAACTGCCACATAATTTTTGAAATATTTATTATTGGTGTTTTCTGTAATTAAATTAACAAGTCATAATTTGTAAGCAATGCTCACATACACTGTGTTTTCAGGTCTTGTCTAAATTTCCTCAGTATAGTAAAAATGACACTCAGTAGATCTCAGCATTTAATACAAGATGAAATGTCAGTGCTACAGGCAGTTTGCTCCTGAGGAACTGCAGATGCTGACTGCAATAACAGTACAGAAATACCAGACTGAACCACTGCAGCTTCCTCCTTAAATTCCTAACACTTAAAAACCAAAAACTAAGGGAAAAAATCAGGATGAAGACCAGACTCAAAAATATACAAGTTCACAATAGAATCTTTCCATTTTAGCTTCTGAATGGCTTCTAGAATACAATTCTCATTTATGAGTATAATTTATCATGTGATTAGGGCTTGAAATTTGAAAAGGAATTTATTCTAAGTGTGCAAGCTTCAAATACACCTTCCTTCGGGAAAAAAAAAAATTATAGATTACTTGCCCAACTGTAAATTTGATTTATTCCCAAATCCTATCCTGCTCCTGATCTGTTTCTCACCCAAATTTCCGTTAACAGTACTGGCTACACACATTCCTGAGTGTTCAACCATTCTTGCTGACTTTAGCCCCTTTTCTCACCTGCTGCCTTTTGTTTTCTGGTTTGTTTGGGTGTGGGACTTTTTTCCTTAAACTTACTATAAACCCCAGTTTTGTTGAATTCTCTCTGCCTCTCTCCCTCATTCCTCTTTTTCTCTGACCATTCTACTCTCATACTCAACTCTGTCCAGCAATCAGTAAAATCCTCATCAGTAAAAAAAGAGAAATTAAAATGTGCTACTTCATCTGTTCCATCTCGCAAAAGGCACCAGAGGATCTGTCTCAACAAAATAAATTTCTCCATTTCTCCTATTGTGTGGAATGCTTAAAATCTTTAAAGAGCTTTGTGTAAATAAACCATGGATCAGGAATTTCATCTGCCTGGCTGTAACTAATTAAATTATTTGGCAGTAACAAGGAGAAAGTGAGTTTCTCCAATTAACCACACTGTTTTCAAGGGCAGCAGGTGACTCTGGCAATGCCCAAGCTCCTGACAACAACAGAGATGGCCACAAAAACGTGCAGTATTGGATCAACCCCAAAAAGGTCCAGTCTTACAAGCTTCAAGCTTTTAATCCAAGCTTGTGGGATATGCTGGTCCAACAACACATTTCAGACACAAATACAGGGCAAGGGACACAGGTGAATCTCTTTTTTTAAGGAAAAGGCCAAAAAGTGAGCATTGGGAAGGAAATGAAGATGCCTGAATAGCTGAAACCATGGAAGATGAGACTCAAATACATCCAGCTTCCACTTTGTAGCAACTTGTGAACACAAATGCTGTGTCTGTGTTTAGCGCTGATCTCAAAGTCCAATCCTGACATTTGGAAATGCACACAGCTCTGCCTCTCTATTCATCTGGCTATCAAAATTAATATAGGTTAGCACTTCCTTGAGCTTTAATTTGCAATAGTCTGACAAAAAAATACTTGTCATTTTTGCTTCTTCCTCTCATCACTGAGTCTACAGCCCATGGTTCCACATGGTAGCCTGACAAAGGATGAAGTCTGTATAAAACAAGAGGTTTCAAGGATAAATTTGTATAAAAAGAATGAGGCTTAAGAGCAGTGTTGGGAGAAGCAACTGGTGCCTCTATGTCCATGGGCTGTATATGCTCCTGCCCACTTATTCTCAGGAGGATAAAAGGAAAAAAAAAACAAAACAGCCCCACACTGCTGAAGAAGAAAAGCAGAGACTTCTGGCTAGCTTCAAATTCTCTGATTCTCCTTGGGAGGACAAAAATCTCCAATCTAACAGGAAAAACATCCTCCAGTTAAGTGATAGTAGGATCAAGTCTTTATTACTCCCTAAGGAAAGAACAGCACTACTGGAATCTGTGGTTTTGAGATACACACAATTCCTTAGCATCAAGTCTCTGGACCAGTCTGCAGCTGCTAAACTCGGTCCCAAAGGACTTGGATATTGAGATCCTCAAAGCTTCTTCCATCATTCACATCATTCCTTCACACTCAGACCTTCCTTTATTTGAAATGCTGGTATTGAAAGGACATTTGGGAGGAGAAGTAGAGTTTATCAGTTGTGATGAGGAGAGCATCAAACCTTTACACCTCACTAGGGTTCAAGGTAAGTATTATTCAAGGTAAGTATCATTCCAAAATGGAAAATAAATTGGTTCCCTCTAATGTCTTCAGTGTCTGGCACAATCTTAGGCTGCCCAAAAAAGGTCCATGTTAAAAAATGAAGGTAAGAATTTGAACACAACAATAAATATATATGAAGTTTTTTGCCTGTCGAAAATACTACCTCATTATTATTTTTAAAAAGAAATTATATAATAAATTGAATTTTTACATGAAAATAATTGCTGGAATAAGTGCACAGCAATATCATAGAATCACAGATTCACTAAGGTTGGAAAAGACTTCCAATATCATCAAGTCCAGCCACGGACTTGAGACTGGCAGGAAGGGATCTGTTTGCTTTGCAGAAAGAGATTTATTCATTGCACTCTCACCGGACAATATCAGTCTCTTCACTCATGGCTAACCTGTCTGATTTTCTGATACACAAAATGTCCTTTAGGGTTTTGCATTTTCATAAACAATATGACTGCCCTCTTTTTTTTTTTTTGCTAAAACATAAATTCTGTGTTTTTAAAGAGATACTAAAAACCCAAGAAAGGGCAGAAAGCACCTATACATTTCTCTGCATTCCAGTCCTGAAGCAAATCTGAAGCTATTGGAATACTTCATTGGCCAAGGTAGAATTCCTAATTTTCCCCAAGTAAGAAAAGGAGACTCTCCCTGTAGATATTGTTCCTTAGAGCACCAAACAGTGCAGTAATTGATAGCAGGAGCCCTGATACATGCATTATAAAAAGGATATGCACATGTAATGATCTTGTAGTGCATATGTAATCATCTGCCAGGACCCAACTGCTGCACACACTCTCCATGCTAATTTTTCTCCTCTGTATTCCATTAAAAATACACATGGGCAACTACAAAAGCCAGGATAAAATTCTTAACAACTGATTAAGCAATGAAATAAATTGTGCCTCTGCAGCAAGTCAGACCTTTATATGTACAAATACAAACAAAGCCCACATTGTCACTCCTGTTAAGCTTCTCTATCAGTCTAACACACAATTAAATGTAATTTTTAGCACCTGTGTTAACCAGGTGAATTTACACACCCGGTTTAGTGAACAAGGTGCCTGTTGTGTTGAGCTCTGGTGCAGTGTTACTCAGGTGCCCCCAGTGCACACACACTGACTTTCAGCAGCAATTCCTGCACCTCACCAGAGTTTATGGAGCTCATCCATCCACATTTCTGTCTAGTTAAACCCCTAAACAATGAAAGTGCTGCATCTCTTTGTAAAAATAGCACAATGGCAATGACAAGTAGCTGAAGCTACTAAATATACTAAATATAGCTCCTGCGGGCATATGCTGGGAATTAAATAGTACATTTTACCCTTCCCCAATCCTAAATCAGTAAGCTTCAACAAGGAATCTCTAGTGAATACACACAGGAGCTCAATAAATCCCCCTTAAGCTTACAAGGCATATTCTGAATCTGTGCAGGCTAAAAATAGCTGTGTTTATAATGAGAATGGAGATGTGAGCAGAATAATATTAAGCTTAAAAGCAGGCATGGTGTAGTCATTCCGCATTAACAAATAGGGTGAATCAAAGGTCACTCTGACAAACAGATACACAGGCTGACAGATAAAATATAATATCCAGCAATCTTGTACTGAAGAGCATTCATTTCTCATTAAACTCTGCACTTCCTAATTGCTTATTGCAGCCACACATTCACAAGTGATTTTGTGTGCATTTTCTAGCTGGAATACAAGTTGTTACTTTCCAAAGACAGAAGACAGGAATACACAGCGTAATTCCCCTGGATAATATTCCCTCCTAGAGTTTAAATCCCCTCTGGAAATATTCAGGAAATATAATACATAATTCTTTTTGTTGTATTAATCACAGAATTCTGCCTTCTTTAATTAAAGACAAATTGCATCCAGGCCTCCTGGGTCCCACTGTTGCAGCTGGATGCCCAAGGGGCTGATGCACATTCTCAGCTGCCTCAGAGGTTTTACCTCCCTCAGCCTGGGCCCCAGCACTGCTGACCACAGCTATCGCAGCATCTCGTTCTTGGCTGAGATACAGATGAGAGATTAAAAATAATTTAAACACAAGTAACTTTTATGTGGAACATTCCTGTGGAGAGTTTTCTGTCTGCTGACACTAAACTGCAGAATCTGTTAGAAAAATGTGTGCTACAGACCAAGGCAGCCCTGCACGCTGTTCTTGAAGGACTGGAAGGAATGGAAGGGCAAGTCAGAACCTATGTTCCTCGATAACTTCTCTGATTCTGAAATCACAGAATCATAGAATGGCACCAGTTGGAAGGGACCTTAAAGACCATCTCATTCCTACCCCCACTGACATGTGGGACACCTTCACTAGACCAGGTTGCTCAGAGCCCCATCCACTTTGGCCTAGAACACTTCCAAGAATGGGGTAGCCACAGCTTCTCTGGGCAACCTGTGCTAGGGCCTCACCATCTTCACAGTAAAGAATGTTTCTGCTTATATCCAAACTAAGCCTACTCTCACAGAATCACAGAATCACCAGGTTGGAAGAGACTCCTAAGATCATCAAGTCCAACCCATGCCCTAACACCACCTCAACTAAACCATGGCTCTGAGTGCCACACCCAATATTTTTTTAAACACATCCAGGGATGGTGATTCCACCACCTCCCCAGGCAGACAGTTCCAGTACTTCACCACTCTTTCCGTGAAAAACTTTTCCTAATATCCAACCTGTATTTTCCTTGGCGCAGCTTGAGACTGTGTCCTCTTGTTCTGTCAGTTACTGCCTGGAGAAAGAGACCAACCCCCACCTGACTACAGCCACCTTTCAGGAAGCTGTAGAGAGTGATACGGTCACCTCTGAGTCTCCTTTTCTCCAGGCTAAACAACCCCAGCTCCTTCACTTGTTCCTCATAGGGTTTGTGTTCCAAGCCCTCACCAGCCTTGCTGCCCTCCTTTGGACGCGCTCAAGCGTCTCAATGTCCTTCCTGAACTGAGGGGCCCAGAACTGGACACAGCACTCGACGTGCAGCCTCTGCAGTGCCAAATACAGGGGCAGAATGACTTCCCTGGTCCTGCTGGCCACACTGGTTTTGATACAGGCCAGGATGCCGTTGGCCTTCTTGGCCACCAGGGCACACTGGTGGCCCATGTTCAGTCAGCTGTCAACCAGGGACAGAAAGGGACTCCCAGGTCCCTTTCTGCCTGGGCACTGTCCAGCCACCCTGTCCCCAGCCTGTAACATTGCAGGGGGTTATTGTGGCCAAAATGCAGGACTTGGCACTTGGACTTATTAAACATCATCCTATTGGACTCTGCCATCTATCCAACCGTTCCAGGTCTCTCTGCCGAGCTTTCCTACCTTCAAAAGATTGACACATGCTCCCAGATTAGCGTTGTCTCCGAATTTACTAATGAAAGACTCAATACCCTCATCCATGTCATCAATAAAAATTTTGAACAAAACCGGCCCCAGCATAGACCCCTGAGGGACACCACCAGCCACTGGCCACCAACTGGATGCAGCACCGTCCAGCCAGTTCTTAACCCAGCAAAGAGCACTCCTGTCCAAGCCGTGGGCTGCCAGCTTTTCCAGGAGTATGCTGTGGGAAACAGTGTCAAAGGCCTTGCTGAAGTCCAAACAGACAACATCCACAGCCTTTCCTGCATCAACCAGGCGGGTCACCTGCCCTCTTTCAGTCTAAAGCCATTTCTCTTTGTCCTGTCACTCCAGGCCCTTGCAGTCCCTCTCCATCTTTCCTGTTGGCTGGTACTGGAAAGCTGCAATTAGCTCACCCTGAAGCCACCTCTTTTCCAGGCTGAACAATCCCAATTCTCAGTCTTTCTGATAGCAGAGCTGCTCCATCCCTCTGGTCATCTTGGCGGTCTCCTCTGCACTTGCTCCAACACTTCTGTGTCCTTCCTGTGCTGGGACCCCAGAGCTGGACACAGCACTGCAGGTGGGGTCTGACCAGAGCAGAGGGGCAGAATCCCCTCCCTTGACCAGCTGCCCACACCGCTTTGGGTAAATCCTGCTCTGACTCAGAAATAGAAAGGTACAAAGAGAGAGTAAATGCAGGGACAGATGTTGATGAACAAATCACAGACATATACACACACCCTTCCAAGGGGAAATTTCTCTATGTGGAGACCACCTGGTTCTCCCAGCAATGGCTAAGAACATGCTGGGTGCTGTAAAGCAGCATCACTGAATGTATTTCCTCACTGAAACCTGTTCATTTCACCCCGTAGGCAGAGTCCCCAAGAGTGAAGGCACAAATGCTGGCAGATCCCTTCCCACTAAAGGCACACCCCGTGAGAGGTGGGTAAAACCAAGATGTGGCATAACAAAGAACATGTCTCCAGCATAAAAACCCCACGTCATGAAACCATGAATGAAATAACATATAAAACCAGTCGCAATCCAGAAAGAACTTCAGGAAAAATCAGAAACAAGTTCTGAAGAAGTGGCTCCCCAGCTGGGACTGACACCTCTGATCAGTTTTCCTGCTCATTCACAAGGTCACCTCTCACTTTGGAGAGACCAAGCACAGGGCTTTCTTTAATGGCTACACACAACATCTGGCTGCTCCAGACTCAGCAAACAAGTATTACCTTTCAGAATTTATCTGAGTTTACCAAGTGAAAATTTTACAAAGCTCTACAACACTGTTAAGGTCTGCAAATGTGAGAGTGAGTCCTCCTCCAACCTTCCCACCAAAGCAACACCACCAAGCCTGAATAAGTTCATATACAACAACCTCAAGTCCCTTTGTTTGAATAACAAAGTTATTCAATTTTGTTTTTTCATGCCAAACGTTTCTACACTGTTTCACTCTTCCTCAGCACAGCCCATTCCTTCTCTGTTCCTTCTATTTCCACCATGTCCTTTGTGAGAAAAGAGAGTAAGATTGCACACAGAGAGGTAAGGACTCTTCGAAAAAAAACTTTTTGTTTAGTTCTCTATTCCTTTACTTTCTAATATTCTGTTCCTAATATTTTTCTTCGCAGAATGTCTCATGCTTCCAAGATCTCTCCCCTGCACTGCAATGGTTAATTCAGAGTCCATCACTGTGCATTTGGAATTAAGACTCCATTTTCTTCACGTGCATTACTTTACCATGCACATGTGGATCAATGCTGATCTTCACCTCAAGCTTTACCAACCCACCTCTGTTGCAGGATACACCTGTAATCCCTAAGAGCTGGTTTTCACGTGCGCTATCCTTGATGATCTTTGGCACATTCCTAATCATCCTAATGTCCAGATCCTTTATGAACATGCACAGGCACAACACAATCCCAAGGAATTAGGCAGGAGACCACCCTGCAGTGTGTAAATGGGCCATTTATCCTACCTTGAACCAGCTCAACTCATGATGGGACCTCACTTTTATCTTACAGCACACTTGTCTCTCTCAAAGAGCTTTTTGTCAGAGTCTCAGGAAGAGTTTTAGGAATCAAGTGAGCAGTAGCAATGATTTTGTCTTTGTTCAGGAGCTCAGAACATGCTACAAAGAACTCTGACAGATTTGCTTACCAAGATGCTACCCTTCATTAAAAAAACCCATTTCAACAGGATCCTGACATCTGTACCTTATAATTAACTCTCCAGTTTCATTTCTAGTTTTACCATATTTACCATCAATATCTAAAGTAACTGTGTTAATTACTCTGCTTTCCCAATGCCAACATAAAACTTGACTTGCCAAAGTTAAAAACTTTAGAACCACCAGAGAATATGAAGATAATATTCCAGACTAAGAAGGAAGAATCACATGCACCCCCCTATGGGCATAAGGTCATACACAGGTCCAAGGCCATCACCATTACCCAAGTAAGAGTAATCCAGAGTTTCTATTTTACAGCATGGGGATCCATCCCATACAAATGGTTTCATGAAGATCTCAAATCCATTCGCTGTTCAAAACATTCTGCTGAAGAACCCAGATCCCTTCACTACGTATATAATTTTTATTCATAATATTACTGTACTACACTCTGAAGAAAAATTATACTCACATCCTAAAAAGATAAAAATTCTCCTCTGCAATAACTGAAGTACCTTAGAAAGAAACAATGCATCCAGCAAATCAGAAAAAAAAAAAATCAATTATATAAAAGATTCTTGGAACTGATCAGATTTTGACATAAGAGCTCTTTGGAATTCTTGGGTTAAACAGTGCTCATTTTTCAGGAATTCCTCTGATGAGAAGGCATAAGCCCAATTAGTGAATTTTCAGAAGTAGAAGCAAATGAAAAAGGGGATTTAAAATGGGAATGCTTGAACAACTTAATCTACAGATCTGTTTATTCAGCACAGACATTAACACATAAATATGAGCGACTGAGCACTTCAGATTTTTCAGCTGCTACTTGGGTTGGAAACAGAAGCTTCAGTAGCACCATCACTTTTAAAATCACTAAAGTTACTGAGCTAAATTTATCACTGACTTAATGAGTTTAATACAGAATGAATATTGCAGATTCCTACTCCTTAATACAATGATCAAAACTAACAGAATAAGAAAACAGTGAAATGAGTTTTCAAGAACTAAGACTTCAGAAATTAAATCTGTTCTCTAATCTGACTAGAAATGGGTTCTTCGAGTTGCAGAACAGCAACACTTTCCATTCTGATACATCTTCTGTCTTTCCCTGAGCAGGCTCTTTGAAACTCAATACGCCAAGCAACCAAACCTTCACTGCCACTATTAAAACACACAGTCAGTGCTCCTATAAACTCACTGTATGTGAGTCCCTCAAATGTTTCCCCTCCATACAGGGAATTTGGACTTAGGTCTTCAGTAAACATAAAAAAAATAATTGCAGCTATGAATCAGATATAGAGATGACACTAAAATTAATTTCCAGTCCTCACTGACCCCGTTTTGGCACAGTTCAGCCAGGTGGACACGGCCCGTGCTGGCTGGCTGCAGTCCCACCTGCACTGAGGATTCCTAAAGGCTGACAATACACTTTAAATTCCGTGATGCTACCAAGAAACCAGACAAATTTTCCAGAGGTGAAGGTCACAAAGCAAATCAGAGGTGGAACAAAATGCTCTCTCAGAAACAGAGATTTATAAAGGACTGGTCAATGACAATTTGACCAGTCTGCAGCAAGTGTTTGGTGCTGATTTCTGAGCATGAGCTCAGACAATACTTGAACCATCCCTGTTTTCCAGCTGCCACTACTGACACATCTGTATTCTTCACATACATCAATAATGCTCTAAAAATAACAGATCATCCTACAAAAGTAACATTTAAAAAAGACTTAATTTATGTTGTTACTTTTGAATTCTCTCCCTCCAACAAATAGGATGGAAGGTCGGATGAGAGGGAGGGAGGCAGGAAGGCAGGAAGGCAGGAAGGCAGGAAGGCAGGAAGGCAGGAAGGAAGGAAGGAAGGACGGAAGGAAGGTTTAAACCACTATTTTGATTTTATTAAGAGTGCTAACTTGATTCCCAACCTAAGTGGTTAGCACACACTTAAAACTATTACAAATGCTTATTTAAAAAACACACTGAGTCATCTCTAAGCACTTCATAAATATGCAGCAGGAAACTCCCAAACAGTGACTCATAACTTCAGAGGTTTAAAACATCATCTTGAATTTTCCAACTGTTACTCATACTCGATTAAATCCTAAGCAAAAAAAATCCTTGTTCTATGAGTTCCACTTGACCACCCATTAAGCTCTGCAGAAGAAAGAGCACGATGGGAAAGTACAACCAAAACCATAAAATTGGGAAGAGTGCTGATTGTTAACAACTTATATGGAAACACTATTTTATATAAATATACACTGAACATTATTTACCTTACAACTGATGCCATGTGTGGCTTTTGTCTTTATCTTATTTTGAAGAAAGACTGAGGAAAGCAAGCAAATAAACAAACAACTTTGACAACTTTTTTTAATCTAGAAAGAAGAAAAACAACGTGAAACAATCTCCAAGTTTCTTCTCCATAAAATTCTATTTGTGTACAGCTATGTGAAGTTGCACCTCAACAATCCTGACTCAATCCTGATTTGACAGTGTGCTAAGATGCTCTAGCTACCTATTCCTACAGAATTATGATGCTAAGAATACATGTTTAATGGGTTACTCTGCTTAACATCACCATAACACTTCTATTTAATCTTGAAATGGATTTTTTAAAATTTTAACATAACCAGAAGTGTTATTACTGCAAACATTGTGATTTCTGTAAAATTAACAAGAACAGCTTATAAATTCATTTTCCTAAACCTTAGTAAAACATTGGCTTTCTTTGTTAGAAATCATTTTACCAAAAGGCAAGTTAGTGTATCCACATTGTAAAAACCACAGAGGTGTTAATGCTTCCCATTTAGTGCAGCAACACCAGCTAGAAGACAGGAATAATTTTTGGTATGATGGCAGGCAATTACACAATAGTCAGTAGTCAAAAGAAAAACAGTCTCCTATTCCTGAAATACTTGTATGGAATGCTACATTTTCAGACAAAAAAGAGAGTAGGGGAAAAAAAAAACATTAAAAGAATTGTGATAGAATAGCAGTTTTATTTTCTAATTCAAATTTATTTAACCAGAATGATGGGTCTTTGCGTCATTTAAAACCAAATCAACTTTTTGTCATTAGTTTGTTTGGGAGATTTTCGGTGGTTTGGGATTTTTTGGGTAGGTGGGTTTTTTTGTTGTTGCTGTTTTTTGTTTGCTTGTGTTTTCTTTTGTTGGGTTTTTTTGACAGAAGTAATTACATTAAAATTGGATATTCTTAGAAATTATAATTAGGTTTGTTTCTAAAGGGTCAAAATACATAATTTCAGCCATCCAGAACTCCTCCTATGCCCACTCCCCTTTTTTTAAGCTCAATGATTAAAACACAGTCAGGAATTGCATCATTTAAAAGTCAGGAACTGTTTGACAATAGATTTGTATGATGCCCTCTTTAATAAAAGAAAAACAGTAACCAAAAGGTGCTTTTCAAAGTCAAGCAACAGCAAAGCATCAATACTTGAGTCCATACTCCTGCATCTACATGACAAGTGTCACACCCTGCTTTAAAAAAATAATCAGATTATAAAAAATCAAGTTGTTCTTGTCCATCTCTAACATTTTAGTTTTATCACACCAAATGGTAAACAATCTGTTTGGCAACTTATGATCTATTTTTAACAGGTAGCAGGAGTGTAACTTTTTCCTATTGAAATAAAGACACACAAGAAATCAGTTTAAATATATCAACGTCACAGCTTTAATACAGGAAAAGTGTAAATTACTCATAAGGTCTCTGCTTGAAGGTTGATTGGTAATTGTTTGCCTAAGGCAACCTACCCGCATTCAACCTATGTCAGAGAGAAAAAGAAGCTAAATGGTTTTAAAAAGAGGGAATTAACTTTTCCAAAGCAGACAAGAAACCCTAACGAGTTCTGAAAAATGAAATTTATTAGACTTACATGTAATATTACAAATATTTGATACTACACTTGTGCCAAGGTAACTGCATTAAGCACAAAAAGTTAAAAAGAAAATATCCTAGTTTAAAATACCACAGGATAATATGAACCACTACATCATGATGGGATCTGAAACCAGCCCAAATTTTGAAATTGAATCATCTGGACTTCTGTCTCCTACAATCCTCTCTTTCCATCCATAGAAGTTATAATTTTCTGAGAACTGGTACCATTTAAAAATAAATAAATAGAAAATAGAACAGAATTTTTCAAGTTTTGTAAGTTTCCCCTGCCCCCTATATTCCTACACTTTATCAGTTCACCTTGGTGTTAATCCACCGCTGGATTTTATGGGGACATTTTCAGGACTTGGTTTGTCTGGATCAGGAAGATGCTTTTGTGGTCAGTCTCCTCCTCACTCTTAAGTCTTGTCTTTGTTCACGTTGTGGAGTGGTCTTGAAGAATGAAACTTGATCATTTCAGGGTGAATTACCAGGGTTGCATCAGGAGAACCATCAGCAGGTCAGGGTTGATCTTTCCCCTCTGCTCAGCCCTGCTGGGAGCCCTCAGAAGAGCTGTGCCCAGTGCTGGGCTCCCAGTACAGGAGAGACAGGGACACTGGAGCCAGTCCTGCCCAGGGTCACCAAGGTGGCAGAGGAATTTGAGAAGCTGTCACACGAGGAGAGAGTGAGAGAGACTGGAATGTTCTGCCTGGATAAGAGAAGGCTCAGGGAGATCATACCCATGCATGTAAACTCCCAGTGTGATGGGCTAAAGAAGATGGAGCCAGCTGGGTTCCAGTGGAAAGATGAGGGGCAATGAAAGACAGAAAATTCCCTTTAATCACAAAGAAGAGCTTTATCATTGTCAGCATAGACAAATGCTAGAACAGGTTGCCCAAAGAGCTTATAAGGTGTCCATTCTTGGAGATAGCCAAATCTGAGTGGACACAGCCATAAGAAACCTGGCGTAGCTGACCATGCTTGACCAGGTGTATTGACCAGACCATCTCCAGAGATCCCTTCCAAAAGAAATGATACTGTGATTCTAAATTGGAAGGTGCACTCCATCCACTACTAGACATTCAAGTCCATGTCAGATCAGAGACAGTCTGAAATAAAATCCCCCATCCCTCTTCAAAAGCATTGGCAGCACAAACATCCTTTCCTCAGCACTCCCTGCTTCACTTTAAAAATCTGCAGGTTTTTGCCACATTTCCTACTAACATAAATCCATTTTGTCACCAGAGAGAGATGATGATCCAATTCTTGCTGCTCACATGAGTGTCCCTGCCTGCCGAGGTCTAACATCCTGATTGCAGAGCTTCCATCCTTTCAGCCACTCTTTTTTTCCCCTTTCTCAGTCCTCACTTGCAAGATTTCCCCTTGTGAGCCTTCTGATCTGCTTCCATGAAAGGAAAATTCTCTCCCTCTCCAGAAGGTTCAGATCAGGCAGCAGCCAGGACACAGCAGGCAGGGAGGGATCTTCTTGCCACCTTCTCTGCCACTCAGGGAAGCCCTTGGAAAGAACACAGCCCACAGTTCCTCCTACCTGAACATCTTTGAGTTGGGCTGTGTAACACAGGTGAATGACTGAGCATTTTTAAGGATTATAATCAACTTCACCACTTTCAAAAGTACTGTGGGCAACAGTCTGCACCATTCTAAGTATATCCCCAATTTATAAAAATAAATTGTTCATGCTCTCAGGCACTGAAACGCAGCTTTTGTGCTCGATTGATGGAATCCATGTCCATCACTACCTTGTGCTTCTCTCCAGCTTTTCTGTGTGCTTCAGTAAGCACACGTTCAAGCAGAACTCCCAAACTTTTCTCAGCAAGGTTCAGCCACCTGCTTCACTGACCACTGATGTGTTAAGGGAAATATACAAGACTTTTTTTAAAGTTTATTTCTTAATTTTGCGCTAGTTTAATTCTTTCCAATTAAATGACATAAAGAGATCCAAGGGTAGGACAAGCAAGAGTTCATGTAAGGTTATATAAAAGCATTGTACAGCTAGACAGCATTTCAGCCTGTTTCTCATTTAATATTTCAAATTCTATAGATAGAAAAATGAGAAGACAACTCTTTCAAATTTAAATAAAAATGGGGTTGCTTTTGACATATATAAACTCCACCTTTTCCATTTACAGGACTGCCAGTTGTCTTGAATTTTGTCACAGGAGACTCCCAGTTTTGATAGACCTGTCATGTGCCCTGTCAAACAAACTTATAAGAAATTGTAAAATGTGTAGAGGGAAGTATCTTTCTATTGTGGTGTGGGGATGACAGCTTTATGAATGATGTCAAGGAAAAATGTTGTTCTACAGAGCAAATATCTGGCAAGTTATTATACACTACTCACCCACTGCCCACATTACTCAGATGTTTAAGGCCTTGCTCTCCCTTTCTCCTGCTTCAAATTCAAATATTTTACTTTTTCTTAGGCTATTTTAAAAAGATAAGGAATGATCAACACAATAAACAAGTTAAGTTTGGTAACTGGAGAGAGAATAATTTGGGAGTTTAGCCATTTTCTGTATAATGGAGATTGTAACAGAAACTTAAACCATAAGTGTCCTGTAAGTGGCTGCATGTTTTCACTCATTCTCTCAAAGCTGTAACACCACGTTACCTGTATTCTCATATTTTGAAGTTCTTCTTTGAAATATCTCATGCAATAATCAATGCATGAACATACAAATATAAATCAAAAATAAATCCCAGCTCACACTAAGAGTTCTAATACAAACCCATGCCCTAAAAAGTTATGATAGATGCTTTTTACTCCAGATTTTTTGCAGTTCACAGCTATCTCTTAGTACTTGCTAGGATATATCTTCTTCAAAAACATTTAAGGCAGCATGTTTTAAATGCTCAATCGCTATTCTCTCTTTCAGTTAAAAACTACAATACAACATGTCTGAAGTTTTCCATAGCTGGACACTTGCTCACCTACATTTACTGAGATTCACCACTATAACCTAAAAGTAAAAAGTCTTTATCCTAACTAAGATAAAATCAACCAGTGGTACAGTCTGCAGAGAAAAGTTCTGAGTTTATACTTCTAAGAAATGGCCACATTGAGCAACCAAAACAGGATATCTAAAGAACAGTGCAAGAGCACAAAATACCTCTCAACCCACTCTCACAGTCACATACAGCATGAGATTCCTTGAAAATGATAGGAGAAATGGGTGTGAATGTCTTTTTCTGCACAAAACAAAGCTGAATTCTACGTATTCAGCAACCCTCACTGATCCTCTCTTCTCTGATCTTGTTCAAGGTTTCTCTGAATCCAGAAAAACTTTCACCATCCCTCTCCTTCAAGTGCTTTTTCACATCTTCAAAGAACTCCAGTATGTCAAGCATATGGACTGTGAAGACTGACTTCAAAAGCAAAGTAAAAGCCTGGTCCCCAGTCTATGGGACATATTCATGTGTCCACTAATTCTGCACTACAATTTCTATCAGTGTCCAACAGAGACATCAGGCTTAGCAGTACACTGTGTCTCAGATCTGGGATTCTCAGAAAGTACTGGCATCATGTTTGCCATCTGTCAATCAGTCCACAGGCATAGAGATGGTTTGAAAGCAGGAGGTGACAAACTACAGTTGGCAACTTAAACCATCAAAGCACTTCACAGAGGTGCTCGAGGTGCAGTAATAGTGATTTTGTTCACTCTCGCCACATTATTTTCCACATAAAATTTTTCAGCCTGGAAAAGAGAAGGCCTCAGGGTGACTTAACTGAAGCCTTCCAGCACCTGAAGGGAGCCCACAAGGAATATGTAGAGAGACTCTTTACAACAGCATTTAGTGACAGGGCAAGGGGAAATGGCTTCAAATTGAAAGACAGTAGGTTTAGATTAGATATCAGGAATAAATATTTTACTGTGAGGGTGGCAAGACACAGGAACAAGTTGCCTGCATTCCTTGACTTTATGAAATTAAGTGTTAGTCAGTGATTCAGTTGATCTATTAACCTGTTTTGCTTTAAATCTTCCCTGATTTACAGCAATGTGCCTCCTTGAAAAAATCTCTGTGCATTCACTGAAATGCCCATCATTGTAATGTAAAAAAATTAATTAAAAACCCTGAATTATGTTAACAGAATTTGTAAAATTATGTTCTGCAGTTTATCATTATGCTAAGGTAGGGTTGATGAATGGTACTGACTTCAAAGCTCAAGTATCTACAGACTTGTCTAAAAGATCTCCTTTTATCCCACAACACAGTGAGTCTTCCTCATTTCTGGAATACCTGTCCTGCAGTCATGTCTAAGCCTGGAATTATGTGACAGGTAATAAATTCAGGATTAATCTAATGTATTTTAAGTCATTATTAATGGAATCCACTAATCTGCCTGTGCTTTTAAGTGGTTGTATCAGTCAAAACATTAAGAGATGTGACAGACAATTCCTGCATGCTAAGTTCCAGGTTGCTGATTTATCCAGAGATGTGGAATGTTTACTCCAGTTAAGCTAAGAAGTTGGTGTCAAATGTTTTAATGTATAGAAAAACTACTCAGAAATTCAGCTTTGTGCTGCTGCAGATACATAGCACCACACGGAGGAGAGCACAAGGAACAGGAGAAAAGATCGTAGTTTGATTTCCTGTGTGAGACCTAAAAATCATTCTCTCTGAAAGATAAAAACCTCTTCCTTGTAAAAAAGCCCAGTATTCCAAATATGGCCAAATGTTCTCACTTCAAATTTTCTGAGTATTTTAACAGCAAATTACTCATTAAATTCACAGCTAAACAAACCAAAATTTGCTTCTGCTCTTAAAACAGCAGTTCCTTTGAATGATCGTGATGGATGGTATAAGTGTTTTGCACAGCAATGTTTTCATGTTTTAATTACACACACACTCAGCAGAGCTCCCAGGTGTCTTTTCCAGCACCAGCTCACAAAGGATCCCTTTATCCACCATTACTTTATCCACAGCCTGAGAGTCTAAGGAATTTTATGAGGAAGATCTGACAAGCAAATAGCCAACAAGGAGGGCAAAAAAGGATCTTCTCAGTTTTGAGTGGATGTTATTTCCAGACCTCGAAGGGTGCAGGAGGAGGAGAAGGGCAGGAGGGGCTGCCAGCCCAGAGCAGAGATCCCCTCCTGCAGTCCGGGAATGTTTCCTGGGGGATTCTGCCCCTCTGCTCTGCTCTGGTGAGATCCCACCTGGAGTGCTGCATCCAGCTCTGGGGCTCCCAGCATCAGAAGGACGTGGAGCTGCTGGACCAAGTTCAGAGGAGGCATCAAAGATGCTCTGAGGGCTGGGACACCTCTGCTCTGGAAACAGGCTGGGAGAGCTGGGGATGTGCAGCCTGGAGAAGGCTTCGGAGAAAACTGAGAGCCCCTTCCAGTGCCTCAAGGGGCTACAGGAGAGCCGGAAAGGGATTTTGGACAAGGGGCTGGAATGACAGAACAAGGGGGGATGGCTTTAAACTGACAGGGAGTAGATTTAGATTAGATAGAGGAAGAAATTCTGGGCTCTGAGGATGGTGAGGCCCTGGCACAGGTTGCCCAGAGAAGTCGTGAATGCCCCATCCCTGGAAGTGTCCAAGGCCAGGCTGGATGGAGCCCCAAGGAACCCGGTTTAGTGGAACGTGTCTCTGCTCATTGGACTGGGCCAAAATCAAAGGAACATCTTCACACCACCAAGACAGGTGAACAGTTCACACACAAACACCAACTCTTATCCCTTCACAACAAAAGATTCCCCATAATTATTCCACTTTCTGGCAATGTGCAGTTTCCAGTTTTGCCTGTTTCCATCCTTATCACCATCCATGAGCTTTTACATCTTATTCTCTCCTCATCCTATTGCTGGAAGGAAGCCACTGGGTGCAGGGGGAGGGTCTGGCAGCCAGCCAAGGTCATCCCACAACACTGGAATTGTCTATAAAAACATAGTTTTAATTTAAATGTTCTTCTTACTAAACCTCAAACAAGTAATTTTCTTCTCTCTTAAAATGGCCTCAGAAAAATACTGCATTCAGTCACTCAACAGCATTCCAACATGAACTCACTTCTCTCCCGATTTCCTCATATCTATTTGATGTCATAATTTTAAAAAATTCTTGAGTCTAGTGTACCTACTAATAACAAAGTGTACACTGGAAATATTAAGAAAAACACAGATCTGACTCAGGATCGTAACAGGAACTCAAAAAGGCTAAGAAATAAAATACAGCATGTAGAAGCTTAACAATATTTTCTTGTACTCATAAAGACTGTGAAGAACTGAATCTTTCTGGGTCTTCAACACTATGGCTCATTCCAGTCATTATATTTGTGTAACCCAAAAAAATGAAGCCTTCAGCACTTCACGGATGTCAAACTGACAGATTAAAATTAACAATAATAATTGCTCTCAATATTTACTTTAAATTGTCTTTCCTAACATATTGCCATTGAATCCTTTATTTTCTGTCCCTTTCAGATGATTAGTTCTCCTGTTCCAGCGCATGTGTCATCATGGAGGACTGCTGACTTGGTCTAAATGCAAGCAGCTTGTCAGAAACATCACCAAATCTGAGTTAAATATAGGTGGTGAACCAAAATAAATGTGTCACTTACATTGTACTGCATCCTTATCAGTTCCAAAACAAAAGGAACTATTCCTATTTTATATTTTTATTAAGTAGAAAACAAAATGTAAAGGGGGTTAAGTTACAGAAAGATTTCAGAACTGCATTTGAGTTGTGGAAAAAGATACCATGTAGTTTAAAAGTCAGCTAACAGTCTAAAGAAAGGAAATCCTTCATTTTTCAGAAGGCAGCACTCTTACTTTGGGATAAGACACTGACTTTATACCCTAGTATTTAAATACATTGCTGAAAGAATTATACTTCTGATGAGACATAAAACCTGATCGTTTTCACATGCAGAGCAGTGTTAAACCTTCATGTTTTGGAAAAATTTCATTTGGACAATTACATTCCAACTAACTACTCCTGTGATTTCAAACGTCTAAGAGTCACCAAAACAAATGACACCACCTTGGCTCTCACACCAGAACATGAAGAACTAGAAGGTCACTGAGATAAACAGCGGTCTATGGGTAGACAGTTTTAAATGTCAGCAAGGCAATTTGTGTAGGATATAAAATGCAACTGAGAATTAAGCAGCATTTTTGAAAACCATGCTGAAAAGTATATGGGATCTTTGGTTAAGTCATAGGCACATGGGGACTGCATTCATTAACCCATGAAATTAAGTTTTAAACAGGGGGTCCTTTATTTGCTAATAAAAGCTATTTCTGTGTTAAGTGGAGTTGCTTTCTATAATTTGACCAAAGAAAGCCCTGTTTTATGTGCACAGTCTATATTTTCAGACACCAGAGAGTGGAGTAAGGATAATTCTTCAATGCTCCTTACAAGGAATACTACGAGCACACAGGAAATACTGGATCAGACGGAAACAAGTGAACAAGACAAGGAGTTAAAAAAAAAAAATTCATACAAAATAATGACTGACAGAGTGCAAGAATGAAAACATTACCTAAAACAGCCTTGAAAATGGGTAAAGTCAAAGCAACACATTGCTTAGAACTTACTAGGCAAGATCAAAAAAATACAACAAACTTGTTTGATCTGTTAGAAGAGTTAATTCTACAGTATCAAAGGTACAATTTTATCATTAGAAAAGCTTGAAAGGGTCAGAATAGAAAGTGGGGTTTTTGTAACATTTGTATTTTTTTTAATTGGAACTTTATATGTTTAAAACAACCCCGTGCATCAAGCACTGGAATGGAACAAGGGTGTTTTGATTGTTTAAAAAATAGGGTAAAACAAAGACTTTGGAATATGGAAAGAAATAGACAAGAAGAAAATAAAATAACTAAACACTCTTTTTGAAATCTGACAGGAAAGTTTAGCACTTACACTACAGTTTTTTAAGACAGCAGCCACTCTATAGACTATATCTGCTAAAAAGAAAAGCATAAAAGTACTTCTTTTATGGTGTAAAGAAGTACACCAGGAAAATCAGACATTTTCTTACAAGATTTATTTACTTGAGATTACTTTCAAGACACATCTTGCATTTCCATTGGTGATATAAAATATCCTGCTAAAATAAGCTATCACTCCTCTGAAAAATAGATATAACACTGAAACAGCACTTGACTACTTGAAATCTAACTACACCCATCTAGCAAACCACAATCATCTTGCTGAAAAGGCTTCTGAAGCCCTCTCTGAGGAGTTTATACACTTATCCCAGAGTAGATTTATAAATATTTTCTATATTCTGTAGTACTAAGTGTGTATCATGCTTATCTTTTTGAATAAATTAGCACCTAATGTAGTAACCCAAAAGGCTGGTTTCCTTTAGAAGGGGAGAGATTATCAGTCTGGTTTTTGATGCACCTCCAACTTACACTCCATCACTTCCATTTGATATCACAGACATAAAAGCCAGCCTTTCAGTGACTCCTCTAAAATTACCCTACATTTTAACCTTTGATGGTAAATTCACTGTTCTTTAAACATGAGATCCACCTTTTCCTTTAGTTAACAATGTTTTCCATAACGCCTTATTCTGTTGAACACTTCCATAACACGTAAATAAATGCACAATTTATTAATCCATTTTAATCCTGAGATACAAAACTGCCTTGAAAAAAGGGAGCTAAACACTGCAGCACATATTGAATATATTTGTTAGCTCATCCTTAACACTTCTAAAAAATTCAGACATTTGCAGCATGACAATGAAGTCATTTGCTCTGCAATATGGTATCTCCTCATGAAGGCATCTTCTATTTCTAATATAGACATTTTTAAAAGGCACGTTAGTACTTTACTTGCAGTGAATGCAAGTCATTCATCAGAGACTCATAAAACACACCTTTGCACTGCTTAGGAAAGATGAATTTCCCAGTGCTTTCTCACAGTCCTCTTCTCCAATCTACTTAAAGTGAGGAGAGGCAAGTTTTGCCTCAATCCACAGCTGCAGAAAGGAATTAGCTTCTAAACATACCCCAAAGCAAGATTAAACACGAATTATCTTAAATGTTGGGACCCAAAGCGATAATTCAACCTTATTTTTTTCATAAAGGAGGAAAGAAAGGCAGAACATTGGAAAGTAGGAAAATGTCAAGAATTATGAGGAGAATCACACAGAATCACACACAGAATCACCAGGTTGGAAGAGGCCTTCCAGATCACCAAGTCCAACCCATGCCCTAACACCACCTCAACTAAACCGTGGCTCTGAGTGCCACATCCAATCTTTTTTTAAACACATCCAGGGATGGTGATTCCACCACCTCCCCAGGCAGACAGTTCCAGTACTTCACCACTCTTTCTGTGAAAAACTTTTTCCTAATACCCAACCTAAATTTCCCCTGGTGCAGCTTAAGACTGTGTCCTCCTGTTCTGTCAGTTGTTGCCTGGAGAAAGAGACCAACCCCCACCTGACTACAACCACCTTTCATGAAGTTGTAGAGAGTGATACGGTCACCTCTGAGTCTCCTCTTCTCCAGGCTAAACAACCCCAGCTCCCTCACTCGTTCCTCATAGGGCTTGTGTTCCAAGCCCTCACCAGCCTGGCTGCCCTCCTTCGGACGCGCTCAAGCGTCTCAATGTCCTTCCTGAACTGAGGGGCCCAGAACTGGACACAGCACTCGACGTGCAGCCTCTGCAGTGCCAAATACAGGGGCAGAATGACTTCCCTGGTCCTGCTGGCCACACAATTCCTGATACAGGCCAGGATGCCATTGGCCTTCTTGGCCACCAGGGCACACTGGTGGCCCATGTTCAGTCAGCTGTCAACCAGCACCCCCAGGTCTCTTTCTGCCTGGGCACTGTCCAGCCACACTGCCCCCAGCCTATAACGCTGTTGGGGGTTATTGTGGCCAAAATGCAGGACTTGACACTTGGACTTTAAACTTCATCTTACTGCACTCTGCCCATCCATCCAACTGTTCCAGAAGCACAGGAATGGGGTTACCCCCACCATGGCTCCAGCGCTGGCTCACAGTGTGCCTTGGGGGAGATCTCTGTGTTTGTCCTGGGGCTTTCCCCGGGGTCCCTCCCAGAGCTGCCCAGAGAAGGAGCAGAACCAGGGCAGCAGCACCAGTGGGGTGGGGCATGAGCAGCCTCACTGGAGCAGCCAGGGCAGCAAAGACAAGAAAGACTCCAACACTTTGTAGATTTTGCAGCACCTCTGGCAGTTTGGGCATTTGCTTATAGAGCGCTTTGAGGGTGGCAACCTCATATCCACCTCACAGCAATGGACATCCATGGAGAACTTCACCTCTGCTCCCTTAAAGTTCATTTGCTGCTCGCTGGTGTCCAGGCAAAGTTTGTCTGATAGATAGAAGTTTACTGCTTGCTTGCCTGGTACATCAGCTACAGACTCTTTCATGACCTTTAAACAGGTGCCTCATTTATTAAAATAAAGCAGTTTCTGAAGTTTTTGTCGGAGGTAGTTCAGAGCTTTAACTTTCAAACCTTCATATTCAAAGAGGTAATGGAGAAACATTCCGTGCTCTTTACTCATTCACTACATTCCACCCCATGGTTCTACATTTCCTGAGGAACATCGATGTGGTCTTCTCCCATGCTGGTGATACAAATATAGTGAACAGAGGAGGAAGCAGATGAGCAAGCGTGTGATCATGTTGGCAACAATCATAAATACAAATCTCATGACATTTCCAAGTCCAATGTGTGCTAACCATTTTCCCCATCCTGTAAGCCTTGAAGACTTTAGGAGGGCAGTAACCCATGATCCAGGTTCTAATCCACCAAACCAGTCTTGTGATTGCGTAAACTGAAATAGTTCTCCAGCTGGATCACTTATTTCTTTCATCTCAGCTCATGCCTCCTCAACGGAGGATGAAGCATTATAGATGGTAATGCAACACTCAGTTTCAGATAAATTCAACAATCTGCATACTCCTTGTTCTTTTAACAGTAACATGTCTAGGGCTAACCTATTTTGTAAACTCATTTTGGGAGCCTGCTGGACTTGTGTGTCAAGTTCCCCAAATGTATTTTGTGCCAATTATTAAATGCAATTCCCAAGTGACGTTTTCCAATACAAACTGATGCCTTTTTAAAGTAACACAAGAGGTAAGGATATTTTCAAGTATCGGTGATATTGTTTCTCTGGTGCTAGAATAATTTGGAACTTTAATCCCACTGATTTGCCATTCCAGTCTTTGTGTTGCTGCAAGGAAGGGGACATTGCAGTGTTGGCATCTCTTGCACATTTCAGTAAAATTGAAGATGTGCTTGGGGCAAAGGGAAGGCATTATGACTCCACATCTTTGTCCAGTATGCTGTTCCAGGGACAGGGATGAATAAAACTGCTCATTGGAGCTGCCTCAGCTGCTCCCACCCCTAGGGGAGCTAAATACTTGCCATTTTTACAACCAGTTTTGTCTTCAAAACCAAGAATGGTGACTTTTGGCTTAGTACCTAATGGGATACCTTGGACTGGGAGATGGGTAATGGGGATCCCACATAAGCTAGCACAGCATGAGCTCATAGTATTACAATGGTCATCTTGTTTTTTCCACCCTCTTGAGGGCTGTCTCCAACAAGTACACATCCCCCTTAGCAATGTTCAGATTCCAGATAAAAAACATGTTTCTTGGAGGATCTCCTGGTCCTTCTTCACATGTTATAACTTTGACTGCTTAAATAAAGGACCATTCTTTGGTTTGGGTACTATAAATTTAGGCTCTGCAAATTTAGGTTCTACAAATAATGTTTCTCCAGACCGCGTCCACGCTAAATTACTGTGGTCAGTTGGCATTACATTTGTTACATTAGGCAGCTGCACACACTCATGGGGACTGAATACTAGCATAATTGCGTTCATATTGATCTGGTGCATACAGTGGATCAAAAAGTGGATCCCACTGATGAAAATAACATGGCTCAGTACCACTCTATTCCTCAAAGGTTGTGTTCCAGGTCCAGGTTCACCTTCATTACTGTCAATGGTAGGATGAGTGAGCTTCATGCGTGACAAAATTGTCATGTCTGTCTTTGGATGTGTAAAGTTACAGGACTTCTGATAAAAAGATAAGTTACAGAGTGCATTAGGGGGAAGTCCATAGGTTCGGTAAGCTCTATGCACCATGGGAGTGGCTTCCCAATCTATCCAAACTCCCTTCCTTTCATCAGCCCAACATGTAGTTAAAAACAATGGAGAGGCTACATTGGTCATAGCAAAAATAAAACGATAAATTCACAAACTTTGTTCAGTAGACTCAGGTAAGGCAACAGATACACCTTGGTCAGTATGATGCCGTACTTTCATGAACCCTTTGATCAGTTCCCAGGAGAGATTCCAATGAATCTCACCACTAGCGGTCTGCTCTGCTGAGCACATGCACAAGGTAAATAACCATACAAACGTAACCAACATAGTATAACTACTTTCTACAACAAATTCAGTATCAGAACAGTGACCCATAGACCAAACCAAAGACTTTTCATTCGCACTTCCAAGCAG
Source organism: Platysteira castanea (assembly GCA_013397175.1). Lineage (NCBI taxonomy): Eukaryota > Metazoa > Chordata > Aves > Passeriformes > Platysteira > Platysteira castanea. Next base: position 355,175 of record VYXC01009482.1, read on the forward strand.
TTTTCCCATTTAATCAGTCACCCATATGTTCTCATGTTGCTTTATTTGAGGGAATAATTCCACACAATGAGGCATCTTCAACTTTGAGGGCACACATTTGAGCTCCAGTGTCTATTAAAAAGGTTATAGGAAGTTATGGCAACCAAGAGAACAGGTTATTAACAAGCCTCCTTCAGAATTTCTAGTAATCCTTCTCATGAAAAGGCACCCTCCATCCCCTGTCTCACCTACTAAGGACAAAGGAAAGGGTTTCCCGCCACACCCCGTCTCTCTGGTTCTACTGAGAGAGGGCTGCAGCAGGGACAGCAGAATTTTTTGTTCCCTCTTTTTTTGACTCTCACCCCTGCCCACAGAGTAGAGATTCAATCAACAAGCACTCGGAAATTACACTGATTTTCTTGCGCCCACCCTGAGAATGGAGGGGAAGGTTTAGCGCCAAACTCACTCAACAGGTCAGTGAGACTTTGAGGAATATTTTCTGCATTTCAACAAACACTGCAACACAGGAGTGCTCTTCTCAAGGGGCACCTTACGTAAGTTAATTCCAATGTCCCACTCTGCACACCCCAAGAAGTACCTTGTATTAGACATTTCTTATTACACCTCACTTTCAGGGGCACCTTTGTGACAAACCAATTTAGTTTCAATTTATGCCTCAATATTGTCCAGATTTTAATTGCTATAGGGGCTGTATACACGTGCAGGAGACAGCTGGGTCAGGTGAAGGGGCAGAACAAGCCGACATTACAGTCTCTACGCCGACAAGCCCGCCAGAAAACGGCGGGAAGCTCCGCCCCTGCGGAGACCTCACCCAGCCGCCGCTCAAAGGAGAGAAAACTTCCACCACTGGGCTGCAAGCGCCTCCCCTGCAGGCGGGGAAACCCTGCTGCCCGGGAAAAATCGCCCTGGCTGGCCAATACTTGTCCGCAAAGGAGCAGACTATGGGAGGAGCTTTAGCACTTAAAAAGCTGTTAACTGCGCCATAAGGGGTCCCAGCGTTTCGGTTTCTGGAGGGGGTGGGGGTTCTCATGGACATTCAGCTCATTCGGCCGCCCCCCTCCCCCCTTCCTATTTTCTCCCTACGTTCCTGCTNTGCCGTCTCTTTCTCTCTTTCCCCTCTCTGCGTAACTTTTCTATCCCTCTCCAGTCGGGACCATACCCTTGCTTATCAATCAACAGTTCTCAGCTGTAATATTTGTTTCGCTTGCGCTTTATTTCGTCCGAGAAATCTGTTAAATAGAACTGCTCTGCAATTCCCTTACAGCAGAGTGTGACAGCCTTGCGTCAGTCATGTTTACTGCAACAAACACAGGAGTGGTCTTCTTGAGCGGCACCTTAAGTAAATTCCAATGTCCCACCTCCTCACACCTTGAGAGCGTATCTTGTTTTAGTTATCCGTGCTACAACAAAGGGGTAGTCTCCCTGAGGGGTACCTTTAATTAATTTCCGTATTTCACCCCTTATCTCAAGAGAATTACCTTATGTTAATTACTTCTTAGTACAAGAAATATGATTAATCATAACAGTATTCAATTAACGCTTTGGAACCAACACTGGTTTCTAAGGAATCCCATCCTCATAGCCAGAATGATGTTCCAATACGTTTAAGGCGAGGAAAGTGAATTTACAGGAAAGGTTATTTGCAGGAAAGCAGAATGGCTGTGTTTGAGGTGCTCACCTTGACATCAGGAAAGTTACTTCAAAATCAGACATTCGGCCTCACAGAACTTTGGACTTTGTAAAAATAGCTTTGTGTTTATCAGTGAACTTAGAAAAAGACCCAAGAGAACTGAAGAGCCCTATTCCCTGCCGAGATGCACATCCATAAGGTCTTTCTGACCACTTTCCCTTAGCCCTTCAAAGCAAAGGCATTTAAAATTCAGGCAGTGAAAACAACACCTGGAGTATTATTAATGCAATAATCAGTTAATACTGACTAATAGTTAAGCAGGCTAGTGAAAATCTAATTACATTGCTCATCAAATTAATGTTTTGATGCTGTCATGCTGTTTAAAAAGCACTCGTCTTCAAAGCAACAGCTTGGTGAGATTTCCCACAACCAAGCCTGTACTTTAGACCTGGTGTTTCTGTGAGCTTTCACATCTACAAAACCCTAAAATCTTGGAGTAAAGTGAGTCCCAAATATTTAAGTTGGCGGAGTTGGGATGTGGCACTGACACTGCAGAAATCACAGCCCAGTGCAATACTGCACAGGCCAAAGCCAGGCAGTCCTGTGCAATCTTGCAGGATGTTAATGTGCAGTCTCAAAAAAAATGAAGTATCTCAGCAGAAAAGAAAGTATGCTCAATGAATTTCTCAGAATATTGGTTTTGAAGCATTACACCTGTCTCCCATTCTCTGGAGAGATATTATTATATATGACAAAGTCAATGTGCATCTTAAAGGATTAAGAGACATAATACAATATTGAGACAAAAACAGGATCTGTAAATTGGGTGTTTTAATGGTTTTGCTAAGCAAGCTCATAGGCAATAAATACTGTTTCCAGTAACTGTAGTGACTGAAATATAACTGAATATATTGTATAACTCCCAATTAGTCCTCTCTTAAAAAGACTACTAACACAAACTGTCAAAGGGACAACACAAGTGAGAGAAAAATAAATTAAAAGGCCATAAGTACACCCATTGACAGGAAGTTCCTTCAAACTTAACGGCCCTGAGACAACTACCACAGTACAGAAAAGGAGAGCAGTGCAAGCCACTGAGCCAGAAGAGAGAAAGAATAATATATAAATAAAAGAACTCAAAGTTCCTGTGAAAAATCCGTATCTGGATAGCCAAGAAACAGACTTTTTGCAGAGCATCAATTGAATCCTCCATCCCAAGTCAAGATAATTCAAGAAGTACAAATTCCAACACAGAAAAACAGCAGCAAACATATCTAGGGATTCCCCATCTCTGGAGGTGTTCCAGGCCAGGCTGGATGGGGCCCTAAACAACCTGGTCTAGTGGAAGGTGTCCCTGCCCAGGGCAGGGAATTGGAACTGGATGATCTTGAAGGTCCCTTCCAACCCAAACCATTCCGTGATTGTGTGATTCTAAACACATGGCCTAAACAGAAAAAAAAAAGGCTCTAGCCTTGAGCATTTCATGATGCACAAAAATGTACATTAAAAATACACATTTAAGTGTTTTCTGTCCAAAGCCTGCTTAATCAAATTTTTTTTCCATAGTATAGCTAGAATCTCCAGAGAGTTTTTATTTGTTATTTGTGCAGGTAATTTAAGCACTTTTTGCTCCTTTATGGTAATAACTATGTGCCTGTTTATTTCAGCAACCAGAAAAAAACTATCTAATAAGAAATGTCAACTGTGAGCACAATGTTATAGCTCAGTCCACTAAACCTACCTAAATAAGTTTTTTAAACCAACAAGCTCTCACCATTTTACATCTGGAAATCAAATGAAAGATACCTTAATATTACTGTGCATGTAATGCAAACATGTAATTGCATAATTCCTGCATACACAGGAAAAAGTTACCTGTTTTTCTAGGTTATTTTGTGTAATTATGTACAGGAAAATCAGGAACTGACAATCAAGTAGATCACTGCTGAAATTTGGGACAGTAACTTCAAATAATCCTACAGGCTTTACAGGACACCATCAGCCTTCAGATAAACCCAGACTAATTGAGAAACGTTTAACAACGTGTAAAAGGATTAACACCTAAAAGCATTACACTAAAACATATAGCTTAGTCTCAAAACTCTGCAGAAAAACTGATCTCATTGGCTACACCTGGAGAAGTCGAACATCACTCAAAGATGCATTGTAGTGAATCTTTCCTCTGCAAGAAAACATTGAAAAGACAAAGCCATCACAAAAACCCCAAGATTTTCCTTTATACGTTATCAAATGCATCAAGTGTTCACGCTTAAGAATGTTTTATGCAATATTTCATCCTCAATAAAATTTTCCACTGTTACTATAAAAACCTTTGCAACTTCCAAATTACTGACTTAAGCAATTTTGGTTCAGAGTGTATCAGTTATAGTGTCTTCTAAAATATTTATAGCTAATAGTAATTAGAAAGAACTGGTTTAATGTGTAGTAAATCACTTAATATATTCTGTGCAAGGTTAAAGCTCACTAAATACCTGCTCTGTAAACTGAATAATCACCCCCATGCAGATCACTCTGCTACTTCACATTTTAAAAAGAAGAAAAATCAGTTGTCTTTGAACTAAAATGTCTCCATCAATAGGCAGATTTCTACAAAAGATAACAGAACTAGTGCTCAGTGCACTGACATCTTTTCACAAATAGTAAAAATAAACTTCATAAACATATATACCATGGATAAATAAAATAAATCCTGCATCTTCCCACACTTCAGGTATACACTGCTAACTTGGCCAAGTTCAAAGTATCCACAGTTGAAAAAACAAAATACATATCTATAGGCAACCAATACATTCCTTTAACCATTTCATCTCTGCAAGGAACTGCTGTATATAATTTAACATTTTGTTTCAACAATATCTAGGATCTTGATAAGGAAAAATAAAGGAAATGGGAGAATGAATTGTTCAATTTCATATCCCTGTTTAGTTGTGAAGTTTTAGAAATTCTAATCAGTTAATGCAGGTGATCATAGAAACTGATCATAGAAGTTTAAAAAAAAACAAAAACACTGAATGAAACGGAAGTTATGAATAATTAATCAATATGCTAAAGGCCAAATGATTTGTTTAAGGAACTCTGTGCTCAACTGAGTTTCCATGATCAATAAACTTACTGGTTGTCTTGGTTCACACATGTCCACTGCATTTCTTGTCCCTGCTGTGTCAGCATTCTGGACTGCTCTGCCAGATAATTAACAACTGTTGTTAATTTGTCATACTTTTTAATTTGGAGTCTTCCACAGATTTCCTACCTTTCTAAGTTTAGTGAAAAAAGTATTAAAAATGTAAGGGGAGAAAAAAAATACGTTTTTTTCTCAAGCTCCAATACTATAACATACATTTATTTTCTCAATTCTTTTATTGCTTGGGGACCCATCTGCCATATAGTGCCTCAGTCTGTAAGAGCCTAAAGAAAAAAAATAAATGCCCTGTTGAATAAAGCCTTAAAATATAACTGTGTGACACCCATGAAAGTAAAGGCATTCTAAATTCTGTAGCACAGATGAACAAAGAATTCACCCATACTTTCTCCAGTTGTATGCTAACAGTGCTCACTGACCTTTTTTCTTACCGTACCTCTTAAAATCCTTTTTAAAAGAAATACCACAATTGCAGAAATTTTAAGAATTCTTAGAATCAGTTTTAGTTTCATGAACTAGTTCATTACACCTGACAGCTGATGGGAAAAAAAAGCACAAAATTTTAAGGTATTACTCAGAAGTCAAGGTATTACTTTATAATCAAAGTCATTCTGACATGAGAACTTTGCCAAGCCAACCATAAAGTTACAGAATGCTAGAAGCTGGTTTAAAGTTGTTTAATTCAAGATAGTTGTCTGAGTCTAGTTCTTATATGGACCATAGTTTTTAGTTACAGCATTGTTTTTTAATATTCAGTTTTGTCTTCCATCTGAAACAGCTTCGTGAGTAGAACTGAAGCTCTCTCCACCCCAGGAAATTAATTTAGCTGTGCTCAGCCAGACGTAGCAGATCTTCATCTTCAATCAAGTTTTCCCTGAAATGACAGTATTACACACCTCTCTCAAAACCAACAAATGAACTGGTGATGCAGACTTGCATTAAAATTTAGTTATTTCCTATTTAGTCCTTTCTCCTGACTTGTAAAACTCAGAGAGTCTCGATAGAAAACATCAAATAAAAGCTATCAAGTCATCAAAAGTTCAATGCGCAAAGGACGGGAACAGTTTCCACTGGGGACAGGAAAAATGCGAAGAGGAAGAACTGGCAGGGAAAAGAGGCTTTCTATCGTTCTCTGCAATAGCTAAGCCTAGAGATGATTAAAGGCAGACTGTGGAACTTCTATCACCAGATCTTCTTCCCGAAGGGCCAAGACACCACTTCTCTGCAACCTTGAGGGAGCAAGATGGAGACTGGATGTTCTATCAAAGTCCCTCCCAACTCTACTTTCTGTGACTTCTTGAGCATCTCTTCTACGAACACAGACAGGAAAATTCATTAATTGCAGCATTAATAGTTGTTTAAGAAGTCAGTATTGAAACTGAGAACAAACTAACTGAAATCCTACTTTGTCTGGGAAATCTGCTTTCCCATTAGGTCAGATAGGAAGCTTTCTAAAAATGTTAAGCTACAAAAGCTTATCATAAAGCAGTATTATTAACTGAAGCTCCCTTATCTTAATGGCATACACATAAAAAAACCATAACATTCACTTTTGGTTAACCAAGAATTTTTAAGTAATTTAGGTTTTATTGACTTAGGTCTCAGCTACAAAAAGGACATCAATGTGTTTGGCAGTTACAGACCAGATAACCTCACCTCTCAATGAGAAGAAAGGTGACAGAGTAAAGTATGATGAAAAATATATAGTTTTGTAGTAATGCTGTGTCACATTAGACATCTCCTGTCTGTGACAAAATCTGCAATTTTTCAAGTTCTAAACTTTGAATATATTACTATGTTAACCATAAGATTAAGGAAACACCAAGTACTGGAAAGCATCTCATTAATCTAAAATTTTAAAAGAAAAATCTAGTGTTACTGGTAACATTAAATACCATTCCTACAACTTTCAGCAGGTGAATGACTAATACAACCACCAGAACCAGAATGCACATTTTTGTTATCAAATATTAAAAAAGTAGTATTATTTTATTTTTTTAAGGGGTCGTGATCTAGCACTCTTAAGTATTCTGGAGATGTAGATGCTTCTGTACAGCTGGAACACTGTCTTTTCTTACATATGAATTTATCACAAAAACCTCTTAGTGCAAAAACACACAATTTTTAAAACATTCCAACTAAAAAAGCTGTTAATAAATACATAAAGATGTAACTGGTATTTTTCTAAAAATTACTAAGCAAAAAGTTCTGAACTCTGACACAAAAGATAATACTCTTTATAAAATAGATAGCACAGCCTTTCAAACACAGGACAATAACCACAGCCCTGCTATCTTGTTGCTTCTTAGTCTGGAAAACTGCATTTTCACTGTTTCTTTCAGAATTTCAGGTCAACTCTGATCCTCCTTTAAAGTTAGTCTTCATGGTGCATTCATCTGTGCTTTCAGTTACTTTGTGAATCACAAAGTAATTAACCTTTATTCAGTACATTTCTCGTTCTGTGACAAGCGTGGCATTTCTCCCGCAAGCGTTTCCTCAAAAAAACATTGCTACTGTTCTGTTCCCAAAAGTGTATAAAAAGACGCACTTGCTAAAAGTATACCAAAACACAAAAATGTAAGAACGGTCAAAGAAAAACTCATCTCTGCAACTTCCTTGTAATATTCCTTATTGGTAATTAAGTCAGAAAATATCCTTTACAGAACGTTCCAGTCACTGCCAGGAGGCTCTTGGGAAACAGTTCCTCTGAATGCCCACCAAGGAGCATCAAAAGACAATGGCAGGAGGGGGAACAGATATCCCAGCCTAAGAGGGTACTGCCAGGCCTGTCCGGGGCCTTCCCCTGTACCATGAGCAGGACAAAAGCAAGGACATCTCCACCGTGATGACCAGGCCTTTGTGACCTGCGGTGGCATCATGCCCAGAGGCCATTGTGACATGGGTCCAAATGGTGACCCAAATCCCTGCAGTGGTCACTCCCAGGAGAGCAGCTCTCTGAGGCAGCAGCTTCTCAGGAGGCAGCAGCTCCCCTAGGTGTTTGTGGCTAGTGTTCATCAGAGCACTCGCACAATGTCGAAGAAGGAGACGAATGCCCACGGGCAGCCCC
>VYXC01009483.1:0-10190 GCA_013397175.1 Platysteira castanea
ATTAAAAACAAACAAAACAAATTGTAGACTGAAGGGACTTCTACATAATTTGGAATATCAATGCATTACTTTGCTGTTAATCAAAGATGCCTTTCTTTTAACCTCAAGTGTTTGGATGTCTCTCCTGTCTGACTGTCACCACGAGGCAACACTGAAGGTTGCAGGACTGCCCGGCCGTGCACGGTGTGTCCTTTATCAATGTGTGCCACTTGTTCAGTCCAAGAAAGGGGAACGCTCAGCACAGTTCTCTTTCTAAAAACCACAAGATTTGCTTTTAATACATTTCAGGTAAATTTAGAGTGAGTTGACAAGCTCCATGAACTCACCTCTTCATCCAGAGTGGGAACATGGAAGCTGTGAAATGCCACTGTGTGTATCTGGGCTGGGTAACTGCGACACGTGTAAAGCAGGACCACATTTTGGAGGTTTAATAAAGGATATTCGCCTTCAAAAGGCATTCTGTTGATACGGGAATACACAAAAGTCAATATTTTAAATTAAATGTCAAACTGGCCTAGAAGATCCTGTTGTCAGAATTACCAGGCCTGAGTATTGCCTGGTGCTCCCCAGGAATGAATGTCATCTTCCCCTCTGAATCTCAGCCAGGGTGCTGGTCACAAGGAAGACACCAAGAGATGGCTCAGCTACTCTTGCCCTGGTCTTGCCATGGTGTGTGAGAATAACTGAGGTGTTGCCATAATCAGATGTTAAACTGCTGGAGTTATTTCAAACATTCTACCAGGAGCTCTCTCTGGTTTTCAGACAAGGAAAGCAACCCTCATGCCAGGAAATTCGAAGGGATACAGGAAAATAGCACAAGAGTGGGCTACATCATCATAGGAAGAAAACTGAGGTTAATATATAAGGATGAAAAATAGAAATAGTTTGTGCATATTTTGATCCAAATATATTTCAAATTGCTCTCTTCTGTTTCCGAAGTAGCCTGTTAATTATTCAGTGACCCCCTTGCTCTATTGTCTCTGCAGACATCATTTGAGTACCTCCTCAGTTATTGTGACTATTCACTAACCCCAAACTGCCTGCAGCCTTGTGTGCCTCATCATGTGCTTTTCTTTTCAGTATTCAGTTAGGCAACCACATCACTCACCACTGAAAAGTTTTATGCCCTGGCACATTCCTGATTCTAGAGAGGAGGGAAAGTGGGGGCAAGCAAAGAAAGGATCTCACTCCCATACTATGTTAACTTGCTTTGCTTTGGCCTCTTGGCTCAAGAAACCCACAAACAACTTTCCAAAAAATTATTATTTAATGATTTTATATAATTTATTTAACTTTTTTAGTACTGGCGTGCTATAGCACTTTGTATATGCCAAAAGTGACTGTACCTACTTTAAAGTCTCTTTTGAGCTGTCTATGATGTCCCTAAGACAGCCCTGTTTTAAATGTACCTATAATTATATTAAATATGGTAAGGCAATAGGGGGAGCTCAGATGTTAGGGGTTTCCACTGAGTAGTGGCTGTGGCACATCAAAGCAAGATGAAGATTTTGGGTCTTTTTCTGAGAAGCTGGTTTTACTTTGCCTAAAGTCAATTTTGGATATTCTCCTAAGAATTCAGAAATGGTTAAAGAGAGTGAGTCACTCCCCATCTCCCTGTGCCTTTTAAAAATCCTGGATTTCATAAGCAGCATCACCTTAAAATCAATTGAAAAAACCTGCCAGAGAGTGTATCAGAATGAGGCAGAGTTGGGAAGTATTTGTTTGTTACAGTTTTATAGTTTTATCTTAAAAACTTTTTCAGATTTATAGTGAATATGTTGACTAATCTTTCAGTTTCATTGTCATTTTGCCATCTCTCATGACTATAGTAGGGAAAAGTAGATACCATAAACTATGAAAAAATTAATTATGGTACCTACATTTTCTCCATGTATAAACCATACAGACAGAACAAACTTATCCAGGTCTGAAACTATTACCTACAGTGAGGGCTTTCATGCAGTGAAATGCCAATATAATTAAAGCAACTTCCTTTGGTTCTGCATAGTCTTCATCCAGGGCCCCCAGGAAGGAGCGTTTAGTCAGTTAACTATTTTATTAACCAGTTGATTTTTCCTTTTAGTCCTTAACCTCTTTGTACCTGTTAGGAATGGTTATGAAAGCAAAATAAATTTCACCTCTAAAACCTCCTTCACCTCTAAAAGGCAACAGTAAATAATAAAACAAGTTGAACAAAGTTTCAGTGGGGAATCCAAATACGAATTAAAACACCTGCCGTGTATCGTATAATATAAAATACTAACTGCTAGGAGCAGCACAGTATTTCAATAAATCACATTGTCACACTGACCTTTATTGATATCCTGTTTCTCAGCTCAAAGGATTGGACCTGGGGCTTTAGATCTTTTGTTGTGAAGGACCTGCAGACTCATCACATAACAGAAAGATTATTTGTCCACCATGGGGTTGACTAAGTCTATATTCTAAGCAGAAGAAAACTCTCCCAAATAGTTTAGGAACAGTGAATGTCTAGAGATTTATTTAGCATCACATGAGAACAAAGGCATTCCCGAAATAAGTACAAAATGTGATTTGTTTTTTCACTTAGTATAAAGGGGAGGGGGAAAAGGGAGAATAAAAAACCAAAGTCCTTTCATTTCTGCTAGATAATAAACAGCTTGATTTCATGGAACGTTACACTGCCTTAACACTCTCCAATGACAGGCCAGTGTTGGAAAATTAAATTCACCACACTGGCTAAAACCCAGCAGACTTATTGGTTCCTCTGTAACAATGGCTGTAATGAAAGACTAAGAGGGTGTGCAAAGAAAATATTTTTGAGGTGACAGGAAAAGTCTCACAGTAAAAAAATCATACATGCTCCTCTAAAGAACATTCTATGCTCCAAAAAACCCAGGAGAAACAACGTGATTCAGATCAAGAACAAAACAAATGAAATTGCACTGCCTGTCTAAAGAAAATCTAAACTATAGTCTAGAGATTCCTCCAACACAGAGCCAAGAGATGTAGAATATTCTTAGTCATACATACAAGGTTTTGTATAAATTACGAAAGCTAATATTCTTCTTGTGGTTCATAGAGCTTTACATGATACAGCTGTCATGAGAACTTGTGTTTCTGATAATTTTAAGGTTCACTCATACCAGTTTGAATAAAATTCAGACTCCTGGTGTAGTTGTCTAATGGCGTGATAAGTTGTCTTTTTTAAAACATAACAACAAAAAAATTATGTTTCTCTTTCTGAAGTAGCAGCTTTTATGTTCTCAATTTTTATGTGGTGGTGTAATAAAAAAAGTTGAAAGCTGAAGAAGTATATATTTAAAACTAGCCCTTTGGTTCTACGTAATTTAGTCACAGAGCAGACATCTGTGTAGAGAGTTGAGGAGAATGCCCCCCAAATGAGTCTCTGTGCCCTGATTCCTGTTCCTCCCTGGTTCCTGGAGGTCTTGCAGAGAAGAGTTACGTGATAAGCACTGGTTGCTGTTCCTGTATCAGGTGTCAGCAGAATATCCCCCACTCCTTGCTATAATAGCTCCCTTTACAAACGAATCCATGGATGGTTCTTCAAGTAGTTACCCAACTTTGAGGAGCTCCTTTAACGATGTTTTTTCTCCCTCTTTTTTTAAAGGATATTTTTGTTACATTCCATAGAGCAGTGTCTTTGACTGGGCTGAGCTTCAGGGGGTGCCTGGCTGCATTATCTCTCCTGTTTTTCCCCCTGACAGCTTACAGCCCTCACAGCCTCTGCACTGCAGGCTCTTGGCAGGAATGACCCTTCCCACTGCCCCTTCTTCCGTCAATTTTGATGTTCCAGGAATCTAGCCTTCCACTTTTCCCCACTCTGCCTATCTCCCTCTGTTTCTCTGGGAAAGATTCTATCACTTGCTGCTTTCCCTGCATCTCTCCACCTGAGCCTCTCTATTCCTGTTACCCATCACATCAAACTGCTAAGGCATCTCATCCACTGCACAAGAGAGGCCACAGCTAAGCATCCCACCTTCCTTCCTAAGTCCAATCTCTTCGTCACTAACCATAAATTTCACAAAGGGTTCTGGAGAGTGGGGGCAGAGACAATAAATATTGCGTTTAAATACATGATTAAAATGCCACCACCACATGGCACAATCAGGTCAAAAAGAAGCGAGATGTGCCAGGGCAGTGCCTTTGCTTTCCCAGAATATGCCACCAATGATTCAGACAAGCTATTCCTGTTTTGGCAATGCTTGTGTTGGGTGGGAACACACAGAAAGCTGAAAGCAGTAGATTTGTTGACACTTTCGGATATACTTGTAATGCTCCCTGCCTTCTTGTCTCCAGGACTCTACAGGAGAAACAGGGCATAATAAACTTGATTGATTTGTGCTTGTCACTCATCCAAGTGGCTTTCACTTTGTTATTCCTCAATCTTGCTTTTTCATTTCCGTTTGGAGCCACTGAAATCTCACCTTCCAGAAAATCTAAGCTGTTGGAATTGTCATCTGGTTCAAAATGTCTGCACAGCATGAACAAAATTTACTGTCCTCTGTGCAGCCTGTTTTGGTGGCTCTAATAGAAAACACACCAATCCCTCTTTTATGCTCTGTTAGGAAACAATCTGGCTCGTTTTCTTTTTCAGGAAGGGAAAAGTTTTTGATTGAATTTTTGCTGACTTTATATAAACCAGATAATCCTCAAAATCCAGCACACAACCAAATAGTATTCACAGTGAATTTCAGTAGTCAATGCCTTTTCTGTAGTTTCGCCTTAGATTTAAACTCTTGTTTAAAGCAAAATTTTAAGTTTTTTTAATTGCCAAGGCTAAAATGTGGCAGAGCAGTTATGGAGCACTATGTTCAGTTGAAACGTTAATGTTATCAGCATTAATTTGTTTTTGTCTTTTTTCAACCTAAAATATCACTGGTTCACCATCTTGTGTCCCCTCACCTGCAAAACAATTTCATTGCTTAGCAAAATGTTTCAAATGTGACATGTTTTTCAGAAAACATTAAAGTCCCTGAGCTTTAAAAGAAGAAATAGATTTCTTCTTACGCTCTTTTTTTAATAGTTTGTGTTTTGGGGGGTTTTTTGTTACATTTTTGCTATAAACACTGTCTCTTGTTGCTGCCATCCAGAAAGGCCCCACTCGCAGCAAGGTCACTGGTAGATGAAGACAGACACTGCACAAGTAGTTAGGATGAAAAATAACCCACTGAGTTTTGGACTTACAGTTTCTTGACTACTGAGACTTGAAATAAATGTCTCCTCGCTATCTGGAGACACCAGCCATATTCTCTCCCTGGTGAAACCTTCAGGCTTACACAGGTGAAGAGGATGAAGACCTATATAATTTGTTTTATCTATAATGATATAGGGAATTCCCTCTTCTAGGGACGGGGTCAATATTTTTACCAACTTCTACATAGTCGGGAATTTCTCACAAATATTTTAAGAGGTTTCACCTCAACGATTTGCTGTAGAGATTTAGGGATATGCAAAGTATTATTCAGAATGTGGTTTACTTTTTAAAATATTCAAGAACCATTTGGCCTCCTTCTGGGATTCCCCCACCTTTTAATTATAGAGGAGAGAGATTGAAGTGAGGACATCTTGTGCTTAGAGTCTTTAGACTAAAGTCTAAGCTACCTTGCAGGCTTTCATTCTGATTTCCCTTTTGATCCTCCACATATTGATTAAACCTTTCAGTCCCTATCCTTATAAATGGGATTAAAACACATCTCTGCTTTATTTGGATGTTAAAAAACTTCGCTGATGAGTGGCTACTGTACTAGCTTATAAAAATCAGAACAAAAATACAAACTTATCAGCAAAAAGAAACATCCTCAATGTCTGCCACAGGGATGGCATCTGGGAAGAGACCACAAAACTTTNACATCTCTGCTTTATTTAGATGTTAAAAAACTTCGCTGATGAGTGGCTACTGTACTAGCTTATAAAAATCAGAACAAAAATACAAACTTATCAGCAAAAAGAAACATCCTCAATGTCTGCCACAGGGATGGCATCTGGGAAGAGACCACAAAACTTTACTTTTTCAGAATAATGTTCTGAATTCTCTCGTCAGCTCAACCTCCTATCGTTGGAAAGAAATAAGCAAAAGACTCTTCACAAAATTCTTCACAAAAATACATCATGCTTTTAGCTAAAAGCCATCTCTGGCCTCCTACACTGCCCATCTGTGAACCAAGCTTAGCTTGTGCTAAGTCTAAAGAGATCTTAAAAAAAAAGGAAAAGAGACTGCAGATAACCTGGTTAATTCTCTCACTTACAAAACGAAAATGTCCTCTACACATTGCTTTAACCTTCTGTCTTTAAAGACATTCAACATGGAACACAGTCGATTCAGTTTGACTTTAGTTATTATTAATGGCACCTTGGATAAAATCATTCCGTAAGAAACCAAAGAATAACTGGATTTTGGCTCTCCCAAGTAGTAAAACAGAAAGCCATTATGTAGATCTGCTGCTGAAGCAGGAATGGACAGAATGTCTGACGTTCCTTTGAGCTGAGAAGGCTTGAGCGGGGATAAAATCCTGTGTGGGACAAGATCCAGCTGGCTAGGAGGTATCGCTAGCCACAGCCATCCAGTGCAATATCAATATGAAGCTTTTTCCATGGCATGAGTGGGGATGCTGAGAAGCCAGCTGTCAAAGCAGAAAACCGCAAAGGGTTTCTCAACACCAATCCTTAATATTTAGGTATTAACAGCCTCACAAAAAATTAATGTCTGTTTACTCACTTGATCTGAAAGACGGAATAAGTAAAAATACCACTTCTATCTCTGTCTGTCCTTTGGGTCGTGATGAAAAGTGTGCTTTCTTAACAAAAACCTGAAAACTCTTTCTGCTTCAAATAGAAATCTCAGATTGTCTGAAACATCGAGGCAGCAGTCAAAATGAGATCCCTGAGAGAGACAATGCACCAAGTTAGAATGCTGCAGCCTCACAATTTCCACAACGGAAATAAACAGAGCATCAGGCTATGTATTAAAAAGCCCTTAGTTCGGGCCCTATTAGTCCCTTGCCTTCAGAATAATCCACACAACCCCTTAAATTGCTTGCATATACATGTGGAGAAGCTAGAGGTACGTGCCTTGAGGGTGTGAATGAAATGAGAAAAGACAGGAATTAGCTTTTTACGCGATCAAAACTTGCATCTGCCTTTAATTTGTGCAGGGACACCTCTGGACCCTAAAATAATTTTTTCCCCACTGGTTTCCTAAAGATTTCAGAGCAGTCGTGAATTTTGTAGTTCTTTGTTTTTCCTTTATAAAACAAAGGACTGAAACAGTAAACTCAGCCTTTTGTGAATTTGTTACTGATTTTGTTTCAGTTACAATGCTTCTCTCTCCTAGCAGTTGCTATCCTTACCTTGCTACCCAGCCACTTGACTAACTAGAGAGAAACTGCAGATACACAGACATTTGATCTCTCTGTTCCAAGCAGCAACAACATATTCTTCACTTTTTAGATCATTATAGAAAGATCATTGGGAAGAAGAGGCGATTAAAATAAACTATTGCAATGTAAACATTTTCATTACTGTTAAAACTTCACTCTGCCTGGAAGCTGGGAATGCCCCAGGAAAGATGCAGCCCCAGAAGAGCAGCAGAAAAAAAATATTGTCCCCATTCGGGGGGGAGTCTGGGGAGTAACTACTTCTGTCAACTGTTGTCTTGACTGAAGTGCTTGGCTGTCTTGGTTAATCACCTCAGTGAGACAGACATCTGAGATTCTGAGGAAATGATGTTTCTTCGGGGCACAGACTGGGAGGTCAGACTGGGCTGGAGGTCCGGCCGTGCTCCTGCATTCTGCAGAGGACTCTCAGCATCCCTTTGGAGAGGGGCACAGCTGGGGGTTGCTGCACCTGGGCTTGGGCCATTTCCGTGCTGGGAAACATCCCTCGGGGGGGTGTAGGACAAGAGCGCAGACTGCACACGCCTTTGAACATGTGTTGTCTAAATGTACCCACAAATTCGCACAACCACATGAAATTCAGCTGCTGCAAGAGTTCCTGCTTGTTCACTAGGCAGTCCCCGGCAAGACACAGTTTTCAGCTTTAGGGTACTACACTGAGATGTGCTGGCTTATGCCTCTGAGTACATCTCCCATTAAAGCTGATCTTCTAAGTGAGCAGCCTGAGCTCTAGTAAAATTTTTTTGTATAAACTGTGGATAAACTGATGAGAATTAGGTGGAACATAGGACCTTCTAAAGCCAAGTCACAGAAATAGCAGCTGATGATTCATCTAAAGTGCCAACAGCGCTAATGTTGGATGCCTGCAAATTTTAGTTCAAACACAGACACTACATTCCATAAAATCATAAAGGAGCAGAAGTTGGCAGACACCTCTAGCAACTTCATAATGCACCCCTCCTTGCTCAGAGCAACAATAAACACCGTTGTTCAGGGCTGTGTCCAGTCTGAGTAACTCCAGGAACGGAAATTCCACAGCCTCTCTGGACAACCCGCTCCAGTGCTCAATAACAATTTAATCACATCCTGCAAAGTTCAGAAAAACTACCCTCCTCACTTCATATTCTGTCCTTATCTTTGATTTCATGTTCTGCCAGATCAATAGAAATAATCATTATAAACCTCATTTGGGTCCTTCACATTCATCCTCTGCTCCTGGAAGTCAAGGAACTGTTTTCCTCTTATTTGCCTTTGTTTATAAGAGAGGACCCTCTGGGAAACACTGGTTGGGCCAATACGTAGAGGCAATAGAGTGCAACCTTCACCTTAAAACAAAAATGTCTGAGGTATATGCTCTGAAATAAAGTACTGAAGCCTGTGGTGGATTAATTCCAGTTAAAAATACACGAATACACATACACGCAGGTTAAGCAGGATATATGGTGACTAAGAAGACCAAGATAAGAAAAATGCTCAGTACTTAATCATACATGTATTAAACCTCACTTGCAAAAGTAGTCTCTAGAGGCCCAGTGAATTATTTTGATTTGTAAAATTACACATCAAGAAAAATACTTCTGAGACTAAAGTAATTTGTCATTATAAAGTCAGACCATCACCACAAGTTTTTTATATTTTATTGTGGAGGAAGTTTTTCTTGCTGGCCACAATAGCCAAAAGTGTAAAGAATTGTTCCGTTCCCCTTAGCCAGCTTTTTTTCCCATCTGGCTTTTATTTTTCCTTTCCATGTCTGCTAAACTGTTGTAAGTCTAAAAATGCATACANGTCAGACCATCACCGCAAGTTTTTTATATTTTATTGTGGAGGAAGTTTTTCTTTCTTTCTTGCTGGCCACAATAGCTAAAAGTGTAAAGAATTGTTCCGTTCCCCTTAGCCAGCTTTTTTTCCCATCTGGCTTTTATTTTTCCTTTCCATGTCTGCTAAACTGTTGTAAGTCTAAAAATGCATACAAATCCACTGCAGACAATTATATATGTTAAAAAAATCTTTGTCATCTCTGGACTCCGCTGTAGTGCTCTGTCCAAATTCTTCTAATGAGATTTTGGGGCTGTGGGTATTCTATGACCAATGATTCAGTTCACTTCAATAGCCATCAGATGGCTGTGACTATCCTCTGTTCTGTGCTGAACCTGGCTAAAATTTGAGATGATGAATAAGAGCTATAAATCCCTGCACTTGCCTTGAACATTTTATCCATTAAAAAGAAAAAAAATCAGTTGAGCAATGGAGTATGTTGCCAATGTACCTAATCCATCAGGCATTTGACCCTCCTCTCAACTGTAAAGATAGTCAGATCAATTTTCTTGTCATCAGCAGCTCAAGTGGATGAGTCTCATGCTTTCAGTTCAATTCAGAGAACTCCACATTGGTTTTGCTTATTCTGATAAAATCTGCTCTAATTTTGTGAATTCTGATACACTTAATCTTTGAGAAATATCTCTGAAGGATTGCAGAGAACTACAGCTTGACTGAGATCAAAGCTCCGCAAACATCCACGTTCAGTTTGATTTGAAGTGACAGACTGTAGACCCTAAGACTTAGGTCTGACTACAGCCTTTTGGGATGTTGCACAGGCTTCAGATAGAAATTCTCTCCATGCTTTGATCACCCAGCAAATTGTTGCATGAAAATAAATAAAGTGCATCAGAGAAAAGTGGTATTGAACTTATATTTTGCAAAATTATAAACAGTGGTATTTTTCTACCAGAGGCCATCAGAGGCACCTGCTTTCTAGTATACCAGGTCTATGAGGTCTCTGCATGGGCACAAATACCA
>VYXC01009484.1:8907-89889 GCA_013397175.1 Platysteira castanea
GGGCGGCGGGTGGATCTCTGCATCCCCTCATGGATCCTCAGGGGCTGTGGGGGCACAGCTGCTTCACCATGGTCCTCACCATGGCCTGCAGAGGAATCTCAGCACCAGCGCCTGGAGCACCTCCTGCCCCTCCTTCTCCACTGACCTTGGTGTCTCCATGTTGTTCTCCCTCACATGTTCTCACCTCCTCCTCTCCTCTGACCTAGCAGCAAAAACCCATGACTTTGTTTTGATTTTCTTCTAAAATGTGTCATCACAGAGGCATTACAAGCCTCTCTCATGGGCCCAGGTCTGGCCAGCAGCATGTCCATCTTCAGAGCCATCAGCCACTGGCTCTGCCGGACATGGTGGAGGCTTCCAGCAGCTTCTCACAGGAGCCAGCTTTGCAGCCCCCTGCTACCCAAAACCAGGCCGTGCCAAACCAATACACATGTCCACTAGCACAACTGAAGGAGGTTTCCAGGGTGGGAGAAACAAGCCTCTTTGAGGACAAGCTGCCTTTATCAGCCTTTTGATAAACTATTAAGGCCTTCCATGCCTGACTTTGGGGTGCCCAAAGGAAGGTGAGATCCCCTTCCTCATCTCTGGCACAACTGCAAAGGAGTTCTTTAGCTGAGTAACCTATCCCCAGGAACAGGCACATCAATTCCTTACTGCATGATCAACACAGATCTACCCAAGGGACACCTTTCTCAGGATGGAGGTCGCTTTGCAGACTTAAATAGTTAAGGGTGGCTGGTTGTTTTAAGAGGTTGGCTTATCATTGTACACAGGAACACTTTGTTTTAGTAAGAAAAACCTCTCTGTTGTAGATACTAATGATTTATAAATGTACTGACCTCAGAGGAAGAGAGTTTTCTGTTTCTTTTTGTAAGCATCTTGATAAATGTAATGTAATTCAAAAGGCTGCAAATCCGCAAACTCAGACCCTGCCTGAAAGCCTGATTGGAAAGGGATGCTCACATCCTCAATTTCTCAGGAGCCTGCTGGATTCTCCACGAGCTTCCTTATGAAAAATAACATAATAACATAACAGCATTTGTATTTAAAAGATGCATTTTGGAATGAAGCCCAGGAAATCCCCATGCTTCCCTAGTGAAATCCTTGTCCACTTTTTCACAGATCCTGTGCTCTGTGAAAGCACTTGCAATTTTGTTGTTGTTTATTTTAACACCTTCTTTTCCTAATTAGGGCTGCACTGTGCAGCTTTCAATCTGTCACATTGTGAGATACAACAGAGATGGTGCCTTGCACTGCACAGGCAGTGGCTGCAGCAGGCTGAGGCAGGTGATGGAATTGCTTTAGAGGCTCTGCTTTGATTAGCAGTGAGGTTTTAATTGCAATTAGCTGACATAGTACCTGCTGCAATTTGACCCATTCTAAGCAGAGCAGCCAGCATGGTGTCAGCTAACGCAGCTCTTCACACATGCCCACATCCCTAATGAAAATTAGCACTTCGGTAGACACCTGTCATGAAACTTTCCATCCTTCTCTCGTGCTCTCTCCTACATGCTGTGGTGGACAAAATCATTATAAATGAAGCATGAATATAGATATTTGCTTACTGGTCTGGCTTTTCCAGGGCTCAGAGTTCTTGAGCTGAACTTGGTGTTATAAGGAGAAATGGGAAGAATGAGTCAAGCTTTGAACAGGACTCCACATCCAGTGAGGATGGGATTACTTCTCCTCCCCAGTTATTTCTAGTTCTGGAGCGTGTTCTGTCAAATATGGCACTGACTAAAAATGTGGGGATCCCTGTTGGCCTAAGATGCAATATTCCTCTGGTACTGCCCTAGCAGCCTGGGTAGTGAGTATGCAGCCCTACGAACTGTCATGGCTGTTTGTTCACCTTGTCCTTCATGACAGAAAATGACTCTTTAGTACTTCACATTAGGTGGGAGTTTCATCATCAAAACCTCCTGCTTCAAGATGTTAATGATGTCTCTCTCTGATTTTTAGAAAACAATTACGCTACTGTGCTGGTTTCTCTCCTCCCCCCTGCTATTTTTTGTTTCTGCATTTATGTAGGTTTCTGGTCCTGAACTCAACAGTCTACAGGTTTGCATTTGTAAAGGTAATTAGATATTGAAAAAATTGGTTAAAATGTGTGCTTTTTGAAAATACTGCTACACTTCTGTCTTTTCCTGTAAGCTTTTAATTACTGATATACATTTGGCCCTTAAATTGTGTTTCTGAAACCAGACTGAGTTCAGATGTAGCCTTTCTATTTTCTAAAGCCTGTGCCCCACATTTTGCAAATCAATCATTGCTATTCCTGCTTCGGAGCTGTGGAACAGGCTGTCAACTGATATTAATCAATCTTTGTCATTGCCCGTTTCCAAAAGTCATTAGCATGCTCAGGCTCACATTATATTTTCCAGCAGAAAAATAACACAATGTCAACCATTCTTTGTTATGAGTTACTACACAAGTAACCTTATTGGCTGCACATAAGTAATAGAGGTCTGTATTTACTGAGAACCTTGAAGTCTTTGTGTTTATCTTTATCGTACTTACACTTTCTCTTGGACATTTTTATATTACTTTGTTTTCCTTAACAGGCAAAACAGCTGTTCCCAAGAAAATGAAGATAGCTGAGGAGCTGGTATGAATGTTACAAGTAAATGAAGATGTGAAGTAAGTACATCTGAGTGTTGGAACACTAGGAAATGATTAATTACCCTTTAACACATTAAAAAAGGTCTGTTGACAAATAGCTATTTTTGTTGTCACATAGTAACACTTTAAATTCCCATAAATGTGCCCACAATGAAGTTGACGTGTGAAAATCCTTCTTCTTGGCCATCAAGGCTTTGCAGATGGATTTCTCTTGCTAGTAATTCCTCACAATGCTTGGTGAAGGCTGGACATAGGAAGAAACCTGTCGCTGTTGAGTTCAGGGACGGCAAGAACAGCAGCATACACTCCAGGATGGGAAAAAGGGTTTTTCAATTAAGAAAAAAGCAGCCTTTAGAAAGGTGAGTCTGTACGAATAGCAGAAGGTCATTGGTTCCCTTGATGAATGCCTCTCATAACTATTGGTCAGTTATAACAATGCCTAAGAATAACAAGCTGAAACAACAAAGTGTAAAAACACCACCTGCAAAATATAGTTTACAAAAACTCATAAGATGGTTCACAAAACTTCTCTCAGTTCTCAGCTCCGTGCTGTGAGAAAGAAACTTCTTCTCACAAACAGGGCCAGGAGCTAGAAAATTTCTCTCTGACTGAGCTTGTCAGCGTCCACAGAAAATTTTCCTCTTCTTCTTTTTCAGAGAACAACTCAATTTAGAAAAAATCCTTGTACCATATTACTTGTCTGGCTTAGTTGTTGTTTCTTTTTACGTGGCAAGGGAAACAAGTGACATGTTGTCTCTGGGCTGATCCATGTTAGATGTTGTGGTCCCCACAGTGACATGGTGGATGGACACCGCCCTGCAGTGCAGTGAGGGGCTGATCCCACGGGAGCTGCAGCCTCATCTCAGCTTCCCCAGTTCCAGCAAAGCCAAAGGGACCCACACCCACACTCTCTGTCAACGTATTTGATAAGGAAAACCTTCCCAGGCACCTAAACACAAAACAAATCCAGTTCTGACAGCAGGTCTGAGCCCTGAGAAGGTGAAGCTGAAGGATTTTTGCAAGGACTGGTGATTGGTGGTTCATATGGGTTTCTTCCGCATCAAATGAACATGGAAACTATGATAGTGTGGAAAGTTAGACTACTACACCAAAGGTCCATTTTAGGCCCCAGGAACCTGGCTGCCAACGATGGCTCTTTTCCGCAGAAAGGAAAGCTGTCCACTACCCTTACCAGTCAAGCTAACCATGACCATAACCACGACCCTAAATACTACCCCTACCACTACACCTGCTGCTAACCGTAACCCTAACTCCATCACAATGGGTGGTAAAGATTCAGAATGGTGTAGGAGCAGCAATGTTGGACTCCTGCTGGGATCAGCTTGCCATGCCTTTTCCAGCCCTTGTGTCCCTGGAGCTCCAGGTTCTCTAACATTCTCAACCCTAACCCTAACCTTAACCCTAACCCTAACCCTAACCCTAACCCTAACCCTAACCCTAACCCTAACCTTTACCCCAGCCCATTTCCAGCCCAGTGCCTAGCTGCAAACGATGGCTCTTTTCCACAGGAGGAAACCTTTCCACCCTAGTGTCTTGGGAGCAGTGGACAGGTAGAATCCAGCAGTCCAAGGTGAGCCCAAGCCCTAGTTTGTGGCAGCTCTTGTCTGGGAGAAATCCTCCAACGCTGGCAGTTTTGAGAGGCGGGACCACTACTGCCGTAGGCAAGCACACCATAAACCCCTTTTAAAATGAAACAGTCTTTAATATAAAGCGACTTCCTTGCAAAGTAGAAAGAAGTTCCAGCCCAGGATGCGTATAAACATACTTCTCATTTCCAGAGTAAATTCACTCTGGGGAATAATAACAATTTTTGCCTTTTGTCCTACCTTCTCAGTGTTTTCTCACAATCCCCATTGTTGGCCAAGAGTGCCTTTGGGAACGATGCAAGCACCAGCTATAGGCAGTAAAGCACAGGTTAGTTTTGGGGAGGAGTTTTTTTCAAATTTCCTTGAATAAAAAAATCCTACCATAGTTAATAAGTAAGTGTCCTCACTCCCTACCACTTCTAGAGTGCCTTAAGGTGTAGCCTCTGGAAAAATACATTACAGACTCCAGTCCTGACCAGATGAATGCTACTCTTGTGAAGAAATTTTTTAGAGTTCTCACAAGCTGAAGTGAGCAGCAGGTAATGGGAAGCATTGCAGGGCATTGCTGTTGAAAAACCCTTTCTATCATCTAAGGATCCACAAACCCCCACAATGCAGCTTGGGACATCAAATCAGCCTCCACTGGAAAAGAAAATACAATATTAGTCAGGGCTTCAACAGCCCTTCAATATGTCATCAGCTTTACTGGGACTAAATCTCAGGCAGGCAGGTCACTCTGCTCTGTTCTCATCCAATGCTGTGTTTTGCTTTTACTGTTTTATCAGAAGAATCAATCTTGCTGGTATAATAAGGGTTCTGGTAACTCCGGAAGAAATTCCTGCTCCTGTCTGTCAGAAAAAGAAGAATGCAGAAATTTTAAATCAGTTCACACTAGGACACCTTAAACTCAGCCCAGTAAAAGTTTCACAAAATAGTTTGTCGATCTTTTCCTGGGAAGTTTTATTATTAATACTTAGTAGGAGATGCCAACTCTGGTATGTCAAGTTTCCTGGTCAAAAATCTTGTGTCATCTTTTCTTCTCTAGGTTTTATTTAGAAAAATGCATGCAGAAGTTTCTGACATACCAGATCCTGCCTGAGTCTGTGACAATTGTAGATAATTGCCAGCAAACCACTTAGTGCATTTTAATAATGCCTGAAGAGCTTCCCAAATCCTCAGCCAAGTCTCTTACAAACATAAATATTTTCAATATCTAATTTGGGAGATACCAGGGAAGACTGCCCTCCACTTCCTGCCAGCCAAAAAACGGTGAGCATGTCCCACAAACTGGAGGCAAACAGCAGAAGTGACCTGCCTCAATCAGTGATCATCCACTGTCAGCTCTGCTATCACAGCAAGAGGGGAGCAAAGAGCTGGATTTTAAATCCAGTTTAGAAGGTACTTTTCCCCCCTATAGCTTTGTACTGCAGCAAATGAGCTTCATCCTGTTTCAGCCAGCATAAACTTCAGTGATTACATATTTCATAGGCCATCAGTTGCAGTGCTCTTACAGTCTTTTCCTCTTGTGAATAAAAGTTTATCCCCCTTCTACAAAGGACCCAGGGACAAAGGTCTCAACTTAAGAAAACATTTGTGCAGGTCCACATGGGCAGCCTTGCCCTGCATGGCAGGTGAGCACCCTAGAGCTTATGTCATGACAACCCAGAGTCAACCCCACGCCTGAGTGTGCAGCTGGAGAGGGACAGACTGTTCTAAAATCAATTAGGAAATGATGCAGGATGTCCATGTCTGTATCTTGGCACCTGTTTTATTTTCTCTCTGTTTTTTTCCCTTCTGCTTATGTAAGTAATCCATTAAATAGCAATATCCAGGAGTGAATCAATGTTGTGTCATAAAAGCTCCTTCCTTGTAACATTATCAGGTTTTCTTTCTCCTTTGTGAGCATCATTCCTTCCTCCTCCAGTGAGTTTCTAATGTCCTCCTACTCCAGTGCTGGCTACTGCACAGCATACACGGATTTCTGAAAATAAGTTTTTTAAGAGACCATTTCTGTCAGGTATTAAGTGCTGTCCAAAGCAGGTCTAATAAATACTGAAATAAAATCATACTTGATCTATGTCCCTTTGGCAGAAGACACAGGTGATATTTGTAGCGACTTGAAAGGAGTTGCAAAAGCACAGGGAGAGATCCTGCAGTGCAGATAGAGAGATGGTGCACAATCCTGTGCCTTTGCATTTCTGCAGCCTCTCTTGATGGTTTGTCCCATCAATTCCAGCTCTGTTCCCAGACACCAGGAAGAAGGACAGTGGGTGGTGTGGGGTACCACCATCCTTCAGGAGGGTGAAGCAGTGGATGACTTTCAGGGATGGCATTTCATCTCAGAGGTGTGGCAGTACTGAGATCTTTATCCCCAGCAGAAATACTGTGCAACCCATCAGGCCTCCCGTGATAATAAATGACTAAATGTGTATCTTGAGAATTCCCTCCCTAAAGTCTGATGGAGACTGTGGAGGGAGAGCTCCAGACGTGCTATTGCCCATGACTACTGAGCTGGTTGTAGCTCTTTCTAGGTACAGTATTAATCATGACGGGTTTTTTTTATGCTTGGGTTATGTGACTCTACACAACTAAGTTTTAACAGAGTATTAATTAAATGCTGATTTCTGCCATTAACCAGTGCTTTAAGAATTTTTACATAGCCTGTGTGAGGCAAAGTGCGTTCCTAACTGTGCAGTTTTCTATTTTTAATCTTTTCCATTGTTCAGATTCCTTGAATTGTGGTTATATTGTTATTTCCCCTTTGATTTTATTACCTTTACCCATCATTGTAATCTCCCTGGAGTGAGTGGATGGGTAGCCTAGACTGTGCAGGACACCCATGCTTTTAATATGGCAAGAGATGGAGACGATCTGGCCTCTTGGGATAAAATTGGCACTGCTTTACAAACAACTGGGTAAAACTGGTTTCATAGATTGCCCCTCCCTCCAATTAAAAAATGAACCAGTCACCTCCCAGCAAAGGTCCCTTATGTGTTGCAGCACAAGAGGGCAGTGTTAGGTTGGATTGAGTCGCATAAGGATGTGATTAACACGGGAACAGTTAATGGCTCATTAATTTTGCCTATCGGTGAAGACGTGTGGGGTGAGGGTTTGACCACTCGGGGCTGGGCAGTGGAAGAGGTGGCCAAGCTCCTGAACCACCTTTTTTGCCTGGATCAGCATCAGCTGCCATGCGACACTGCTGGGCATGGCATTTAGAGGCACCAGTCTTACTCCAGGGTGCCAACAGCCACCCTGACCCCCATGGGGCTTTCCTGTGACTTGCAGCATCTGTGTGTCTGTCTCTGCCCACTGGGATTTTCCATCCTGCCTTGGCCACAGAGTCCCATTGATGGCACTTGTGCAGTACTTAGTAGAGCTGCTGCTTGTTACCTTGTTCATCAGGGCAGGAATGCCAATCCTTTACCAAGTCTCTTCCCTGGCATGGCTGGGGAGATGTCCCAGCTCCCATGTCTCTGATGGAACTGCTGGAGTCTTTGTGCCATTTAACATCACCCAGCATCTGCAGGAGCAAACCGACCAGTCCGACCCAGGGTCTGGCCAGCCTTGACAGTAAAAGACAAGCTCCTTGCCAGTCAGTGCCTTTTATGGGGCAATAAATGAGAAAAAGTTAAAAAAGAAATATTATGCATGGAAACAGCTGTGAGGGTATGAAACTAATGATGTCCTCCCAAGGGGAGGAGGGATGGGAAGAGGAACCTCTCCATAAAACAAGCATCACATCACCAGCAGGATACTGGTACCTTCTCTTTTACAGCCTGGTCTTGTTTTACCCAGACCACTCCAGGCTCTGAGGCTTCGTTAGCCGTCTGGTTTCTCATGAATGATCAGAGAGTGTGGGTTATCTCTAACTTTTTCCCCATTTTCAAGGAAGCATGATGTTAAAAGCAAAGGTTTTATGTGTAGCTGTGGTGGTTCATCTTGAAACATGTATTGCTGCACACGCAAAATAAGGGTTGAGCATAGGCATACATAATTTATTTGTGCCTGGAAGCTGGTTGCTTTTGTGCTCTCTGGTTTTCTGGTCATTGTATCATGCTTGGGAGTGATCTTGAGCCACGGAGATGAGCATAGTGCTCCAACCCCAAAATGGAGTCCACTGAACAATTCTTTAGTGCTTCATCCTCTCAGCCAAGGTTGTCAGGCTCAGCTGGTGCAAAGTCCTGGGAGATCCCACTACAGGCTCTAAGCCTCAGGCACCATTTTTTTGACGTACACAAAAGACCTCGTTTTAATAGAAATTAATTAGCAGTTTAAATACTTGCAGGATAGGAAATCCCCCACAGGGTATACTTGTTAAGGTTTCTTTACACATTACCTCCCAGGAGGATGTAGACTTTCCCTTCGTTTCCTGCATCACTCTCTGCTTCAGCAAAAACTCCAGTAATTGTACTACAGCCCCAAAGTACTGCAACTGCAACCATAAATTCTCTTCAGTGTTTATCTGTTCGCCTGTGTTCAACTGGATGGTGATGGGCAATAATTTATCAAAGAGCCTGAGGTTATAGTGTCACATATTCATGCCCAGCGTGCAATGACGAGGTGATAATGTCAGTGTAACCACACATCCTGTTTGCATTATTTATTGCTCTCATGAATGACAAATTTGTATTTTAAAATGGCTGAGACATTTATTTGGTGTCTTGAAAAGCCAAATTATGAAGGTGGCATAATCTTATCTCTAGGGAAGACATTCCCTTTTATTATTGGCATTTAATAAGAGAATGTGTAATTAAAGGGAAGTAATTAACCTATTTCTAGGAAGTTTGTATCTTGAATAAACAGGCAGCTGTGTGTGCTGCCAGGAGTCCTGTCTGCCCAAGCTGTCTTCTGAGGGAAGCAATCTGCATTCCAACAAGGGTGAGGAGAGTGGATAGATTTCTATTAGTGGATAGAATAGTACTACAACACCGCATTTTCTTTAGGAGTTGTTTGAATTTTGGAGGCATTTTGCATAGGGGTGACTCCTCTTCCCATGGGATGATCAGATAGCTGGGGGAGAGTCCGAGGTGAGATGAATCCTGGCTGAACACTGGCATGGCTTTGATGCCTTTTCCTGGGCTTAGAATTAAAAGCCAAACATGGTTAGAGGGGGGAAAGGGATTTTACCTTGGTGTTTATTAAGGATCCTTAGATCCAGGCAGGAGCACTCCGCAGGAATGCCCTGCCCGGACCGATGCATGGAATGCACATTGGAGAATGCACACAGGCAATGATTTGCGTATACAATTATAGACCTTGCAGATTAGCATATCTATCACAGATTTCCCAATGGGAGGCTCAAGAGAAGCCCCCTCTTGAGAAATGTCCCCCCTGCATGGGTCTATCTTAGTTTACAGAATATGTTCTGGAGAGGACCTTGGTGTCTGGGGCTTTCTGACCCCCAGCTACAAGGTCTCCAAGATGTTTAGTCTCTTGGCTTAATGGAACTTTGGGTCTAAGCTAGTTATCAGACTTAGGGAATTACAAGTATGTGGGCTAAAAGCACTTGGGATACCTAAAAGCTGTATAAAAGTGTCTATGAAAGGGTACATAAGAGGGGTATATGAAAAAGCAAAAAATCATCATGGCATCAGCTTTACCACAGATACAACAGTACTGGTAGTTTGGGAGACTCCCACAAGTGGGGTGACTAAATGGGACAAGAATCCCACTCACTTTTTCTTCTCTAGTGGCAATCACCAAAGACTCAAGATGGCCACTTAGTAGGAGCAGGTAAACAGTTAAATAATGTTGAGTTACCCCATCAGCAGAAATCAGTGCTTGCATTGTGGGCTGGCTCTCTGTGTGCTCCGAGGGATGTGTGACTCTCCTGTGCCACACTTGCTGCAGTGTGGAATGCTTTGCTGGAAGCTGCTTTGTCACACATAGCAGAAGGTAATCACAAAAAAATCCTATGAGTCCTCTGTCACTGTTCTACGTTTCACCCTTTTTGAAAAATGTGACTAGGTCCTATCATTTAAAAAACTTTCCTGGTAGATCATTTCATCTTTCAATAGCAGAATATATTGTGGAGGTTAAGAGTGTATTCAGAAAGACAATAGGCATGAGTAGCAGCAAAAGAAATTGCAACTAGACAAACGGGAAAACATTTTCACAATGGATGTGAGCAAATGCTAGGAAGAGAGACACTGGGATCCTGGAGATATTCAGATACTTTGCAGAAGGCCCTGAGCAACCCGATCCCCCTTTGCAGTGAGACATGCTGGGAGCAGGGTTTGGGTCAGTGACTTCCAGTGATGCCTCTCAACACAAACTACTCTGGTTCTGGAAGGTGATCAGCTCCCCGACCACCTGAATCACAGAAAGTGCTTGTCTGGCTGCCTGGGCCACCCCTGGGGAAGCTAAGGATGGAGAGCACTGGCTGAGGCTCAACCTGCCTCAGACTGAGGAGCTTGGTGTGCTTTTGGTGCTGCCAGGCAGAGCAGCCTTTGGTGCAGTTTAACACAGGGATTCAAAGACATACTATTCCAGAGCTTGTGCAAATCATGCAGATGCTGGCAAGCTGTTCTGACACCTGATGAGCCACTGTTCTTCTGCTCTAAAAGTGCTCTGTATCTGCTTATCCTTTGCAAAGTGACACCAGTATGAATGTGTCTGATTTTGTAAAATGTGTTTTTTCTGTAGGCATTCAAACTGCTTTGAGCTGCATGATTATGAGTGCTGAGCCTCAGCTCCCACTTGGCTGTCATTGTCAGCATTCGTAACCAGTGCTGAGAGGCGTTGGCGGTGAGAATCAAGCCCTGGTGCAGCTCCAGGTGATTGCTGCCTTCTCCCAGAGCCTCAGCACACACTGCATGAATATCACCACGCAGTGGCTGCCATCACTCTTCTGGATAACCAGGGCAGGTAAGCAAAGCTGTGCCTATCATTTAAATTAGATGGTGGCTCATCTGAGATTTACAGTCCTGCCATGAGGTTAATTAATTTTCTTTAAATAAATATGGTAGGGAAATCATGCATTCTTTTCTTTGGAATACTGACAGAAATGTCAAGAAAAAGAAAACTGATATGAATTTACACTTCATAATTACACTGCTGAGCCTGGAAAATATTTGCCCTACTGCAGATGCAGGTAAACTGGAGTCACAGATGAAGCAATCATATGGACAGCAAAGGAGGACCAGTTTGAACATTTCTTATGTAATCAAAGTCCAATCAAAGTCCTGCAAACTGGAGAGGTGGCCATGGCAGGATGAAGGGGCCATAAAGGCAAATGAACACAAGCATCCAGAGGTTTGGGTATTTGCTGTGGCTGATCTAAGCTGGGTGTGTGTGGAACAAGGTGTGCAGCACCTTCCTCAGACTCCGAGCCACTGCATGGGGTGTCAGCTGGCTGGAGATTTGCAGTTGCAAAATGGGTTGAAGCGTAAATGTAAGTCTTGATATTATCTCTGGAGACAGCATCAGAACCATTTGACACCTTATCAATTCATAACTCATCTGTTTCAAAACACCCTGCTTGCACCAGGAGCTGTGCATGTGGAATTGTGCTGTGCAGGAGGCTCAGGGCAGCTGTCACACACTGCAGATGTCAGATGCTGCGCCTGCTGTCCAAGACAGAGTGAGGCTGTCCCCGGTAGGGGTGCGTTTTTGGCAATTTGTTCTGATGTTTCCTTAATGTGGGAATCACTGCAACTTTCATACTACAGTGACTCCTCAGCACTGGCTCTTGCAACTCTCTGCCCCTTCCACCTCTGTCCAAAGGTCCCAGAGCAGAAAGCCAGCCCCTGAGCTGGGGCTGGTGCTCCAGCACAGCTGCAGGAACAACCTCCTGCCTTGCCAAGGAATAAAAAAGGGAGGGAGATTAGTTTTCTGCAGTGAGCTCATATTCTGAGAATGGCCATGGCAGCTCATTACTAACACATGCAGTGTTAGACTGTCCACAGGCTGGGGGTGCTGCTGGGGACTGCCTTCAATTCCAAACAACAAAGCAGGAGAAGTTTAGGCAGGGGGTGACAATGGCAATTGCACTTCTTCGTGATGCAGAGATCAGACACCAACTGGCCAGGTGTTACCACTGTTTTAACCAGTCATGGAGCTTTGAAGTGTTTTTCTGAGCTCTGAATGTATTTTCTTTAAGGCTAAAATACACTTTGAGTGCTGTGCTGTCACTGCAGCGTAAGATGCCAAAGGATGTGCTGCTGTCTCAGAATAGAAGGCAGATATATATTTTTGTTGAGATTTAGTTGCTGAATTGGTGAAGCATCAAGCGATTGCCATAAAGCTTTTCTCTGAGTAATACTCTTGTCCTTCTAGATTTGGGTGACTATCTGACAGTCTGTGTTGGCTGAAGATCAAAGGGTAGAGGGAGACTGTGTGTCTGGCTGCAGTTTCCTTCCACCCTCTGGCAAAACAAAGCAAAGGCAAACGTGACATCCCGACCTGTGAGCTGGGTCTGGGAGTGGTTTCGGGGCTCGAGGCAGGAGGGCTGGGAGATGCTGGGCTGTGCTGCCCTTGCTGATGGGGCCGTGCTGGGTTCATCCTCCCTAGCCACAGTGCACAGGGAAGTAGAGCACAGTGGGAACTGAATGGTGTAACCCTGGGTGCCAGAAGGATCCTGGTGGAAAGGCTGGCAAAGTGTCCTGAGAACTCCCTGGGAAAATCATACAGCCTTTGGAAAGCTTTTACAACATATGCATTGAGAGAGTTGAGGTGGAGCTGATTCTTGGGACGAGGATATGCTATGGTCCAAAAGTGCTCAGTTGAAGTCCTTCCCAGACTTCTTGCCCCATGATCTCCATGATCTCCTCCCTCTTTCATGATGGGACTGGTTCTAAGCCCACAGTGACATTGTGTTCTTCAAGGCTTCAAATTCTGTTTTGCAGAGGTGTTACCAACCCCTTCCACATTTTCATCTCCCAGTGACAGCACTGCTTTACCGAGGCTTTGCTCTGAGCTCCTCTGTTCCAGGGAAAGGCACCTCGGGCAGACGGGCGCTGTGGATTTTGCGAGCTGTGAGTGTATCCCAGGAGCCACATCCCAGTGCACTTCAGAAGGTAGGCAGTGGTGAAGCCAGAAAAATAGGGAAGAGGGACGTGTAAAAAGCCATACATGGTTTATGCCCAAAGACCAGACAGAATCAGTATGTTTCCATGGAGCATATTGCATCTAAACAGTGTTTTCTGGTGGAAAACTTCTGAGGAACTTGAAACTTAGGCCTGAATTTATTTGCCAGTGTGTAGAGAGTGATAAGAAAGTAATTAAATAAAACATTTGTCTTGACTGGAAAAATATATTAACCCTGGTGTGATTTTTTGTTCTGTGATCTTGGGAATGGTGAGTGCCCAGCAGGTTGTGGCAGAAGCTATTTCTGCCAGGAAAAAATCATTGATCTCTTTCCTTTTGCAGTGTTATTGATTATAACTGGGAGAGACAGCCCAAAATTACACTACAAGGTCTTTCCTGGCCAGGAGTTCCTCTGTTGAGATGCCCTTCAGGGCTGATCTCCCTGTCATGGCCTCGGTCATGAGACCTGGACAATTGGAGTGGTGGGAAAAATGGACCAGGAGGGACAGGGACAGGGCACCTCCTTTCCCTGTTCCCTTTCCTTCCACTGATTGCCTGGCACCATCCTGCACTTCATCTCACCTTTGCTTTTGCTTAATTATAAAACTCTGGGGGAGAAGCACTTGTTTTATACCTCAAAGTGAGAATAGCAGTTGGAGTTAGCTCTAAGCCTAAATCCAAAATGTACATCTGCCCCAAAACTTTTCCAGATTGCACCAGAAAGCTGCTGCAAAGAATCCCATCCCCTCCATGACACAGGGAAAGCTGTGCATCCTTCTGCAAGAGAGGGATGTCAAACAGAAGTCATTAGTGGTGTCATGCCCCAGCCCCACTGCCAGCCTGGCTCTGAGCACTCAGATGCAGCTCCCTCCAAGGCTGTGCCCAAGGGTTTACTGTGAATGGTCTGTCTGGGTTCTTTGGCAATGGGATGGACAGAGGCTGAGCCCACCCAAAAGCTCCTGCCTCCTGCTCTTCCACCACACTTCACAGGGTCCCAGTGAGAAGTCAGGTCTAGGGCCATGATGAGAGGCCCTGTGCATGGAGGGGCTTGGATGCTGGATTTCCACCAAAGTCCCAACACCCACATGTGAGCCGTGGCCCTGAAACCTCAGGAAGATGCCTTTGGGACAAGCCCCTTGACCTGGTGGGAGAAGCTCTTCTCTCCACAGGCCTCAAAGTGTGCCAGTACTTGATAAATCCAATTTGGCCCAAATTTACTTCCAGAGATGGTCTCTTCAGAAAGGTGTCTTTACTTTCCTCCTGGCAGTGACCAAGCCATATGATGCTCTCAATGCACAGAATTGCAAGTGCAGTGTATTAAATTATTGCTACTCCTTTGACTCACATGCGGAGTGGAAGTTATAACTGATCTGCTTTTCCATGAAATACTTATTGCATTTAAGTGTATCAAATTGAGTAAATTTTATTTGTGTGCAGGGTCTGCTTGTCCTACTGCCTCTCTATCATTCTGGGATTGTATTAAGGTCTCTCATCGTGCCCAGAGTCTGTAGCCTTAAAGACCCTTGTGTGTATCCCCCTTCCAGCAACATTTCTGTCATCTTTTCAGTCAGCCTCTTCCGAGCTGTGCCTACCAAGAAAAAAACCCCCTCCAGCCTCCATCCAGCTATCAGGTCTCAGGCCTTAGTGTGGGCCCCTGAAAACCCAGCTTTTTACCCCTTATTCCAGTAGGCACTAGTCGGCCGATTTCTTTCTGCATACAGCACAGTCTCTTCTCCCAATTACTGTGACTGTTGGAGCTTTAAAGTTGATGATTGTATGTTGTTGGAATACAAATTGATCATTAGAAACATTAATAATGGCTGCTTGACTTTATAATTAGCCATGTATCTGTATTACATTCAGGAGCCGTTAGTCTTCAATGAACACATTCCAAATAATCCATTTATATTTAAATAAATTGACACACAATAGCTATCTTAATCAATCTAAATATAATTCTTATTTAGGAGCCTCTGCTTTGCCACTTTTACTTTTTTCTTAGGATAGCAGCAGTTGGGTTTGATGGGATTTGGAGCTCCAGGAGGGCTGAGCTGGAGAACAGGCAATGGTCTGCTCCCTTGCAGCTTCCCAGTCCATCAGGTACAGAGAAATTCAGATCATGATAGTGGAAAGGTAGCACTGGTGGGACAATGGTTTGGGTCTTCTGTTACTTGGGTGAATTATTGGATGTCTTCAGCAGTGTCATGGTTTCACCCCAGCCAGCAGCCAAGCCCCAGGCAGCTGCTCACTCACTCCCCCACCAGCAGGATAAGGGAGAGAATTGGAAGGCTAAAAGCCAGGAAATGTGTGGTTTGAGATAAAGACAGTTTAATAGGGAAAGCAAAGCCCAAGCACACAGGCAAAGTGAAACAAAGCATTCATTTACTGCTTCCCCTGGGCAAGCAGGTGTTCCACCATCTCCAGGAGAGCAGGGCCCCACCAAATGTAACGGAGACTTGGGAAGACAAACACCATCACTTCAAACATGTCCCCTGCCTTCCTCCTTCTTCTCCCAGCTTTATATATGAGCATAATGTCATATGGCCTGGAATATCCCTGTGGTCAGTTTGGGTCACCTGTCCTGGCTGTGTCTCCTCCCAAGCACGCCCAACTTCCTCACCAATGTGGCAGTACAAAAAGCAGAAAAGGCCTTGGCTCTGTGTAAGTTCTACTCAGCAACAACAAAAATATCTCTGTATTATCAACCTTGTGTTGTCCAAAACAGAGCCCTGCACCAGCCACTGTGAAGAAAATGAAGTCTACCACAGCTGAAACCAGCACAAGCAGTAGGTTTCCTTGGATCTGGAATCATTAAAAATTAACTTCCATTTTTCCATCCACAAAATTTAAAAAAAAAATTTAAAATTTTTTTATTTAAAACAGCTTGATTCAAGTTTGTTGGTAACTTTATAGATCTGATAAGCTAAAGACTCTCCCAGTTTATTATTACACCTGAGCAAATTCCAGGTAATAGGCATCTGAGGGAGATCACAGCAGTCACCAATGATGTGCCGGTGACATGACGGCATACAGCTGGGAAATTCAAGTTGAGTTTGCACTGCAAAGTTTGGATCCTGCCAGTCCCAGACAGGTGAGTTTTGTGATTCAATCTTCCACCCATGGTGTGAAGGTTTTAATTTTCTGGACCCCGAATCATCCAGTTTACCTGTTTGGTGCAAATACGTGAATATGGCTGAGCAAGCAACCATATATCGTGCCTGCTAAAAATCACTTAACAGATTTTATTTGGAGACAGAATTGCATTTTTATGCCTTTTTGGACAGTCAACATTAATCGTTCCTTGCTCATTGGTGAGGGTATTTAAGACTGTATTGTTTTTGACATGAGAGGACCATTCTTCAGCTGGTGGACACTCCCTGTGATTTTGCTTAAGCCACATTAGCACTCAGGGAGTGAGGATCACACAGTGATACATTTTCTTCTTTTGAGGAGTTGTTTTCTTTCACTAGCAAAAAAGACGTGTCTTCTTTTTTATTGAGCACAGTCAAACCCTGAGGAAATTATCCCTTCCTAGAGGACCAGAGTAGGTATGAATACCTGAGTAGTAAGCAGACTCTTACACCCCACCAAGGAGTCCCTGAAGGTGATGAAAATACTGTTGTCCACTGGTTTGCAGTATGATTTTATCCCTATGCAGCTTCTATGGAAACAATCACACAAACACCCCATGTCTTACTGCAGACTGATCTTATTTCTCTATGTTGTCTTCATAGTGAGAATAGATAAACAAAATAATAACAGCAAAAAAACCCCAGCCTATGATGCCAATGGAGATTGTTAAACCCTGCACTGCTTGGGGTGGTCAGAGTGTGTTGCACAGTGTGTGTCACACTGTCCCCAGCCCTGAGCACTCACAGCAAGACAGGTCAAGGAAAGAGGAATGGAGGTGTCCACATGGATATGGCTGGTAGATCACCCCCAGTTGAGATCTGGGTTAGTTGGGATGGTAGGAGACCTGGAAGACATTGTTCTACTGGTTACGGGTGTTTGGCTGCAGAGGTTTGTGTGGCTGTGGTGTTCCGGCCACCAACTCCTGTTCAGGGACACCCCACCAGACAGACGGAGCTCTGTCCTTCCCCAAAATAAGGGAGTTGCCTTGCTGGGCAATGCTCCCAGCTCCCAGGAAGTCTGTAGCACGAGCAGTGCTGGAGTTGCCAGAAAGGAGCTGAAAGGCAGCCAAACCTCAGCTGGGATGCGGAGAGAAAGCCCATGTGGGGCTCTGTTAATAAGGAGCTGTTAGGGACTGCTGAACAAAAGGACTTGTCCTGCAACAGTACAGTAGGCAGGGAGAGATTTGGTTTATTTGACTGTATTTCATCCAGGTCTGATGGGGTTTTTTCCACTTTGAAAGTTCCTTTATTCTCTTTTGTGTTTCCACAGAACAGCTGCAGCATTTCAGGGCTCCTGGGGTGTTTTTGTGCACACAGTGGAGAGGGGTCCAGACCAGTGCTGCAATGGGTTCACACCACATGCCAGAAAACTTCCTCTGGCCCCATCCAGTGAACTTTAAACCTCCTGTAGTGCAGATCAACACCTAAAATCACTGAAAGATTCCACAGTAGGAGAGCAGGAAGGACAAAATGCAGAAACAGTTTGGTACAGCTTTATAGGTAGAGAGAATTTGTTAGGTGAGAATGGCCATGTGGGAAACCTCCAGTGGCTCTGCCAAATTTAACCTTGGCATGAGGGGGACCTAGAAATAATATGTGGTTTATACAAGTTTTCCTTGTTAGCTTTTCCCAGAAATCTTCTTTATCTGGTGGGGTTTTGCTCACTGAAGCTTTTTGATGCTGCCTTTCATTTTCCCCAGTAATTCTCACTTTCCAATGGCCCATTGTTGTCCATCCTTATTACACAGAGTCATTTGGATGACATCCATTTTTCCTTCTTCAAAAGAATTCCACTACCTTTGCTAAAAGCTGCACCACATCCTATTTAAAATCAACAGAGACTTCAATGAGCCCCAAACTGGACCTGAAATTGTTACCTCCTTTCAGGTTTCTCAATATGATATTTGCCTCCTAGCAACCACCATTTGCAGGCAAGGGTACAGCAGTATTAAGCTCTGAGTTGAGTGCCACAACTGGCATCCCAGTGCACCCTGCAGAGCCTTACAAAGCCCTCAGCAGTGTCACCTCATTTCCCTTGCTGTAGGTGTCATTTACACACAGTGTTATACACCAGTCTGAAAAGCAAAGGGAAGTTCTGCCCTGCAAAGACTGTAAAAGGATGATGCGGAGTGCTGCAGGCTCCATTAATACTCCAGGTGTGACAGAAGCACCCAGAGGATATTTGGAGTCCTGTACTTTTACTGCCTGGAGTATCCCTGTGCATCGTCTCATCCCAGGTGCACTTTTGCAGTCCTGCTCTTTGACAGCTAATTTGGTGCCTTTTTCTTTCTTTAATTACAGCAATTTATCACACTCCCTCCCATCTCATCCTCTCTAATATACCGTGATGGTGAATGTCACTTGTTCAGGTAGGACAAGGTGAACAGTGCCTGCTGGGAACAGTGATTTTTCCTTAAGGACCTGGGAAATGCTCTCAGCTGAGTGAAGCCTTTGGGTCTTTTTGACTTCCTTATGCTTCTTTTCCTCCTATTTTTGCATGTCCATTCAATAAATTCAGATTTCTGATTAGCCCAATTGCATCAATTGTGGATCTGTTTGGGGAAACACAAGATCCTCTTTTACCTTCAACTCTTTAGGAAGAAAGTTGTCTGTTATTCCGGTGGGGCTGGAGAACCCCATGTCCATGAAGCTCCATCAGCAGGACATTCCAAGGGCATTTGTGGCTCAGAACAGCTTGACTTCCACAGCTCTTTCTTAAGAAACAGTAACAGACATCTCAAAGGGTTTAGATTAATGACTTCCCTTCTGGTGTATCCTATTTGAAAGCTGCCAGTGACTCTTCCATGTTTGTTAGTCAGTAATTTTTGCTCTTGGTAAGGGACAGGAAAGGAGTAAATATTTAGTGCACTAACAGACTCCAAAAAGAAAGCTGAACATGCAACGCTGCAGAGCCAAAATTCAGAAGGCAATTTAAGAGTCTGCCACCTTCAAAACTCTCATTTAGTAATTATTTTTAGATGTCATGATGTTTTTAATGAACTCCTGAATCTTTAGAGCCTGGAGCAATTCAGCTGGGAGGAATTATAGTTTCAAGCTGCAGCACACCTTTGGAATCTTCCCTGGTTTAGCTGAGAGGGATGAGGATGCACAAGGGATCAGCATATGCCTGTGGGGTTTTGTACAGTGCATATAAACGTATTATCCCATCCATTTTACTTTAATTGTATCTATCTTTCTTACTGGACAGTTAGCAAGGACCACCTCAATAATCCAGGAAGATAAAAACTTTAAGAGCAATGGCATAAATATACTGTTCATTTTACTGGTTCAACAGTCATAATATCTGGATCATATAAAAATAGCTATTTAACAACAACTGTTTCTCCCACAGCAATTAAGAACCTATGAAAGTTGAAAGATGAAGAGCATCATATAATTGGTTTCTGCAAAGTCTAATGAGACTCTCTTTTCTCAGTAAAGAGAATATTCTCTTTCTTGAGAATAGAAAAAATAACTGATGATAAATATTTATAAGTGACTCTTAGCTTTCTCCTGTCATGGAGTTTTCATCAACAAACTACATTAAAAAAAAAAAANGCTCACATTAGAAATGCAGCTTATTGATTACTGTTTAGTATTTGTACTGCAGTGGTGCCCAGAAGACCTTGGGGGGGTTCTGGGCTCCAGGCACCACCTCCCGAGCCTGGGCTGCCTGCAGGGTGCCCCCATGAAAGCATTACAGTTTTGGGGAGAATTTGGGAAACTGGAACCATCCTAAATAATGCACCCTGAAGTCACTGCCTTATGTTATTTCTGGAACTCCACTTAAGGCTCCTCGAATGGGTTTTGGGGGATGCATTTTCTGTAGTAATTCCAGGCACTACTGGAGACATCCCTTGAGAGCCGTTCTGGCCATGGTATGAGCTGTGCCTGTGCAGTCTGAGCCTGTTTTGCCAACATGGATTGTTCAATGCATTTATGTAAGATCTCTTGGCCAGCTAAGTTGACATGTACTACAACAGTGGTCTGGCTGCAAGTAAAATAAAGTGAAGATATATATTGATATTTCAATTACCTTTTAAACTGTACTTGCTGAGATCCCCGTGCCTGACTTGGGCATTAAAGCATGGATTGTACCTGGTTCTGTGAACACATCATTTTGTCAGTTCAATGCATATAACAGCTTATACTTCCATCCTTGAGTAATCACCTCTGCTTTAAAGAGTGACCCTAAATTGTATTTACACAATAGATTAATGCTCAGTTCTTACGGAGAAAAAATTGCTTCGAGGAATCAGAGTAAGTGCAATTTTCTCTGCTCTACTTCCATGATCTCCATCATAAATAAGTAGCTGTGAGTGCTCATGGGAAAGTGCAAGGGCTTCTTGCAAGCAGTTGCTTTTATAGCTATTTTATGGCTAGGGTGTTGAGGAACTAACAGCTTGAAATTAAACCAATGGTGGTTATAAAAACATGTCTTTATGTGGCTATATCTTCATTTTTTCCAAGAATAAGATGATGGCAGAACACAGATTCCTGAAGAACCCCTTTTTGAAGGCAAAGGTGACCTCTTTTTAGCTGCTGTGACTGCAAGGCAAGTTTCTTTATTTAAGGGGGAAGAATTCATACTTGTCACCATGGAAGATACTGAATGCACAAGAAGTGTCTTATGTAGTACAAAATACTACTGCACTCTTTCCTGAGGCATACGCTTAGATAGATTTTCTCTAAAAACAAAAAGACGGGTGAACATCACATGCCAGATGCCTTCTTAAACACACTTGCTAACCAAGGTCATGTTAATTCTTCTGGGTTCAAAGCAACTTCACTTACTGCATCAGGGGTTAATATTTCACAGACACACAAGAAAAGGTTCAGGTTTTAAAAGCAAAAAATGATTTTTTAAAATGGTATTCTGAATGGAAATTGTATCCTCTTCTTAGAGGAAATCAAATGAAATAAGCGTCACAAGTGCTGCTGACCTGTACATCTGCTGAGACCAGGGACATGGCAGAACAGGGAATGAATGGTTTAACCTTCTCCTACTCTGTTGTTATGGTGAGACTGGAATAGCAAATGCAATTCTGCCTCCCACATCTCAGAAAGGATGTTGCAAAACTTGGAAAGGACACTGCAAAGAGCCATAGTAAAGATCTAAGGGCAGGAAAGTGCGTCTTATGGTGTGAGATTTACAGAGCTGAATCTGTTTGGCTAATCAGAAAGATTTCAGCCTTGATTTGATTACAAGGCTTACATACTTTCATGAGGAATAAATATTCTAGAAGTAGTACTCCATCCAGTGCCTATAGGCATAGCAAGAACCAGTGTCTGAGCGTTAAATTAAGAATTCTTTATATTTTAAATAGCACAGGCAATTTCACTGGTGGCATGGTTAGCCACCAAGACAAGAGGAGGAAAGTCAAAGGAGGTAGTAGTAGTTCGTTTTGATGCTGAAAATCACGATAATGTGTGTCTAGAAAGCATTACAAGGGATTTTTGCAGCCAGACCCTCTCCAGTCGAGCAGCCAGACGTGGGTCTCCCTGCACGATGCAGCTCTGAGCACTCAGCTAAGCCATGTGTGTCCGTGCCCGGTGTCCAGGTGTCCGTGCCCGTGTCCAGATGTCCGTTCTGTCCGGCTCGGCACGGGCAGAGCTACAGCAGAGGGTGCTCTGAGCCCGCCTTGCGGCGCAGCCCCCGCTCCCGGGGACCTTCCCGTGCGCGTCCCGGGAGGAGCGCGCTGGCGAGCCCAGCCTTCCGTGGGCAGGCTCCTGAGGGCTCTTAACGCCTGTGAATTCAATCACAGCAAATTCTGGGGCCTTGGGAGCTGTCGCTGCCCGGTTTCTTGTCTGGGAAGCTGGAGCAGCGCCGTGTGTGCGATTCCCACCGAGGGTGGTTATGTAAATACCGCTCTCACGACAGTTCTCTAACAGAATTAGCTGTGCTGGGAGGCACAAGCAACGCTCTACTACGTTGTTCTCCACGGTCCTTTCCCCACCACAATGTTGGGGAAAAGACGTTGTTTTATCTGTCAGGACTTTTAATCAAAATAATCCACTTTAGAATAATGTCTCATCTATGCTTTCTGTTTCCTTCTATATTTCTCGCTGCCTTTTTTTTCTTTTTTCTTTTTTTTAAACTTTTCTCACAGAAGAAAAAGGAAAAAGGGCAGGCAGGAACATGGAAAAAATGCACTACTCAATTCCCAGTTTTGTTTTTAAAAGTTTCAAAATCTCTGAAGTACTGCTTATGAAAATTTCCCATTTCAAAATCAGGGCAGTATTGGGACCTGGGAGAGAAGCCCTCCAGCCCAATCCAGCCAGTTCTCATATAATTTTAAAGGGCTGTTAATTTTCAAGCTGAAGGTGGAATAGCACCTCCCTCCTGAAAGATGAAGGGGAACAAGCTTGGGTGACATGGCAAAGGGTCATGTGCGAAGCAAATCATTGCTTATTTTCTCTTCCAGAGGACCCACCCTGCTATGTGGGTTTGGGAATGGAGGAAGGAGAGGGAATCCTTGCCCCAGATGCTGCAGAAAAAGTCAATGGTTTGGGAAGAGAGAAAGCCATAGCTGGGCTTTGGGGGACCTCTCTGATGGCACAAGGCTGCCATGTGGAGAGGCCAACACTGTCAGCTGTGGTTTGTTAGTCATGCTGGGTTCCCTGCCCCTGAGGCTCGGTTGGGTCCTGAGCTGACCTCTGCCCTGCCCACAGATCCTTCAGCTTCTCATTTGATGTCTCACAGTGTAAGACATGCTGCTGCCCCTCTCCCATACACACAAAGCTGCCTTCCCAGTACACATACCTAATTTTTAGCTAATACTCTCATTGTGGCTACTTTAATAACAGTATAGATTTTTTTCCAAATGAGATACACATGTGGCTCCCAAACTAGCATTTTTCTGTTTCAGATTAAGCGTATTTTTTTCTCAAGAATGCCACATCATACATAATTTTCTATAATCTTTTCTATTGATTTCATTCTTAGCCTTCATCTAAACAGTGCTGGAGCAATCAAGAGGCAGACTGTGCCCTACCTTGCAGAGATGAAAAGGGGATGAGGAATCTACTTACACCATTATATTGACCCTCTGCTTTGTGAGTAGTAGCCCTGGGTAAGAGGAATAGTATTACTAAAGAATACTGCTTCCAAGGGTGGGAGCCCTGGCTATTTTCTCCCCTGCTAAGGCTCCTTGAAAGTGTATCTCAACTATGGGACACAGAGCTTCTAGGTGGTACCATCTCCTTCCAGGACAGGCTGGAAATTCACAAAATGCCTGTGACATTCTTGCAAGACCACAAGCCATGAGCACAAAAAGGACAAGCCTGAATCTTGAAAGGGAACAAAGTTATAACTCAGCCAGCTGGAGTTGAAAAAGGTCACTGGCTCAGCTCTAGAAAGACTTGTATGTTTTGATGTTTGTGGCATATCCTTAGGTTTCTTACCAGGACACACTGCTGGGATAAGATCATGCCAGAGCAAGTTTATGATGCTGAGGCATCTCCCAAGTTTGACTGCTGCAGAAATACCTTGTGGTTTCTCTGCATCTGCATGAAATTAGTAATCCTGGAACACATGAAAATTAGTAATAAAAATAAAAAGCTTTCCTTCCACCCCCCGTCACCTCCTCCCACTGACACACTTTCAAGATTTTGCATCAGTTTGTATTGTGGCCAGAGACTGGAGTTAGGATTGTAATGTTTCCACTTAGGACAAGGAAATTGAAGTAAAGCAATTAATCAATAACAATATGGGAAAGTAAAGACTGAGACTGTTACATAGAGCTTGCATCCTTAGCTGCATAAGGGGAATTTTAGAAAACTTCTGTCTTTTACTGCTCTTTTAAGTTTTATATTACCAACTTTCAAGTACAGAGAGAAACGATGCTTTGTGCTGCCCTACTTCACTCAACATTATAAACCCATTCATTTGCAGGGAGTGGATACTTAACTGTGAATAATCCCAAAGTGTTTCACTGAGTGTTGTACAAACTGTGCACTCAGGCCCATTTCATACAGCCATGAAATGCCATCATCCCTCAGGTGAAACAAAGTAACTCTTCAGAAGCATAAAGCAGAGCTACACAACAATTTGGGGAAGGAAGTGAGGAATAATGGATTCATTTGAAACTGCAGGGGGATTTTAACTATGCAGAATGCAATTACCAGAACTGGAGTTTATCCAGGACACTGGGGTTAAGACCCTATCTATTACAAAAGATGCCACAGAACTTCCAGCATCCTTCCCCTCGTTTCCTATGTGTTACTCACTGGGCTCCTAAGTACACACTGAAAGAGGCCAGTCCTGTTTGGATTGCAAAAAATGATGCAGAGAAAAAAACAGTATTTCTTACAGACCAGGGCTTTTTCTTTGCACATAAAGCAAAGGGCTTTGTACTGGAGAGAGAAATGAAGAGCTTTTGGGTGTGTGACTCTGTCCAGGGCAGCCATTGGTCTGTGGTGTGAGCCACAGGCTGCTGAAAGAGCAGTGTGGCTTTGAAACCTAAATTTGGTCATCAGTACCTTAAGCCAGAAATGGACTATTTCCTGACCAAGTTTACATAAGTTAGGCTGAATTCATTTAAATATCTAAGTACTTATTAAGTGGGATCGGAAATCCCATATTTCCAGGGGAGAAATAAAACAAGGGCATCTCTAATATCCTGGCAAGGAGCAGAGCAACACCACAGCACAGAAGAAAGACTTAATCTTTCTTAAGAAGAAACCCACCCAGCTATGTGGTGCCTGTCAGGAGCTTTCCTG
Source organism: Platysteira castanea (assembly GCA_013397175.1). Taxonomy (NCBI): domain Eukaryota; kingdom Metazoa; phylum Chordata; class Aves; order Passeriformes; genus Platysteira; species Platysteira castanea. The sequence continues at coordinate 34,016 of VYXC01009484.1, forward strand.
AACTGTTTCAGTTTTGGAGAGCTGCCTGACCTACTGAGCCCAGCTCCCTTCGGACTCTCTGCCACCTCTCCATTATAAACACACAGTCCCTTGCAAAATAACCAGACACCTTTCTCTTGGAGCATTTACACCCGAGAATAAAATCAGCTACCACAAGCTGGTTTATAAAGAATAGAGAAGCAGGGGGCAGCAGAGCAGTAAAGCCTGGCCCAGGGAGGGGTTGAGGGGCAGAGATGTGGCTGCTCCACAGAGTCCCAGGACTGTCCCTGCCTCCCCTCTCACCACAGGCAAACAGGCAGCATCAAATCTGCATGGGAGGAGGAGAGGAAGTATTTGTTCAAATATGCGTATATGTATTTTTAACTCCCACAAAAATACCAGCCATGAAACTCCAGGAGCAGCATTTTTAATCTTGGCACGAAAGCTAGAGTGTATCTGAAAAGCTTTCAGCTGGTTTGTGAGGTACAAAAGTCAGTATTCAACACTTCTATTTCTGGACATTTAACTGATTACATTAAAAGTCAATAAGGCCTGTGGTTTTTTGCCTAGAGATCCAGGTATTAGTTGTGCCCAGTGCTGGGAAACACCTGTCTTACCTGCCTTCCATTTATTGCTGAGAGTGTTTCAGTCTTATTTAAATATATGTAGTTCAATACCCACAACTATTGTTATTCTCACATGGCTGTTGAAAACAGATAAGTAAATAAAACAAGTAATCATCCCAGAAAATGCCTAACAGAATCTTCTTGCCCACTCACAGGTCCTAGTGGAAAAATTACCAATTACCAGTGAAACTCCAATAAATAATGCTTTAGTCTTGTAACTGCAAATCTTTTTAATAGAATCTGGCTATTTCATGCCTTGTATCATAAATCAGTGCCCTTGATGAGTGGGCTCTGAATGGCTGGACAAAAATAATTAATCAAGATTAAATCAAAAGCAGCATGATGCATGCAAAGGCAGTCTTAGCCAAGATGCACTCCTAGAACAAAATCACTCAGAAATGGCCCATAAATCTGGGCCATGGCTGAGCTGAATGAGAGAAAATGTGACTGGTATGGATTTTCAGGTTTTATGCTGCATAGATATTGCATATGATTAAGATTTTCTGCTGCTGCAACAGCATCAGATTTCAGGCCATGTATACCTTGTGCCTTTATCTACCAAACGCAATAGGTGACCATGGTGGGCTGAAGAACCACTCTCATACCCCTCCTAGAATCATACAATCATAGAAACATAGAATATGCTGAGTTGGAAGTGACCCATCAGGATCCTCAAGTCCAAATCCTGGCTCTGCAGCAGTGTTTGATTGATAGCAGCAGAAATACAGGAGGACCACGAACAACAGAAAGAAACCTGGTGAGATCAGACACTACTGATACTTTTACTGAGTAGATAAAGGACATGCAAAGTCTAGAAACATATGCCTTGCTGGGATAATTTTACATCATTTTATATGATGCTCTCACTTGTGATGTCTGAACTTGGCCTTGTGTATATTCTCAAGTGATTAGAAGTGACAGTGTTCTGATAGCTACAATGCTGACAACTTGCCCAATCATCAAGGCCTTATCCAGTTTTTCTCTTGTATTTATTGACCATTAATGAATCAGGACTTATTCTTCAGAGAGACTGAGCTAAAGCTCCATCTCTGATGCAACCAGGAGTAATACTCAGAAATACAAGAATATCAACAGGAAAATTAAACAGACATCAGAGATGGTCTAAGTACCGAATGCAAAATAATGCCTAATTTCAAATTCACCCTTAATATCCTCTCTTTAAACCAGTCTAATATATTTTTAACACGTAACATTCCTGTCTAGAATATTTTCCTTCTTATTTCTCCAACTCTTCTCCAGGGTGTTATAAATGACTCAGATCCCAAGTGGAAATGAGTTATTAAAATTTTATTGAGAGCTATAAAAATTAGCAAAGCAAAAGGGGACAGCACTGGGAGCATGGCCAGATGCCAGACCCTCGCTCACAAATGGTGGTTCTGCTTCTTATACCCCTAGGATTGCATCAGCCTTATGCATATTTACTTTCAGTTTTACATAGTCTCGCCCCATGTCACTCCTTTCGGCGCCAGCGCAATTCCGTCGCTGTGGTCGTCAGGGTCCTCCTCGGATGGAATCCCACTCGTTTTATGGTTGCATCTTAGAAGTTTGGCCAGCAACAGCTCGTCTCATGCAAACTCACAAAACTAACGTTACAACACACAAATCACACAACCCTTGTAAAAGCCAACCTCACAACCAGGCTATTGAAACAACATTAACCATTTCTAACGTGCTATTATCTTAACATTTTCCAAAACCAACATTTAATATTTAATTCATATAATATTCATTTAATATCAATTCATATAATATTTTGCAAAAGCCAATTTCCACTAACTTGTTTCTCACAAGGGGAGCAAAGATTTGCATAACATTAAAAGCCAATTGAGGATACACTACATGGAAATTTTGTAAAAGAGACTCATCTCTGTGTTGGTTTTGCACAGCATGGTTTTTGGTAGTGGGGGGGCCCACAGAGGTGGCTTCTGTGAGAAGCTGTTGAAGCTTCCACCATGAATGGCAGAGTCAATCTCTGATGGCTCTGAAGATGGACATGCTGCTGGCCCAATTAGAGAGGTTAGTAACACCTCTGTGATGACATATTTAAGAAGGAAATGGAAACAGTGCACGTGCAGTTGTTTTTCCGGGAGTGGCGAGGCACCGCCAGTGCAGCCCACAGTGATGTGCGGCTGCTGGCATCTCAGTGCGGCCCGCGGTGAGCCGTGCCTGCCTGGCTGCCCCAGCCAGCCACGGCGCGGGCAGAAGGGCAGGGGTGGCAGCAGCGGCGGCTTCTCCTTCCCAGCCTCTTGCATGAAGAGAAGCGTTAAATAGTGCCGGCACTGTGGCGACCGCCACCACCCACACAATGGCAGCAGGGCCACATGGCGAGCAATTCCCCAACATGGAACCTAGACGGGATCCACCTCTTGCTGCTGCGGGATGCAAGAATCTTTCAAGTAGTGGAACTTGTTGGCAATAGTACCTATGAGCAGCAGTTTTCCTTCTAGACAGAGAAGAGGAGGAAGTGGGGGCATGTAAGAGAGAACAACATGGTGGCACCCAGATTAGGGGAGAAGAAGGGGGAAGAGGTGCTCCAAGAGTCGGAGCCAAAATTCCTCTGCAAGCCGTGGTGAGGACCATGGTGAAACAAACTGTCCCCCTGTAATCCATGATGCACAGATCCACTCACAGCCCATGACAAAAGTGCTCATGCCGGAGCAAGTGGATGCCAGAGGAAGCTGTGATCCAGTGGGAGACCTGAATAGAGAGAGAGGACCCCTGCTTCAAGAGGTAGAGAAAGAGGGCCCTTGCTTCCAAACTAAAGCAGCCTATCTTTAAAAGACTACACCCTGTGGACAAGTGACCCACGCCACAACAGTTTTGGGAAGACTGTTTTGCCTGTGGGAGGAACTCACAGCATAGAAGAGGAAAGACTCCTTTCCCTGAGCGAACTGAAAAAGATCTCAGGTGATGAGCTGAGCAAAACCCCCCATGCCCTCTCTCCCTGCGCTGTCAGTGGGAAAGAGGGAGGGACTGGGGTGGACAAATGGTCTTTTAAAGGCTTATTTTACTTCTCATTATCCTCCTCTGACTCTGTTAATAATAAATTTACTTTATACCTTAAAATTTGAACCTGTTTCGCCCTTAGAGTGTTTTTCTCCGAGTCCTCATCTCAACTCATGAGCCCTTCATTAATTTTTTTTCTGAGCAAACGGTTTTCTTGGGTTCCTGGCATTTGGCCAGTGTCAAACCACAACAATCCCCTGTCTGTGAAGGGGAACCAGGCTCAGAGCAGTTTTACAAAGGCACCAAAAGCCAGACAATACCCAGAGGTTCTGCTTGATACCAACAGTGGCGGCAGGAAACGTGAAGGCACTGAGTAGTTAATGGACCCATCACTATAGTACATAAAGCAGACAGTGCCAGGGCAATATAAAATCTCCCCAGAAGAATGATAAGGTGGTTACTGAAAAGTGATTATCATTTATAAGCTCATAGAAAGGGTGGGGCGAGTGCTAATGTCCCAACATAGCTGAGTCACATTCAATGTAGTGGCTGTACACCTATGACTCAGCAACAGGGTACGCCTTGTTATCCACAACTCCCATCTCTCAGCATAGGTAAAAAATTCTGTTTGGGATAATTTTTAACTTTTAAATATTGAATAATACACATTTTCTTAGTATTCCAGCTTTCAGCAAAAGGACAACAACTTCAAATTTTTTAATAGTGTTCATCATGCAGCAATCCATGCCAAGAAGATTAATAGTAATAGCTATGTTTTATTATTTTTATAGCAGGTTGTAGAGGAAATGAGTTTTGGTTTCTGCATCAGCTGAAGGTCTCTCTGACCACCACTTGTACTAGTGTTCTAGAGCAAGTTCTGTGCAACTGGTTCTATAGTCCAACCTTAATAAACATCATTACTGAAGAAGGGGGAAAACAGCCTTAAAAATTCAGTGCACAAAAAAAAATCTGCAGTTCCCAAACAAAATCAATAGCACAATATTAAAAATAGTGTAGGAAGTAAAATAGCTGATATGCTTGCTGTTTGAAAAATGCTTCATACTGACCTGAAGTTTCAGCTAAAAAAAATACAAGTTTTGGACCTAAACTTGTGTTCATGTTTTTAATGAACTCCAACCTGACCAAAAAGCGCCCATTTCTGGGCCTCATTTTGAGGCAATTGCTCACGCTAAACATCTGTGAAAGCTTTGGGGGTAGTTTTCCTTCCCCCTGTGTAAAGAACCATTTAGGTGGGAAAAGACCCCTAAGATCATCAAGTCCAACCCTTAACCTAGTGTTGCCAAGCCACTATTAAACTATGCCCCCAGATGCCACATCTACATATCTTTTAAATCCCTCCAGGCATGGTGACTCCACCACTTCCCTGGGCATGCAACCTTATGAGCAAACTCCTGTGTTTTTTGTCTTAGTTTGTTCTGAAAATGTATGTTTTTGCAGCCTGAGTCAACCTGACTCCTCAGCTAAAGACAAGCTGCTTGAATTAATTCCTCTCCCAAAGCCATTAGCTGCACCAGGTGCTGAGAAGAAAAGGGACCATGGGAGATTCTCATGAGTGCCCAATGACCACATGTCCTTCCCAGCCTGATCATTAGGTTTTAAACACAACAAGAAAGAAAGGACAGGGATGTCATTCCCTCACTCTGAGGAAGCTGGGGAGGAGGTGAGGGCATGCTCAGTACTACCAGCATCATCTTCTCAGCAGGGTGGTGAGTGAAGATTGCTGGTTGTGTAGCCCTTCCTTTGTACCCCAGTACCAGATCAGCTTGAATTGTGTGGAACATGGTCTGAGATTAAACCAGTGATGCTTGTGGCTGCCAGCTTTGGGTTGTGTTCCAAAAACCATGTCTTCCTTTGTCAGGTATGGTTTGTCTATCCTGCTGCCAATTAGCATTTTTATCATAGACCCTTGCTGAATCACAGGCAATATAAAAAGTGTAGTGGGCATGCAAGTATAGAAATGATCCTTAAAATATGTTGGGGTGAAACAAGGATTGGAAGAGGATAGCAACCGTCTCTTTATCTGCAAGAGTTTTCCCCACCCAGAATCAGAACCCTGCTTTTTTCCAAAAATACAGGCTCTCTTATATCCAAAACACTTCAGAGTTATTTCATCTCCTGTTTAACTCCAGGCTAATAATTTCATCTTTCATTTCCTCCTATTGTTCACCCTGGCATGTATCCCATCTATTATAAGCCCCAGATATCAGAGAGTAATTTTTTTAGATTTAGGGAGAGGGAAGTAAGAGTAAGCTGGTTTGAAGTAAGGTTTTTATAGCAGCACAAGTTCTGGAAGTGTTGTGCAGAGACTGGTGTTAAAGAAATAGCTCCATGGGATGAAACCAGAGTGAGGAGACACAGCTTTCTGTAAAAACTGTATTACTGCCAAAGCAAGGGTAATTGCTCCTATTTAGGACTGTAATACAAGATCGTGTTTTGCAGACACTGAGGAGAGATTTGAAGTTTTCACAGGCATGAAGTAGCCACTAGATAAACACTCATGGGAGCTGGCCTTTTCTGAAAATCTCCAGCTAATTACTGCACTGAAGTAGTTGGTTGCAAAGCAGACTTTTAAGAAAATTAAGATGTCTGTAAATATGGGTTTTGCCTCTTTGTCTGCACACACAGAGACACAGACTGCAGAGTCTATCAACTGGCCTAGAGTATGTGTCTCACAACAGGGACTGGGCTCAGCCCATTGCATCTCTGGTGCTGTGCTGCTTCCACACCTTCCTTCTCTCCGCTGAGAGGCTGCTTTAAGACTTCATGTTCCTTTCGCCTCGCGAAGGTGGGTCAGATTCCCAAAAATATCAGCAAAACCTGGGCTAGAAGTCCTTCTGAGAGTGCTGAGTGTAGCCTTGCAGCTCTGCTAACGAACCCATCTGCATCTCTTTTCCCTCCTACACCCATACCAGAATGCTTTGCCTACCAGAATGCACAAAGGTGTGTGAGTGCTTTTTGGCCATTTAGACAGGGCAGGTTGATGGGGCTTTCTGGAGGACTCATAAAACTGATCCTTCTGGCAAATCTATTGAGGAAGTGGGTGAAGGAACAGAAGGTGCAAATATTGGTGTTTTGTTTGCATTGGTGGTCCTCGTTCAGTTCAGAAACAAAACATATGGCATGTGGGGAATGGGATAGTGCATCACAAAATTATTCAAGGAGTCCCAAATAGTAAGAGAGACTCCACAAATTAGATTAGGAGCAGGATATCTGGTTGCTGTCCTGGACTGGCAGAGGTGTCTCATTCACTGAGTTTTCTTTCCTTGCCCTGAGATGTAAGGGATGCCTTATAATTTATAATGCTTATAGCTGGTTATGCTTTGATGTGTAGAACTCAAGCTTAATACCCCTCTAAATCACAGCTTTTCACTAAACTCTTCTTCTCCCCTCCCTCAGGTTGCTGAGCCAGAAGGAAGGACTGATACTCTGCAGGCATCTTCTGCTGTTGTGGGTTTGAATATTATAAGAGCAATTCTGCCAGTCCCAGGGAGCCTAATGTTGTTCTTAAGGGTATCTCTCACAGGTCACCCCACCTCCTGCACCAAAGGCAGCCCTGGCAGGAGGGTTTGTTTCAAAATGTCAAAAAAATGTTTCAAAACAAAATTTCAGTTTGTTTTTTTCTGAAGACTTTTTTTNGACTGTCCCTGTGCCTTGGGACTATTGGTCCATGTCCTCTCTCCGTCCCGCTCTTCCCCATACAAAAATACAGCCCCATACCCTGTGGTCCTCTTTCTGCACGAGCGAAGGGCCGTGCTGGTTCTCCCCTCCATGGGGGTCCAGCCGGCCATGTGGCTCTCTCTGCCATCTGAGAGCCATGCAAATAAACGTCCTGAAGCTCTCATGCCTGGGAGCCTTCTCTGCTCCTTTGTCGCTGCCATGTTGCAGAGCTGAGAGCTAGCCAGGGCCATGTGGGGCTGTCCAAAAAGGGGTACGGGAAGTGAAACAGCTTCCCTCCCAAGGAAGCCCCCTGCNAGCCCTGGCAGGAGGGTTTGTTTCAAAATGTCAAAAAAATGTTTCAAAACAAAATTTCAGTTTGTTTTTTTCTGAAGACTTTTTTTATGGAAAGGCTGTAGGAGAGCTGCTAAGTTTAGAAAGGGAATAAGGACAATAAGGATAGGCAGTGGCTCTACCAGGTCAGTCCAAGACCCAGCTCATTTGAATGTGGGATATCAATACCAGAGGTTAAGATAAAAGTATCAGAAAAAGATGGAACGTGCCTTGTAGAGATCTGTTTTCCCATTCCCTCCTTGCTAAATTCCCCGNGCCATCTGAGAGCCATGCAAATAAACGTCCTGAAGCTCTCATGCCTGGGAGCCTTCTCTGCTCCTTTGTCGCTGCCATGTTGCAGAGCTGAGAGCTAGCCAGGGCCATGTGGGGCTGTCCAAAAAGGGGTACGGGAAGTGAAACAGCTTCCCTCCCAAGGAAGCCCCCTGCACTCTCTAGAAGGCTGCGGCTGACTGTAACAGTGCCTCAGAAAGAGTTAGGAAATAAATAACCCATGGTATGTGTTTGCCAGTAGCTAGTCCACAACACAAATCTTTCTCTTACCTGTCTAAAATGTTGACAATTAATTGAACCCTGTTGCAACTTGGTTTAAATGTATGTTTTCATACAGAACTACCAAGTGGATAAATGTTCCCTTCTCCCTGAAGGATTATTAGGGCTAATAAAAGAGGAGGTGTGACAACTCTGTTTTGCACTAGTTGTCTGAACTTCTTTGAAGGGATACAGGAATAAGTTTTCTTGTCTTGCTGTGGCAACTTGCAGATTGATGGTTCATTGTGCTAATATACTGCGTGTCATTAATGACCTCTATTTCCAGCAGCTCCCTAGGACTTGCACTGTTTAGGTGTGATTCAAAAGCTCTTGAATCTTCCAGCACTTCCAGTGACTCTGGTGTGCTTAAGAATAGTGTGCCAGGACATAGGTCTGTCCCCACAGATGTCAGTTTCTAAATACCATACTCTTCTGGATTAATTATTGTTCACCTGTAGCTGTGTTTTGGATTTGATGAACAGTTATGATGATAGCCATATTCTCACCCTTTAGGGAAAGGCAGCACTTCATAAATACTGAACTGTGCTCTTTCTACATCGGTGCTGCTTTCCTACAAACCTGGAAATGAAATAACGTGGCTGCTGTCTTGAGTGTAACTACTGAACAGCTATTGCTAAGAGGTCATTCTGAAATACATAAAAAAGGAAAGGAATTCCATATGGTCCAGAAAAACAAACAATTGCCACATGGTGTTTCTGAAGAGAAAGAAAGAGTGTGTTTGCTTTTTTCTTGCAGTATAAAGACAGAGCAGTGCCTGGTGAGAGAAGCAAGACTTGCTAGATTATCTGCAGCTGAGGCTCCCTAAAGAACCTTGGGGTCAGAGAAGATATGGATATGCTGGTCTGAAGGTTCACTGAAGCTGTTACATGGCTGTAAATGGTAGTGGGAAGAAGTCACGGCTAAACAGGTAGAGACCCAGAAACATGACCAAAAATCATTATTCTCCTTCAGCTCTTCTGTTAGTAGTCTGTTATAAAGAAGCAGCTGGTCTGAGGCAGCAAAGAGTTAAAAAGTAGAACAAAAACTCTAGACAGCTTAAACATTAAAGTATTCTGACATTCACTGTATTAAACAATTAATTACTTACTAGTGGCATTAGACAGAGCATGTGAATTCTGTAGATCAGAACAAATGCAGTGATGCAGTCCAGGCTATTTTTAATAGCAGAGCTTTGGACACAGTGTGCTGAATCTGCTGTGTCCCGTCATTACGTGCATCACTTAAAGCTTTTATAAACAGCCATGTTTTTTCAGGAGTCAGACATTAGGCAAGCACTCGGGCAGCATCACGGAGGAGTGACATAGCAGTGTCATAAACATTCACAGACGTCCAAGCAGGGCCTTGAGATGGCTAAATGTTTGGGAAAACAGATTATCTGGGGAGGGCGGGTTGTTATGGGACTTGGAAGGCTGCACTGGCTGTGCCAGAAATGTGTAAAAAAGCAAATTTTCTCAAGCTTCCAAATTCCTGGAATCCTTCTAAGGTCTGTGCCATTCAAAATAGCAGCAGTTTGCTGGAGAACCCTTTCAGCAAAGGGTGATGTATTTCTTCTGCTCCTTGCATGAACACACTAATAGCAGAGGAAACTCCTGTGAATATCTGGAGGCAGATGTACAAGGCAGAATGCCACTTCTTCCTCTATCCCAAGCTGGCTGTGTGAAGATGGGTGGAACTTCCAAGATCATGGACTTCCTCTCTCCTTCAAGTCTGCTGCATTCAAATTGTGCATGCAGGATTGATGGCATGAAAATCTTGTCAGAGTTGTAGAGGGAATAATTTCAATGTAGAGAGTGTTCTAGTGTATGTAACCCTGTTTTTTAAGTAGCTGCACCTCTTGTGTAACAGCAGTACAGCTCAGAACCCATTTCCTTGGAAACATTTCATTGCCTGCAGCTGCTTGTTGCTTTCCTGGTGTAGAAGGGGGTATGGGTATTTGGGAAGTATGGTGGTGGTTTAGGTTCCCTATTTTTCATCTTAAATGTGAGCTCTGGAGCTGACCTGCAATACAAAGCTGAGCTGTAAGGAGCTAGTGCAGCTGATATGGGACCCTATATATGTACTCTAGTCACCTGCTTTTTGGGAATCTGACTGCTGTGGATCCTCAGAGGAGAGGAGCTGGTGTGTCCTGTAGGGAGGCAGTGCATCAAAAGAGGGAGGAGTATTTTGTGTATGAACGGGACATAACCACCCCATTACCTCTGTGCAGGCTGCAAACCCTTTACAGATGGAATGGGCTTTGGCTGGTTTGAATGCAGTGGCCAGTAGAGAGGACCCTTATCCCTACCTGAATTAGACAAACTGAATATGAGTAGCATCAGAAAATGTGTTATCTAACTGACCTTCCAATGATATTATTTAACAGCAGTGACAAATGCACTGACAAACCTTTGGGGAAAAAAACCTAAAACAACCAGTAACCGTATTACTTAAATACAAAAGGGAAATGCAGAACTGATGTTCAGAGTCTGTTCCCTGGGCTGTACACTCGTCCAACTGATGCAGTTCCCATGGATGTCTTGGCAGTACTTGTTACATCCTATCCCAAGGGAGATGACCCTTGCTTCGGTGAGAGGGGAAAAAAACATCCTTCCCAGAATTCAGCAGCACAGTTCCAGTTTGACCACGTACTTTCTAATGATTTGCTGAGGTCTTACGTGTTTATTTACCCAATTCCTGCGTAATAAAAATTGGCAAAATTCTTTGCAGAGAGCCTGTGACTCTGCACTTACTGAGCAGCATCAGACTGCTGAGCAGTGCCTCCTGTTTTGACACCTCACATGATGCTGTGAGTTATTTTCATATGCTGGAGAGATGCCAAAGAGAGATTTAATGCAGAGAGGCCCAAATGGAACAGGGAGAAGCTGCTACCTCTTGCCATGAAAAGCCATCCTAAACAATTTCTCTGGGATTAGAAAGGTCACATTTTGGAGTAAGTGGAGTGTAATAGGTTGAACCTGAGTTGATTGATGGGCTTTTAGGCCAATCGCAATTTTGCATATAAAAAGCCTGTGCAAGTGCAGGAGATTTCTGTTTGTTTCTGGCCTCAAGGGCTGAGGGGTGGCCGCAGGCAGAGGGCCCCGGGCCCAGGTCTGGGCCAGGCCCCGCCTCGGCCCCTCGGCATGGCAGGGGCACGCAGCCAGTCTTTCTTCCCCAGGGGAGAGCTGTTCCCGCTCCACAGGCAGCGTGTAACCAAGGCCATGTGGCCGAGATGATCTGAGGCCACTGAGACCCCGCACTGGGACTGGCGGGGCCAGCAGGGCACCCTTGCATCCAGCATAGCTCTTGCCAGAGCCGAAGAAACACCACACAGCACAGCTGACAAAGACACTTTTTCTATCAAGTCAGCGAGGAAAGAAGACAAAAGTAAAGTCACATGGGACGAAGCTGAACATGGCAACCCCAAGGTCAGAAACAGAGGGGAAGGGGTGAGACCACATGGGAAGGCAGCTGGATGACGACAGGAAGAGAGGGCTGCTGCGCTTTTGGCAGCTAATGCTAATGCTTCTTGAAAAGCCATGGAAAGGACTTTAATCAATTTGGAAAAACTTGGGGGGATGAGAAATTCTTGTGCAGCCTGTGACTTTAAAGAACGGCCCACACCAGGCCATATAGAAGTTATGAGAAGCTGTTAAAGAGGAGCCCGCACCAGACCACATAGGGGTTGTGAGAAACTGTTAGAGATTTAAAGCAGAGAACCTTTGCTTTCAGGCTGAGATAACTCATCCTTAGAAGATTAAAACCCCACTTTCTCCTGTGGCCCATGACTTGGCAGTGTGGGAAGACTGCAAAAGATTGATGGGAGAAATACCTTTTCACTTCAACAGATTGTTTCTCTGGGGCGGACTGTTGGCTTGTGAAAACTTGTTGCAGTGGGGGTAGCCTGCAACCCTCTCTGAAGGCAGCTTTGTTCATAGAAAGAATTAGGAACAATATTTTTGATAGCTGTTCATTGATGTTTTATTTTCCTGACCACGTGGCAGCCAGGTCAGGCACAGACTGACCACAGAAGACCCAGGAATCCTGGGAACACTACAGTTTTTGGGGCGGGAGGACACCTATAGCCAATAAGGGACAGGATAACATCACGGAGGCTAGAAACCCCATAGACCATGCCCCAACTCCCATGGCCCTTCCCATGGCCCTTTTGTGGAGGGGGGCACCTCCACAAAAACTCTATGGCACAGTAGAAGAACCTCTTTTCCTTAAGCATAAATAGACTCTTAGAAAAGGTGCAACTCTGACCAAAATGCCATGTTCTTGTTTTGCTTTCACTTGTGAAAGGTTTGTGATAAAGGAGGAGGCATTGGGAAAGAAAGGTATTTAAAGGTTCGCTTTAATTTCTTACCATTTCTTTCTTTTCATTCTGTTAACAATAAACTTTCCTTTATATTGTAACTGTTTAAGTGTGAACCTTGTTTTGCCCCGAAATTTCTTTACATTTTCCTCAATAAATCCATATTCCCCTTATGCACATAATTAAATTTCGTGTGTTTGGTGTTTAAACCAGCGTCAGAGCATGACATGGAGTCATCACTGACAGCAGTTCTTTCCTACCAGCACAAAGGAAGAGCACGGGTGTTCTTGGAGCCTGTGTCACCATTAGTAAGGGATTTGTTGAGGTTTGTAAGTGTTGCCATACAAAATGTAAAGATCAAAAATATGGGGAGAGAGTGAGAGATTGTTGCTGCTATCTCAGTCTGTTGAGAACTGATGATAATGGAGTATGGAGAAGGAAAAAAATACCTGAAATTTGACTGAATATTAGCACAGAAATCAGAACTTTAAAAAAATTTCTTCATTTTTTTTCCGAGATGAAAGTTATGGAGAACTTAAAATGAAAACAACTGAAATATGGTGTAGGTAAAACGTCTTTCGTGTACTGCACCCCAAATAGAGCATTGCACAATGTCATAGGGCCGTGCGTCTATCTTCTTTCTAATGACTTTTTAAGCATATGTAGTGTGAAACACCTCTACAAAAGGCAAAATGTGAATGCTGTGCACCCTGTCATGGCTTTGTTTACACACAAGGAAATAGGAGCTTGCACTGAGAGCTCTGCTACTGCCCTCAGTCCTTGAGGCAGCTTTCCCTTCAGCAGGCATCTCATGCTGCTGCTTGATGAATCACATCAGCTCTGCTGGCAAAGAAACTTTTGCAAAAGTATTTCAAATATGGAGAGGGAAATTAATAATACGGTAGGCTCAGAGCACCTGAGGAGGCTGGCTTAGTTTTAGGTGCCACACAAATATTTGCACCTCTTAGGACTTTAAAGACTAAGTGTCTTTTCTATGGTGCAGTGAAAACTGTGGCAGTGTTTCAGAGGGATCCAACTGAATGAGCAGTCTTCAGGACTGGGATCACTGGGCTGTGGCAGTGGGATCTGGGTGCTGCCCTAGTGAAGCTGCTGCTGCAGGGGGGGCTAGTTCATCATAGGATGCTATCACCTCGGTGTAGAAGTGCCAAATGATAAAGGGGGTCTTGCAGCCTCCAGAAAAAAGAGCATGAGGACAGGAGAGTGATGGAGTAGTAAGGCAGAAAAGGGAAAACACAGAAGGCCCTCAGGAAAAGCAAGTGAGGTATTTTCTGTCTGGATATACACTGGTAATTGGCAACAGCCCTTTTGAGACTGAATAAATCCAAATACTGGGTGTGATAGAGCTTTTGAGATCTCTCTTGTCTTAAAATAAAACTGTTGGTTTTTTTTTTAATGAAATCCTCTATTATAAGAACAGACTTTTGCTTGCCCTGCCTTTTGGTATATCTGCTGATATACTGAACCTGGGACACAGCAAAGGACTTGCATTTCATTAAAAAAGTGCTAGATGGGAGATGAACATAACAGAACCCGGGTTTGCTCAAAACCCAGAGCACTCAAAAATGCAACATGTCGTCTGCTTGCCTATTGTCCCTGTTTTGATATTCATCCACAGTGCTATATTCCCTACTGGTTTCATTTTGCCAAATGTAAAAACTTTGGTGTTGCAAAACTACCAGTGATGCACTAGGACTCTAAAATGAATCGTTATTTTTTGGCTGCTCTGAAAAGACTATAAACTAAACTTGACTCTTTCTCCATATATTAAGATCAGCTGCTGCTTCCCTTTCTGATCTAATCTGCAATAGGTGGTTGTCATATCCTGAATACTTCTCCACCTGGATCTCTCTGTGGTTTCCTGAAAGTCAGGCATTCCTACAGGAAAAATGCAATATGCACATAAATCCAGCTTACTATTCTTTACAGAAGGCTGAATCCTTTATCATCTGTCCCATGACAAAGCCTGAGTGGCAGCAGCAATGTTCCCTCACAGACTGCATCTCCAGAATATAAGCACCACAAACTTTGTGCTTTCTTGAACAAACACCACAGTTAAAATGTGAATATATTTCTGCAGATGCTGCAGTGTCACTGCGGTGAAGAACAAGCAGTGTTACTGATTCAGCTGAAATGCTTCTTGCAGAGCAAGCATCAAAGCAAGACTGTTTTATCAGTTTACATACTTTGAGCAGAGAGTTTATTTCTTGTGTAATTCTCCCTGAGGCACTCCAGTGGCTGAGCAGAACCCTTTCAGAAGCGTCTGCTTCCTGCTCTGTAAATGTAATTTCTGCTGCCTTCCCTCTGTTTTTGGGCCAACTTCTGTGAGTTCATTGTATGTGCTGTTGCTGAACCTGAGAGAGATCTGTTTTATGAAGAAAACATGGATTTGGATTTTTAAAGGATTCCTGGCTTTAGATAAAAATGACTGATTTGCTTTGAGATCAGCCTTATCTCACTGTGAAAGTGAGCTGAAACAAACAGGCTAGAACAAGGGGTGATTTTTTCCATGTGCAGGGATCACACCAGGACTGAAAGCTACTGTGTTACTCAGCTGCAGGCCTGCAGCATTGCACTTGAGCCATCTGTTCCTCAGGCCCTCTGGCTGTGAGAGCTCCTTGGTAAAATGGATGAGCTGTGGGCAGTGTGAGGTAGGTTGGTCTCTACCAGAACTGACTTCAGATAGTGCACTTCAATGCAGGGCTCCTGCAGCACCATCTCCTTGGCGAACTCTTCTCTTTTTGTGCTCTCCTCCTGCTATTAAGATGGGCATTTTATAGAGGTAACTTAGACTCTGAACCAATAGTGAGGACTGTAAAAAGCAGCTTATTAGTTGTATCTTTTCAGTGATTCCACCTCAGGGAATCTTCCTTGTGTGAACTTCATGGGAGACCTTCCAAGAAAAAGATAAAACTGTTTTAGGATATGGGTAAGGTGGGTTCATAGCTTTCAAGGGTGAGATACCTGTCTTGGGTGGGAAGCCCATTGCAGTTCCAGCAAAGCAGGCATTTAAAGGCTTTTCCCCTGGTAATATTCATAGGGCATGGAATGGCTGGATGTTTCTGCTGCTTGTAGTAAAACCCAGGCAGTGCAGAGGGAGTCATGCTAAGAGACGTGCTTGAACACCAAGCAGTGTTTATCTCCTGTTGTTTCCTATCCCCATGCCCTGCTTCCAAAATCAGGTTGACGTTCCCCTTGGATGTTTTGGTGTACATACAATTAATGTAGCGTCTCTCAGGTAATAATGGTGCTGCCTAAACTGAGAAATAGTGTGAGACCCACTATTAACTTGATTTCCTATTTGTATTGAAGTAGGACTTGTGTTTGATGGTTGGACTTGTTGATTTTAAAGTTATTTTCCAACCTTAAAAATTGTAAGAAGCCCAAGGGTTTAGTTGCTGTGGGACTAGATCATCATCACACCCCATTGGTGATGCACTCAGGAGGTGCGAAGGGTCCTTCGCCTCCCTTCTTGATCTGGGGTCTGTTTTCACCTCTGCTGTTCTTCTCACCCCTACTGCCACCTGTGCTGTTTGTCTTCCAAATGAACTGTCAACATGAGCTTTTGTCATGCTGGCTAAGCCAATGTGGCAGTTTTGAGGAGGGAGAACAGGCACAGCAATTCTTTTTTTGAGACAGTTTGTTCCTAAGCACAGGAAGTTGTAAAATTGCTGATAACGAGCTAGTTCATTCATAGCTGATGCCAGAAATGACTGCCTTCTGTCAAGGCAATGCCTTAATGAAAAGGAGTTGTGATTGAGTAGGGAGTTGTCAGTTCTCTTTCAGTTACAGTGGATGCTTTTTTGGCCTAGAAGTCTGTTATCTTCAACCATTTCCCTTAGAGGAGAAGTCAGTGGTTATCGATGTTGGACTCCGTTATTTTTAGTAATTAACAATGCTTCTCCAGTGCCATTTCTCTGTTTTGGTGTCTACTGACTAAATGCCAAAGGTTATTTTCTGAGCTGTTGTGAATCGTTGACATTTTAGCTCCTGTATTGTTACTGAGATCTTTTGAGAATTATTTTCTAGATATATTTCCCAACATTACACTAATGATACATTTACTTCTAGAGATGCAAGAAGGTATGTTAGTCCAAGGAAGAAAACATCCCACGACTGAAACATGATTCCTGAAACTAAACCGCCGAGCTACTTTTATGCTTATAGTTTACATCAAATGAAGTTATGGACGCGTGACAGGATGTCTCTTGTTTCAGTGAAAACCCATTTCGTGGGGCTTTTTTGCATTCATCATAGAAAGACGGGGATTAATTTTGTTGACTAGTTTCCTATTTCATGTTCTTATCATACTTGTGGAAAAATGAATTATCCAGGGGGGTAGATTTTGGTATTAATTCCATTCTCCTGTTTTTGGTTCTACCCAATGAAATGAACAGAGGTAAAGCCTTTCTTGAAAATCAGCTCTTTTATAAAGGAATCAGGTGGGTAGGGGGGGGCCAACAATGTACACCTACACTGCCATAGCTTCCCCTGGCAATCAAGAAAAAAAAACAGGCATATCAGTCTATCACTAAACCACATAATAACCACACTCGGGTCATCACAACGCCCTCACAACCCCTGCACTTGGCTCCACCGTCTCAGGCTCCACACACTAGCCCAGTTCCCTGTAGGTCAGGGTGACAGGGCCAAAAAGCCCAAGTCAGGATTAGGAGATGTGTCTACCTTTTCCACAGGCTGGGGTGTCATTTAAGTCTTTAGATTGTGTGATGGCTCATTGTCCGAGGGGTTTTTTCTTCTCAGAACAGTCCCATGGTGCCGAGGGTCTCTCTNCACCCAATATCTCTGGAACGCCAGGAGATATGTCATGACTGCAGGGAGGATGGTTCATGGCTGTTTCTGGTTACAGTCACATCTGGGAATCCAGACAATATTACAGGGCATGCTGGAGCACAGGTTATTTGCAACAAGGGCATGTTGACTCAAACACCGTTTTTTGTTACCATTTTTATTTTTTGTGGGAATTTTTTTAGGCATGACCTTGACTATAAAATGCTGCTAGTTCATTCCCCCTCTGGTTTGTGGCTTTCCTCCTGAGACTTGCACTGGGGATCATAATTGCATTGGCTGAAAGAGTAACAAAGGGCAGAGGTCATCAGGAGGTGGCTCTGCAAGTCAGTCGCCTTTCCAGGGTCCTGTGTCCTCTCTCCACAAGGTATCAGCTAAAGTTTCATGGAAGCAGGAATCATCTTGTGCAATGCATAACCCTGACTCCAAATGCTACTACTTTTCTATTCACCTACACCTGTTGGGGAAGAGGGCTTAGGGGACTTGAGGCCAAAATCATTCCAGATGTTCATTCTGGTAGTCTCCTTGCTGCCTTAAAGAGCCCTGGCTAAGCTGTCAGAGAAGTGCAACTGGTTGTGACTGTCCCCTACATCTTGTCCCCTCTATCTTTCTACAATTAGTTTTAGATCGATAAAGAATCGTTCTTCAAGGCAGAAAACCTGAATATAAAGGTTTTTCAGCCAGAGCCAAAAAAATCATAGTCTTCCCAACCAGGCTGAGGTTCTTGCTGCCCCAGATTTCCTGCAACAACAGTTCTATTTACCACTCATTCTGTCTTTGGGACAATAAACGGCAATTAAATTGTAATGGCTACTTTAAATTGTGCCATGTTGATTTGGTAAACACAATGTATGTAACTCTACCCAGGGCTATACAATATAGGGATTCAATCTAGGGATTCAACCATAATGTGTTGGCATCTTTGTTCTTATATCTTTTTATTTAAGTAGGAGCTTTAGAAGACAATTCTTAAAACAAATATCTGTGGCTCTTTGTGTTATTGGGATAGAAGGATTCGAGGATTTCTTCAGTTTGAAAGAAGTTGTGGTATTCTTGGCTGCTCTGAGGGGTCTGAAGCTGGGGTCTACTCTAGTTCTCTCCTTTCCAGTGTGTTGCATTAGAAGTAGAGGTAGAGAAGCCAGCCACTGGGGGAGAGGAAAATCTGCTGTCACTACAGTAAACTCAGAAAGACTCTGGGTCCTCCTACAAGCTCTTACTGGGTCCCTGAAGTTGGTTTGTAGTCCTAAACAGAAATATCCAGCTATGTTGCAAGAAGTGAATAGCTCTTCACGCTTAACAGTCTGCACTGATAAGGACTGTTTGCTACCAGAGAACGTGTTTTTACAAGTAATGAAGTAAAGCCACCAGGATTGGTGATAAGAGCTTGCTTTTCCTAGACAGGATTCACCCCAGGAGAGCATGGTGCACAGTAGTCAACAGCTCTAACACTGCTGCAGTAGAATAACCCTTCATCTGGGATACTTCCTGGCCTGTGAGTACTACAGAGATTTTTTTCTGTAGCTTCTAGGAATGGTTTTTAGATGGAGTCATTAGATGTGGTGCAAGTAATTTAATGGTAAAATTTTAGTAGTGTGTGTGCATGCTATATTCTAGTTGAGAAAGGGATATACTCTTTATAATTGCACAGGGAGTTGAAATCCTCCTAAATGTGCCTTGCATATGTTTTTAAGAGAATTAAATTGCAGGGCTGGATTTTCCCATGGAGAATATGTCTCTGCTCAGAAAACAAATCAGGGTGTAACGTTGCACATTCTGTAGGCCTTGTGTATGTTGAGTTTGTGCTTCTCGTGACAGGCCTGTTCAGTTATGGGCAGCTTTCTGCAGAAATCTCACTATGTGTGCCACCAGAACCACATGCTTCTGTGGTTGTGGTTGCTGGGTTGTGCTGATATAAATTTAAGCAGGATTTGTCCATGTAAAAACAAAATGTGTGCATTTCTAATGAAATTCCACCTTGTTTTATACTCCTGTTCAGCTCTAGTGATTCCTGCAAAGCTATGACTAACATCAGCTTTGGCTTTGCTCTGTGGTTTTGCAGGAGGTTTCAGCAGAGCAAGAATCTGCCATTACTCGCTGCAGAATTTCTGTCACTGGTAAAAGTTGTTATATTCACGAAGGGAAAAGCTTCAGTTAGAAGCTGGTTGTGTTTCTGTTGGTTATTTTTGTTTTCTGTGATGTTCAGAGCAGCACAGTTCACAGAATTAACTGTCCCCCTTTAATGGAATGTGAGTATGAAGCTGCTGAAAACAGCTGAAGGACCAGGATAGCTGGGAAATCTGCAGCCTCTTGGCTGCACTAACAGTGCTGAGAAACATCTGCCCTGCCAGTCTCTCAATTCTGCTGGTTTCACTTCATTATTTAGAGCAGAGTGAACACTTGAGTCTGGTTTTTTCTTACTCAGAGAGTGGCTGCAGTATCATTTTTCGTGGTGATTTGTACAGTTAAGGTAGTGATTCCAAGTGTGTTTCATGATGCAAGAATTGCTTTTGGAGACTTTCAGATAATTAAGAACACAAAATTGTCTTGTTATTTCATCAATCAGTGTGAAATGCTGCCTGTGATTAACATCTCCATTAAAAGTAATCTCTTGAACTTCTCAAAAAAAATGATTCAAATGTGACATATTGGTACATTAAAAGTAAAATACTGAGCAGTGTAATGTAGTGCCACAGTCAGTTTGCAGGTTTGATGGTTACAGTGTAGATCAGGTTGGGGATAGTGCTGAACACCAGAACTACTTTTTTTCTGTAAAGAAGGAAGCATGTAGAAAACAGCATATTTTTATGGTTATAAAAACTCCTATATTTGAAGACTTTGTGCAGTGGAAACTAAATGTATTTGTCAGACTGAAACACAACGATGAATAATGAAACACATCTGAGAGTAACATGACATTCTATAATAATTTATTAAATATTTCCAATAAGCTATATACAGATGTATAACACCCGTTAGAGGGCAGGAGCTTCAGGGGTTTTATTCCCAGACTGGGCACTTACCTTCTTTTTGCTTGGAATGAATCTTTTGAATTTTCCATTGTGTTATTGCCTCTAGGGGTCACTTTCTTCCCTGACACTACTGTTGTAAAGGCTATTCAGTGTCAGTCTGTAGAGTAATTAAGGAACAAAGCTACTACAGAAGACAGGAGTCAGGCACAAACAAGTGTTTATATGTTGTATATTTGAAGCACATGCACCAAATAGGGCTCTTCAGACAATAGATTGTGCTGAAGTGTCATCAATCACACAACTTGGCACGTCCCCCAGAATGGCACCTGGAGATCAGCCTGTATTGCTCCAGGAAAGCACTGACCTGACCAGGTTACAAATACAATCAGCTCAAAGTGAACCATGTAACAAGAAACATGGCCATGGTAGAAATGACAGCATAAAAAGAAAACTTTGTGCTCAATTGCTCTGATTTCATCTTTGAGAAGAATCAGCTGTAGATTCTGTGCCAGTGTGCTCTCCTGTTCTTCTTCAAAGCAGCAGCTGCCCTGTGTTGATGTGCTCTAATTGGAGGATGTGACTAGTCATTATTTTCTGGAGTTTGGGATGAGGAAACCCTTAGGGCTATTGCATCTTCCATTAAGTACCAAGTACCTTGCTCCTGACTGACTCCTCTGAAATCACCCATTTCCTAGGCTGGTTCTTCAACAGCTGAACAAGATCTTTATGCCTACATTGGAGCATTCATAATGGACAAAATGCTGATAGTTTGGAAAATCTAGCACGGGATGACAAAATAAATGGTGGGTCTAGTTGTTTTAAGCATCATGACAAGTTTGTCTCATCTGAAGGCCTAGTTCAGAGCCTGATGGTCATGAATGTACCTCCAACTTTGCTCGTTGGTTCATAATAATGTGCTGAATCTTAGCTGAATGAGCTGTGTCATCCCTTGGATTTGTTGATTTAATGCAGCGTGAGGTTTGTTTTACAAAGAAAATGCTGGTAAGGCTTTGTGTAGCTGACTTGGATAACTGAATGTTGGAGGGAACATTTCTGGCTGGAGTGTCCCCCTGAGGTGTCAATGAGAGAAAACATATTTCACGCAAAAAGATATGGTGACAAATAACCATGGAAATGGTATCATTTAAGCCTACCAGATGGTGCTAACAGGCTCTTTCCCCATCTTGCATTATCACAGCCCCTGTGTGGCAGAGGGGAAAGCAGGGGACCAGGCCACAGGACACCTGTGGGGTGTGAAGGAGCTCAGTTCTGTGAAGCAAAGGAAGTGCTCCATGGCATTGCTGTTCCTTCTGCATCCAGACTGTCGAATGGGCGGGCCATGCCCAGAGGATTAAGGCCATTTTTCCAGCAGCAGCAGAGAGAGGGGATGTGATTACATCGCTCAGGGATGTTCACTACTATCCAGGCTTGCGAGGAAGGCTTATCCAAAACCCATGTATGTGAGCAAGTGCTGGAGGGGGAAAGAAACCAATTTGAATGTCCTGGTCATTATTAGATGAGTAAAAGGGACTACATTTCTCATTTGCCTGGTCCTGTTAATAAGGTGTATTATCAGATAACCTGAGGATCTCCTAAACCATTCACTGGAAAAAAGCTCTCATTAAATCTGCAATCAATTACAGAAGTGCCAAGGATGTTGAAAATTTATTTCACTGGGGGTTGACCTTCAAATTTTTTTCTTTGCCTTGAAGGGGAATGGATCAGAGAAGAGTAGGGTAATAACTTTATAGAAAAGAAATAATTAAGGTACAGCTCTCCACAGATACAGGATAGCTGAGTTAAATGGGAAGATTACACATAGGACTGAATGTGCGCCAGTCATGAAGCCATCAGGAGAGCTGAAGAATAGGTGGATACTTTAGAGGGTGGATACCAAAGGTGCATGGGGATGTCTTCAGGAAGGTGTGTAATTCAGGAGAAGAGCCTAGATGGGATATGATAGGGAACCACTCAGATTTCAGACAAGACACCAAGAGCAGGTACTAGGGGGTAGCTTAAGATGTCACCAGTGGCAAGATGTGGTATGAAATGTCTGCCAAGAGGAAGAGTTCTGCTGCTCACCCAAGCTCTTTTCTAAGCGACAAATTTAGTGAAATTTAGTTATACTTGCTTGGTTTCCAGGTAAATTTTTGTGTTTGAGTATGGGAAGAAGCATAGTGTTGGTTGTAGGCTCTATTTGCTTCCCTGCCAGTCTTCCATGCACACATTTCCTCCTGCATTCAGTACGCAAAGGCTTTGGAAGGCTTTCTCTTAACGTCCATCGAGTCTTTGGGCTTCTCTATAATTTACGAGCTTGTCTTGTCTTAGGAGCTTGCACATCAGCCTTCACAATATTAAGCCAATGACTCCAGCTCAAGTAGAAACATCCCACAGCATTGATTCCAAACACTGTAAGAGGGTAACTCCAAAGTGTTTTAAAAGGACAAATTTATAAATAGTTGGACCTGGGAAAGGTCTACAGGGACAGAAGGGAGAAAGGCATTTAAGGAAAGAGCTGTTAAAGTAAGATCTCAATTTCTCTGTTTAGAGGAAACCAAAATTTCAAAAGAGAATGGATCTTGAATTGTTTTGGATTAGATTTTGTTTCTGATTAATCTATTCCTTGACATCTATGTCCAGAAAAAAAAATTCTTTTAAAATCTTTTGAGTGATACTAGAAAATAAACATTTCAATTTGATTTTAAGGAGTTAAACAATGTGGTCACAGTAGAAGACACTATATTAAAGTGCTGACAGATGTCCAGGTCCACTTTCCTCTATAATGAAAGTCTTACTTGAATAAAACCTGAAAGGTTGTTGCCAGATCTCTTCTTTCAGCCTTCTTTCATTACATTTGAGGTTCAGGTTTTGTATAAATCTTGGCAGAAACTTGAGAACCACAGTGAAATCCAGACTATATTTGACAAATAGAAATAAGCATGGCTGGGCACTTGTGGCCAAGTGTATTTTGGAGTTCTATGACTTTTTGCAATGGAGACTTCAGTCATCAGTTGTGGTGTTCTTTGAAAATCAGTTTATCTCTTTTTGTCCCCAGAATTAGGATGTTTGCAATCTAAAATTCAAATATTTTTATTTCTGTTGCAATATTGTACCCAAAGCTTTCAACACAAATATTTTACTTCTCCTTGCTATATTTGCTTCAAAGCACTGGTTTTGAAATAAAATCTTGATTATTTTGTTACAGATGCTCATTCTAACAGTATGGTCAAGCTGATATGCTTTGTTCATGACCACACTTCATAAGGTCCCACAAAGAAATCTATCTCTTCTACTGTAACTAGAATCTATCACACTTTTTTCTGCTGTATGGCTTTGTAGCAAGATCTTATCAGCCAAAGCTGTGTTCTTCTATGCCTATTATCTTCCATGAAATCCCTGACTAAGGTTTATTGATCCTTGACTCCTGTTCCAGCTCTGTCAGAAGCAGGGCCTCCCTTTATTTGGAGTGCTCCCAGCAGTGGAAGAGGTTCTGTTCCTAAGGGGAACTGTTCCTAAGCAGTTATGATGCTGTGTGTTAAATTAGCTGTGACATCCTAAGCTTTTGTGCTGAGTGAAAGGTATTTGCAATGCTTCTTTCTGCAAGTGTAGATTAGGTACCTCATATATGCTCTGTGCCTTGGGGAATGCAGATGACATGTCATCTTTGGAAGGCAAGGTAATAATCACTGAGGTCAGGTAGAAAGCTTGTTTTATCTGCTGAACAGAAGGGGGTCTCAATGACTTTGTTACTGCTTACCCCAAGGACAAGAACCACAGGCAGAGTGCTGTGGCAGGGTAGGGAAAGCAGCTGAGAACAAGTCTAGCCTTTTCCACTCACCTGAAAAAAACTTCAGGTATTTGCAATCTGTCTGAGAGTACACAATTGTGAAAATATTGCTGGGATGGACTCGGGGTCCTTGCTGTGATACTGCACCAAATCACTGTGGGATATCTGCAGTACGGGATTATCTCTGTGTTACCTTTTATTAAAACTGCCGATTCTCTGCTCTTCTGAGATGACATTTTCCCTTGGCTGTCTCAAAAGGCTTAAGGATGAAGCAGGCTGGGTTGAGCACTTTATCCTGAGGTGAACTGTGCTCTTAGGAAACACCCTGTAATTGTACCCGGCCTGCACTGGTTTTTGTCCTGTAGCAGTGAGGTGTGTCTCTGCTTTTAGTGAAACTGGGTGAGGGATGTAAGATGTGAAAAAGTTGGTAACTGAACTTATGGAGGGGTTGCAATTACTTAGGAGTTTTGGGAATTTATTTGCTTGCTGTCAGATATTCATCTGCTACCTTTGAAAGAGAACTATTTCTGCTAGAAATTGTTGTGTTATATAGTTATTTTAATGCCTGTGCTTTCTTAGTACTTTTAAAAAGAAGGGACATAATCTTCTCTTACTCTTCATTCATTAAAACCTTACTTCTAATTGTGGAATGTTGCCCTGGTTTTTGCTAAAGCCTTCTGTTTTTCACCTTGGAGTCAGATTCTTTCACATAGTTCATGTAAATAATAGCCAGTGTTTACTTAATGGTATTTTCTGTTTTTCATTCCTTTTGTGATAAGAGAACTTTAATGAGCACCTTTCTTCTCCAGTGGGATTGAGAAGGAAGTAACATGCTCTCCAATCCCTTGTGGAGTTGGGACGTGTATAAGAATGTGAGATTGTAAATAATAAACATTCATTCCCTCCTTTCTGCTGAACCTGGCAGGCGTGAGAGTGTCTTTATTGTGTCTTCCCAGACACAGTGGAAGAGTGGCTGTATCATGAACAGGTTGGGGCCACTCCAATACAGTATCACCCTGACAGCTGAATATCTGCAAGTCTACACATTTTCTGCAGATCCATCCACAGGAATCCTAATAAATGAGGCTGTATCTAAAAACTCTGATTCCTGACTGTAAAGGGAAGAAACTCAACTGTCAGTCAATAGACATAGAAAAGTGTGCTAGTTTGAAAGCAAACTAGTGAGAGACTCCAAGTCAGAAATACAATTTTAATAGGAAAAATAAAATAAATGCAATAGTACAAAAAACCAACCCACTGACAGAGTCAGAGTACAGCCTGACCCCCTGATGGTCAGGGGGTTGATAGCAGTCCAATTAAATGGTGCCTGCAGTCCTCCTGGAGTGATGGTTCTGTTGAAGCACTGGTTGTGTACAAGGGCCTGGTCTTCCTCTGATGGTCCAGTGGTGGTGTAGAAGGGTCTGGTCTTCCTCTGGGAATCCAGGGGAAAAGGCTCCTTGTGCTGTTCCAAACCCCAGATTACATCCAGATGGGAATGCTTGGATCTTTCCCCCTGGGCAGGGCATCTCACAGTGGGATGGTGAGTCATGGGGCAAGGCCTTGGTGGGCCATTAACAGGAGATAGTTTGGAGGTAGGAGGCAAGGAACATTGCTACACCTGGTTTCAACAGCTCATGAGAATGGTAATAGAATACACTGCAACCCAGTGTAGGGAATGTTGACAAAAGCAGGGCATTAAGCAGAAGCAAATTTCAGTATTTGTCCTGTAGAGAAATGTGGATGCTTATGTGAGGGAAAGGGATTCCCAGTTCAATGAGGCTGATGGCATGTGGAGGGGGATACATGCCTTGGAAAAAGAGCAGTGCAGACATCTGGAACCCAGAAATGGGATCCAAACTGGGAAAAGAACTGAGTCTGAATGAGTTTTGATACCTCAGTACTTGGGGTTATGGGCTGGTGCTGGTAGGGAGCACCTGCAGGCATTTATGCAAGAAGCTATTATGCTGAGTAATTAAATAAAAATGCAGTGTTTATTCCTCAAACATTTCAGTTAGACTTTATCTCATACTGTTATTTTGGAAATACTGTAAACCATGCTTGACGTTGTTTTAAACTTAAAAACACAAACCCGCCAAAATACTTGATGGCAGTGCATTACCTAAATTTACTCTTGTGTTAAGCATTTTAAAATTGCTTTATTGCAGCTTCACTGCAGTTTTATTTTTAGTTTATTCCTAGTGAGAATGAATAAATAGAAGGCCATATCCAAGATTTCTATATAGGTTATCTTAGACATTTTTTTCTTTGGTGTTTGTAATAACTCCTAAGTAATGCTGTAGGTACCGCATAAAATAAACAGTGCATGTTTAATTTTAGAGGAATTATGTAAATATGGCAAAATAACTAGAAACCAGCGGGGGAAAAAGGTTGCTGGTTCAGATGTTGAAGGCAGGGTAGGTGAGAGACTCTGGGGCTGAACAGGGAGGCAAAGCCCAACAGCTTACCTAGAATAGGGTTTGTAGGGCATGACTTTAAACCATTTTTTTGGACCTAGGTTGTCCAGGCAGAAGCTAGGCTGAGCCTAATTCCCTGCTCTGGAGGAATGCTGAGCTGCTGTAGGGCATCCTGCAGGCTGTTCTGGTAATCCTGCTCTCTGAGAGGAGCAAACGTTTTGCAGACATGCCAGACTTAGCTATGTAGATCTCCTCTCAGGAAAGCAAACACCCACAGCAACCATGTATTTAAATTTCCAATCTGAAACCTCCCGTATCACTCAATATTTTTCTTTCATTTTAATTTAGGCAATCATCATGTTGCAAATGGAGGCTATGAAACCTTTGCACAACAGGAGCATCTAAGATCTGAAAACCCAACCCTTACTGGAAGATTATTTTCTAAGCTCCTGTGAGTGAAGGAAATAATTCAAAGGGTTGAGTAACCCTGTCTGTGGAGTTCCTAGAGGAAGTATTGGGAAGCTGGAGAGCCTCACTTGCTTTAAAATGGTCATCTTTCACTGCACAGACCTCCTGACACGTGAAGTAGTATCAGCTTGAAATGTAGTGTCAGAATTCTCCAGGCTTTCTCTTCTTGTATGCACTGCTTTTGTGTCACTCCTATAGCATATTTTTGCTTGGCACCATGTGGTTTTTATACTGCTGCAAATGCTTTGTGTATGTCTGTTCTCAGTGCTTCTTTTGATTTTTTTTTTTTTTAATTAACTTACGTCTGCATTGCAAAGCTCTGTTTTTGAGGTCAAACTGATTCTACTGGTCACTTTATGGGAATTCATGAAAAAAGAGTCTGTTGTAAGTCAAACAACGAATTTGTTCCCTGGTACTGTGATTATGTTCTTGTTCAAAAACTTTTGCAACTTTCTTGATGACACTGGTCTGAATTTTCTTTACAGATGACTCAGGGCTTTGCTGTAAAACTTGTACAGATCTAATTGGATAATTTACAAACTGTTCTTCTGGAATAAACTGGAGTCACTTGGCCTCTGGGGGTTTATGCTGGGAAAATGATTTACATTTTTGTTTGTAGGGCTTCAGATTAGAGGGAGTGCTGAACTTTGGTAGATATGGAAATGGTTTTTTTGAATGTTTTACTATGTGTTTCAATACTGCAGTGGGAAGATACTCACAGTTTCTGTAAGAAATGAAAGAAAGAGATTTTTCCATAGTGGGATTCATTGTCGTTTATAAACTCATGTGCTGAAAATTCCTCTTTCTGCAGAGGCTGACTGGAGCAGGGGCACAGATTGCTATTTCACACTAAATGACTTGCATTTAGATGGCTGAAGGTGGGGGGATTCCTCTCTG
Source organism: Platysteira castanea (assembly GCA_013397175.1). Lineage (NCBI taxonomy): Eukaryota > Metazoa > Chordata > Aves > Passeriformes > Platysteira > Platysteira castanea. Next base: position 61,822 of record VYXC01009484.1, read on the forward strand.
CCTCTGCTGTTTCTCGGTGGAAGAAGGATTTCAGATGCAAAGGAAGAATGATGCTCAACAGGATGAAGAAGGCATTAGTGCCTAGAGTAGATTCTAGACTGATTATTGAAAGCCACCAGTTCTGGTGACTTTAATAAGGTAATTTTCTTCTTTTAAGACTGGCTAACTTCAGCTGAGCCTAAAGAGGTCACCTTCCAGATAGAAGATGTCTGTGGAAGGGAAATGGTGCCCTGAAGTGGAGGGAAAAGATTGTTACTTTGAATAAATATGCAATAAGTAGGACTAGGAGTGCCCTACAACTGACTCGACTTTCATGTGTGCAGCAGACAGTAGAAGCTGAACCAAGGTTTGCTCAGGGCAGCCACACATTTGAGAGGTAAACCAGGACTTAACAATGAAGATTGAGCACCAGTGCCTCTCACTTTCTTCTGTCACAGCATGATGAAGTCTACACATAATCTGCTCTTTCTGTGATTTAAAACCAGCTTCCTCCGCCTCCCCTCCCTTCTCTCTGCTGTCAGCGATGGCATTTTCCAGATCCCTTCCCAGAACTTAACTCACGTTCTGAGTCTGAGCAGTCCTGGCTCTCGGGCCTTGGATGGAGATGCTGTACAGTAGTCTGTTTTATTTACAGGAATGTGTCTGTAATGAGAAATGCCCTCTAGAATTTCCCTCAAAGAATAGTCCAACTGTTGATGCGTCCTGTTCTCTGGGAGTGCTGTGGACAGGGCATATGGATTTTTCACTGCCTTGAGTGAAAAATATTCCTGTGAATGTAAATTTCTTCTGAAGTTATTAGGTATATTGGAATCTGTGGTCATTTTGTGTGGTTTGGAGTGTTGCTGTGCTCTTTGCCCTCTGGAAAAGGGAGTTGTGATTCATAGTGGTTCTCTGTGAGAAATGGTAATGTGTGATTTATAATGGTATTCAGCACACAACAATTATTTCCCAAATGCTCTTATAAGAAAAAAACCCTAGAAGTGCAGGGGGTGCTCATGCTGATAGGTTCAAGACAGTCTTCATCATGCCCAAAATAATCTGTGGGTACTGGCGGGAAGGTCTGGAAGAGAGATGGCTTTCTACTGCAAAATTTGACAGAGGCACCCTATAAGCAGCCCAAGAATCCTTGGGAACAGCTGCAACCCTTTATGCACCCTCCTGAAAGGGCTGGCCAGGCTGCTGGGTTTCCCCCTACCGTGCCCTCCCTAACTGTAGGGAGTGCCTGTGAAATTCAAACCTGCATTCACAGCATCTGTGCTCTGAGCAGTGGTTTTGATCCAGCCTTTGCCTGTGGAAGCTGCAGCTCTTGCTCAGGTCAGACAAAAACAGTGGAGGAGCTGGCCCATAACACTTGAGCACTCTGAATGCATTATGTACTGTGACTTCAGAATGCATCTCCTTCTGCATTTGGATAAAACCAGGTGTCTTCTTAGGTCCATGAGTGGTCTTCGGAAAGCTTTGCATCTGACTGCCAGATCAAATGGTTAGGGGCCTCTGGACACTGCTTGGGTGTGGGAAGAGCTGTTGCACACTGACGTCTTGGTGTTGATCAGTAATTCCCTTCATCTTGCATTTCTGATAAGGTCTCTTTCTCTTTTCACTTAATCCCCTTACCTTGGTGTGTGAGCTAGTGTCAGAAAAAAAATGTATAGGTGCTCTTTACTCTGTCTGCTTCCTGAAAGCTCAATTGGTGCTAACACCTTGTCTGAGAGAAACATGCCCCTCGGGCTGAATTAATGAATTAATTCAGTAATAAAGGCTTTGTAGTAAAAGGAAAAAATACTTTACTCTCCCTGATGCCAAAGGGCTGTGCTTGCAACAGCAGCAGGCCAGCCCTGCCTGATTCTCTGCCAGCGCCTCCTTAGCCGAGGGTTTCCTAGAGGGGAGCTTTTGGCTTCAGTGATGTATTACTTGCAAAAATAAGGAATTGTGGCCTTTACTGACTAAGCATAGCAAGTTTCTCTTGTTAAGAATATTTCATTAAAACTTTATCCCCATATGCTGCAAACTGCTCTTGTCGTAACAGTGTTCAGATGTGTATTTAAAGTTGTCTGTATCTATTGGTTTTGATAACCTCCTTTGGCAACTTAGCCTTGGTGCTGAACACTGTATTCATTATCACGAGAAGTTCTGCTTGAGTGCTTAGGTCTCTCCTGGTGTGGTTTTTCCTCTGTTTTGGTCTGGGGTTTTTTTGGTTTTTTTTGTTTTTTTTTTTTAAGTGAGAGGCTCAATAAACTCAAACTTATTCCATGTTGGCAAAGGCTTTAGAGTTACAGTTCTCTGGTTGGAGACCAAACAAGTTAAAACAAACCCCTGTAATTTTGCCTTATCTCACTGGTGAAACTATGTCTGCAGGAGCTGAATTCATCCTCTTGTTTCTGCTGATTTAGCTGTTCATCATTCCCCTGCCTTTTCCATTCAATGCATCCCAGCCTCCCAGCACAGCACAGCTCTTCTTTCCCATGCTTTGATTGAAACTTCCTCCCATTTCAGTTGTGCTTTACCAAGAGTACTTTGTCCTGGGCAGGAAAGGAAAGATGCAGCTCCTTGAGGCTGCCTTGTGGAGCCCATGCTGGGAATTCTTGTTCCCACACAATGCCAGCCTTCCCAAGGAAGGCAGTGGGAATGGCACGCACACGTTATCTGTGCCCTGGCAGCCAATGGCATCACTAGGGCTGGGATGATCTCCTTTGTTCGTGCACCCTCTGGACCTATTTGCATTCATACATATGCTGGGAAATTGTAAGGACTTCATGAGAGCTATAATTAATAACACTTCTCAGGAGGAGGTTCCGGGGAGGCCAATGTTCTTTCCGATTTGGGAGGTTTGCATTTTGTCTTTTTGCTTGCAAACACTTTACATCAGTCTTGCATTTTTGGTTTTTGTTCTGTTGAGAAGGCATATTTTGAATTCTCAGCAGGGTTTTTCTTTATGGTACTCTAGAGTCACAGCCACAGATAAAGTAAACATTGAATCTTCAGTTTTTATGGTATCAGCAATCTTTGGTATCTTATTTGCCTTTTCTCCCTAATGATGTTCAAATCTATAAAAAGAGCTTTCCCTGGTTTTTCACTTATAATCTTTCACCAGTGGTTGCTACTGCTTTTGACCACTTGCTTCATTCTGCGTGTGAGACTGTTTTCTGCCAGGGTATTGGTTTGAATGACCTGGATGCTGGCATCCCTCTGATAGGGACAGACCTGGACTTAAAACCACAATCTGTCTCAGTAATGACACATACCAGTTCCAGAGGAGTCCTTAAATTGGGCAACTTTGGCATCTTTGTCATCTCACATCTGTGGCTTGCAGATGTGCCAAGCGGAGCTAAGTTCAGCGAACCACACGCTTTACTTCATCCTTGTGTATTTGGAGAAGTAGTTTCTGGGTATTCTTGTGTCCTACTCTGCTTCTCTGGTTAAGTCTTCCTCTTGAAAATCTATTTATGATGCAAGTGATACACTCCTGCATGTGTTCTTGAATATTTTTCCATTATTAATTTTCAGTTTTATCCAATATCAGGCCTATTGCTGAAAATTCAATGCCTAGAGATGTAAAATAAGTGAATGTGGAAGTTTCAATAGTGACTTACAGCATAAATCCTTGAATTCACTTTTTTTTAAATCTTCCCTGGCAAGAAAAGATGACATTATGTAGGAGTAGAATTAAGGAGTCACAGTTCTGGCTTGCTTGATGCATGGAAGATAAGAATTTCAGAACTTCCCAGATTCCATTATTCTCCAGTCTATCATTTGTCATTTCAAATAGATCAGCATCCTGTCAATGATACAGTTTTGCTCCACTATTGCAAGAACAGCATGAGTCAATATGAGTTCAAGCAGATAAGCAACACTTCAGTAATGTCAGCAGACTGGAACAGCAAGTGCTGCCTGTGTCAGTCCAAGGCTTGGCTGAAGACCTGCTCAGTGCTGCTTGTTCCAGCCTCTTGCTGTCCTGAAAGCCAGACTGACCATTTTCATGGGTACTTGAAGTGCTGCCAATGTCCAAAAATTACCAAAGTACTGATTTCTATCAAATTTTGTCATCACCAGAAAAGAACTGTTTTGTTACCTGTGGAAAGATTACAAGTTAAAAAATGGACTACCCTTGGTTGTGGTCTTGTCTTTGCTATGTGAAGTAATTTTCTAGTTTCTTGTAATTTTATTTACTGTAATTCCAACTGCAGTGAAATTAAAAGTGAGTTTAAAAAAAATGCACTTCTGTTTTCTGATGATTACGGTATAACCATTGCATAATGCTCTAAAATTTCCCCTGGAGTAAATGGTGCTGTTGCTGTTAGGCAAATGTGTCTCATACTCTGGAGTGAACCTTCAAGTATCCAGCACAGGAGAGTCCCAATAACCTCACAGAGCAGGGAGGAGGAAAACTGAGAAGAGAAATCCTTGGACTGCCCATGCTAATGGCCTTTATCTTCTGCATGACTTGCAACATGGTAAAATCCATGCATCCTTTTTTCTAGATGACAAAAGAATCTGACTCTTTTATCCTCTTTCTCAAATTACCTTACATCTATACCTTGCTTGATTTCAGTCTTAATGCAGCAAAGCTTTTTAAGCATGTTAAATAGTCTTACTTAATCAGATATTTGGGTTCTAACTCATATACTCCCAGAGGCCTTTCTTTTCTGGTTTGGACTGTGTTTCCACATTTCCAGACAGAAGCAAAACATGGTAAAATTTTTGCCTACTTGGCATGCCTCACAGAAACCTCTTATCAATGTTTGAAAGCATTTGGTCTGTTTTTCTCTAAGTAGTGGCAATAAAATTGGTCTGATATATAGGTACAGTCAAGACAGACCTTTCCATAGGGGTCAGGAGCTGCTGCTCACACTGCTGAGAGTGCTCCAGGGTGAGCAGCAGACATGCAGCTTTGTCCCACTGCCTACCCTCACTGCTGGGAGGCTCCCCAGGGCTCTCCACATCCTACTGCCTATGAACTGGCAGCACCTTTCATATGCAGCCACCTCACTTCCTCTTTCAAGGCAAAGGACTTGGAATCTGATTATGTGCTTTAGTTTTCATGCCACTTCAAAGCTACTGCAGGAAGTTGATTTGCTCTTTTACCACCCAAAGTTCATTCCCACCGTCCTCCTGTGACTGTACCAGCAAATGCCCCTCTCCTGTTCTGCAGCACCTCTATTTACATTTGGTGCCAGACTGGCTTCTGACAGACTCTGTGTGGTACAGTTAGTTCTCACTGCAGGCAAGTGTCAACACATTTAGCCTGTTCTGCCCATGTGTATGACCCTCCCATGCCCCTGCCCTTTCTTAGCATCTCTTTTCCTGGTCTCATTCTCCAGCTAATTTGCTCCTAAGACTTGCACCCATCCACACACAAGAATCCCAGACAGGATGCACAGGACTCCTGGCATTTCCAAACAGTTTCTGTATTGCCTCTGCCACTAAGCAACGTTTCTGCCATCTTCATCTGTCTTCTCTACTGAGGCTGCACAGCACAGACCCCATCTCTCTTTTCAAAGATGATTGTGGTTTTGGCTGAGCCCTGCAGGCTTCTGCATAATACAGAGTAATATTTGTTCTAATTTAGTTAACTATTAGTATTCTCTTGATGTGATGCAGGCTGCACTGAAATTTTTGTGTTGTTATTGCCAAACAACTTGGTGCTACTGAAGAGCAGCCCCATACCTGTTAAGAGGGATAGTTCAGGCAATGTTGAAGAGTATGTCATGATGTGCCGCATATTCCTTCTACAGTAAAGCTGAATAATTTATATGCCTATAGAAATCTATATGTCCTCTATGAGAGTCTGTGTGCTTTTAAAGGGAGCTTTATGATTCTGCTCAGGTTTTATAGAATTGTATGGGTGTTGTCCATGTTCAAAATGTTATTGGTCATCTTCATTGTGACAGAAAATTGAGTTTCACTTTTATTGGTGTATAGTGGTGGCAGGTATATGTCACACTACACACAGTAAAAAAAAGTCTACTTTGAAGAAGGAGACTACTGTATTTCATATTTCTACTGCCCCAAGAAAATAGCTTAATGTTGCTTTACTGCTTTTGAAAGAGAAATGTTCTGGCTGGATTTGGAACTGAAGTGGACTGTTGTATCCCTATTTCGAATTAAAGAAGCTATACTGCAAGGAAGAGCTGCTTCTATGCTTGTCACAAATCTGTGGCAGAGCGCCACAGGTTACAAAGTGCAGATGAATACTGAGAAAGTCTGTCTCTAATAAAAAGTGTGGAACCAATTTCACCACCTCTTTGTCCATAGAATGGCCAGTGGGCATACAAGACAAAAGGCATCCTGAGATAATTGGTACAGGTGAAAAGAGCACCCAGAGTGACAGTGGCATGGAAGTCATGCCTCACATCTGAGAGACACGGTACGTACCCAGATTTGCAGGCTGCAGCTCCAGAGAGCAATTCTTATTTTTCCCCTTATGTTCAGATTCCCTTGTTCACCTTGGGTCCTGTTTCAGGTTGTGCTGAAGTTGAGAGCCAAGTCCAGGTTGAAGGCCTCGGGGCAGGTTTCATCCTTTATTTCCCCAGCCATTGGCCTCTGGGGTTGAAAGGAAGGAAGTGGCTTTTTCCTACTAGTCTCGTCTTTTCTAGAATGCAGCAGGCACTCTGGAAGCCAGGCAGGCTTGGAGTTTCCATATGTTTATGGTATTTAACATGTCAGCTCTTCATCTCAACTGGAAATTTGAGGTGTTACTGTGATATTATCATAAACATCACAGGTAAATGGGCAAAGTATTCTTGGCTCAGTAGAGGTTTCCTGTTGGGTTTGGCCACTGGCATCCCCTGCACGTGTTCTGTTGGCATAATCTTGTCTGAGCACATCACAAGTGTGCCCAGAGTTTACTTTTGGGATTCATCAAACACATCATTAAATTACTTTAGCAGGTTAATTGCAGGAGCTACACGAGTTCAGGTGTTAGGATGAGCTGAGTGTTAATCCCATCGGTGTGTTCTGAAAGGTCCTCTCAAAATCAGTAAGTACGCAGTTATTTTCCTCATTTAAATAAATATTGCCACAAAGGGCCCTGTCCTTGCAGGTGTAGACAATGCTTTTTGGGCAGTTGTGTGAAGATATCTTTTAGAGGAGGACAGGAAAGGGCAAACAATACACCCAAAGTAAAACACTTTTATAGAGTAAGTCAGATTAAAATCAATCAGGTTGTGGAGGAAATGATGCCTGGTTTAGTGTACTTTAATTAATCTGTTTTAGGTTTGCATCACTAATTAATCTCTTTTGTGGTTCACATTACTGCATGCAACTGCGTATTTCCAATGTGATAGCTTATCCTAACTGCTAGCATATCCTTATAAAATAAATAAGCAGTCCTTTCTGCCTGCAGTGCTTCTCTGTGGATTTCCAACCTGCCAGTTACTCCCCTGAAATGCTGAGGTGGGAGACAGGAGCCTCTGCATGATTGGAAATAACTTTTAAGAGCAACAACTGGAGCTTCTGGCTATTTGAAGGATGTGATCCAATAACATCCCTGAGCAAAAGACTTCCTTTTGGGAATTTCAACTCTTTAAAATCACCCCTCTGATGACCAGTATTTGTGACAGGGTCAATGTAAGATGACCAGGGCAGAGGATGTGTGCTGGCTCTCACCATAGATGGAGACACCATGATACAAGTGAGAGTGAACATGGAAATGCCAGAACTGACTGTTCTCTTGGATGTTGCTATGATAAAATCCATCTCCCTACAGTCAAGTGTTTGCACAGCCCTAGAAGAATCCACAGTTGGACAAAGTGCTTTAAAGTTGATTAATTTGCTTTTTAAACAAAACTCTTTGGAAGTCTTGCTTTAGCTGCAAATCTATTGGGTGTCTCTTCTTCCACTCCCAGCTGTGGTATCTGATGTGAGGTGCAGGACCAGACTCAGTCTCTAAGCATTCAATAACCTAACTTCCAAGAGCAGAGGTATTGATGATCAGACATCACTTTAGGCCTACTCTGCCTCCATGGCAGCAGATGAATGGGACTGTGGCTGGCAGATTGTTGGACACCCAATATTTTATCAAGAGGGAAGGGATGAGATTGGTCAGTCTGGGTAATCTGAATGCAGAGACTGTTTAACGAGCAGTAGGAAAAAGGCTACCATGTTTCTGATAGGGTCTTAAAGGAGGCTTTGCAGATCCTGAGAAATCATTGATATCTGACTGGAGAGAAGCTGAGAAAAATTAATCACTGCTATGTGACAGGAGGCCCTTTCACTGCCAGCGGTGTGCAACATGCTGTCTCTGAGAGAGTGAAGAGGGAAAAAAAGCATGCGGGTGACTTGCATGACAAATTAAACCTCTGGATAACCCCGTGTCAGTAAATCACTTGCCTCAAACACCAGTACTTCATTCCTCAACATGCCATGAAATCATGTAAAAGCAGGGCTTCACGTCATGTGTATTTGAAGCTGAAGCTTTACTTAAAATAGCAGAAAATAGCAGATTTTTGGAAAACTCTGCAGGGCCATTCCATACCACAGGGTGTACCTGAAAGTGGTGTTGGAGTCAAAGCATCCCACAGTTAAGGTGGAAGTGGGGAAATACCTATGCTATGGTATTTGGGTACACGGAAATTTGGACAGGTTATATTGAATCTCTACAGAAAATCAAACCAAGCTCCATCCACAGAGGACCAGCCTCAGTTCTGTACATTTGTGGCAAGCTGGGACCTTTCTGTGCAATGTAAGGTCCCTTTCCAGACCCTCATACAAGAAAAAAGTTGTTTAATTGAAAAAAACTCTCATTAGTTACTAAATATCCAAGATAACTATTGCTGTACAGTGGCTAAGGGTAATGCAGCATTCCCAAATAAATTATGCATGTGCTAGAATTGGGCCAGAAAGAGCCCTTTGGGCAATCTTTCCTCTGCCTCCCTGCGCTGTCCCCACTGCACAGCCCCCCAGAGAGCCCAGGCCAGATGCAGCCCATGTGTTTGGATAGATTTGCTCCTATGCACTTTCTTTGGTAGGCAGGGCAGAAGTGGAGAGGATCTCTGTGTGTACATATGTGTATTCTCAGGCATATGAAGGAATTTAGTGTCTTTTAAAATGCCGTTTTATTAGAGGACTTAAAACACAATTATGAGCTCTTGAATGGGTTCAAAAACACAAATTCTTCCGCCTCTTGCATCTTTTTGTGATAGTGCTTGCTCAGAAGTCCTGTGATAAAGGTAGTAAAACGTGGCTTCCAGCTGAAGCTGAATTGTGGTGTAATACTGTTGCAGACTCCTGGATGTTGCTGCACGGAAACACAGTTCTAGGTAATTGCCTGTCTTTTCCAAATGGTGTTAAATTTCAAATCCAGATGCAAATTCTGGTAATGCCCACTGTCCTTCAGGCTTTAACAGGACAACCAGCTCCAGCCAGTTGTGGCCACACATAAAATCATGCAAATAGCTGTGTATGTATTGCCTCTTGTATGAAAAGTTGACATTTGGATGTGTTTATGATGCAGGGATGCTGGTAGGAAGGAAAAGGGGTGAAGTGGGTGGGCACAGTGTTGGACAGCTGCCCCTGCACAACTGACTGCACTCAAGTGTGACCCATTGTAGGCACGGGGAGTTGAGCAGAGAGCCACTGTACGTTCAAGGAAACTGTGCTTTGGGGTTGCTGTATTTCAGAATGAAAGTTTGGTTGTAAACTGGGTAAAGTCCACTTTGTGTGTTACCAGTAGCATCCCTGAATCTGCAGGGACAAGGCCAGGATGGGGGAAAAACAAAAATACAAAGGGCTTTCCCTTAACAGAGGTTGTAGATCAGCAGCAAACAAGTGCAGACTGTTTTGGAGGGTTTGCTTTTGTGCACCAGAGGCAAGCTCTCATCCCTGGAAGTCCCTGCCAGGCTGTAAGCAGAGAGCTCAGAGCTGCTTCTCTGGAGACTCCTCGAGCAGCCTTTCACCAGGAGTAGCTGGTTGGGGCTGTGCCTGGGCAGCTCTGAGACTCCTGACCTTCAGCTCAGCTCTGGGGTTTGATCTCCTCTCTACTGTGGAAGAAGCTTTGTCTGGTTTGTTTTACTCAGTCAGCACAGAAATGTGCACATCTCTTTTTTCCAGCCTGAGACTGTTCTCATCTTTAAGTCTTCCTGAACAAATGAGGTATTGTTCACTAGTTCTGAGAGCTGTTTGTTAGTTAAGAAAAAAAAATCTCCTTTTTCTCTTGTAGCAGAGAAAGGTAATTGTAGTAACAACTGGGTTTACACTATCTTGTTTAAAAAAATTCTAATATATATTTAACATTTTAACAAAGTTCAATATGTGCTCCAGCAGCATTGCATCTGTTTCCTATGCTCTTTTTTTAAGCTTGGCATACAAAGTACCGTTTAAATACCATGGCGAAAAGGGCAAGCATTCGATTTAATGCCTTTGAAATAATTCTGGAATTAAATCCTGGGCAATATATCTCAGTCGAGCAGTGTTGCATGTAGCCACATGCAGCTAATGAGCCATCAAAGGCAATGCTTTAAATCCCCATTCATACAGTACACAGATCCTTTATTTCTGCTGTCATAACACAAATCATCAACCTTGATTCTAAATCAAATACAGGTAAAAGAAAAAAAGAGGAAAAAATGAAACAAGAGGAAAAAGGAGGGAGTAGCTTCGTGGCTAATTGGAAAGAAATTTGAAACAACAGTGGGGGCTTCTTTCAACACCATTAATCACCTCTGCTGGAACATCCTTCACAACCCAAGCTTTTCGTGTCCCCGTTGCTATTTTCCCTCTTAAACATGGTACAAAATGTACATAATCGTTGTTGTTCTTGAAAGCCATTTCTCTCATGCTGTGGTGGGAGGGCTCAGAGTGCAGGCCTGTCACAGATCCCTTTGGGCTTGGCGGGGCTGCAGGTTTTCCGCCTTCACCTGGTGCCCTGAACTCACCAGTAAGGACATGGCTGCTCCTGCCTCATGGGCTGTGGGGGAGAGACACTGATGTTTTCTACACAGTCCAGCACAGCACAGCTGAGACACCAAGGATGTAATGCAAGGAATGTAAGAATCTGGAATGGGAGGTGGGGGAAGAGGGTATTTGTGTACAGAGTCAAGACATGGGTTCTGCCAGCACTTCTCCTACCTCGTTTTCTCCCAGGCAAGGTAAACATATGCAGCAGCTTTAGATCCATGCTGGTTGCCTCCAGGCTGCTTAATGGCCAGTGTAAAATGAGTGATGGCTGTTAGCCAGCTCCATTACTGTGAGCATTCACCTTGCTAAAATCCTTGAGATACTTGGAAGGAGGAAAAGTCTCTGTTGAGAGCTACCCAGGGCTCCGGATGCCCTCGAGCAGAGGATCAGCACTGGCAATGTATGGATAGCACTGGTGACCTTGGCCACCTTGATTTTCACAGGGACTATGGGGACACCAAAGTAGGTTATTCCCACCCTGTTTTCCATTTGGTTAAGCTACTTGCCACCAAAACAGCTGAATGGGTACTCCGTGTGTATAATTACTACTACTACTACTACTACTACTACTGCTGCTACTACTACTCTACTACTACTACTACTACTTATTATTATTATTATTGATATTATTATTATTACTGTTATTATTGTTATTATTGTTATCATTATGTCTTTGAAAAAGTTTATGCAAAGAAATACAATTTTTCTTCTTTTTGCACTTAAATAATTTTTTTCTAAATATATTTTTCCTCCTGAAGAATGATGTCTTATANATTATTATTATTATTATTATTATTATTATTTTAAAGGTGAGAAGTCACTGCACCTAAGCAGGCTGGTAGCTGTGAAGTGAGGGGCTGTGTACTCCACATATGCCATTCCCAGTGTCTTTTCTTGGCTGGTTTATGTTTTGAACAGCTTCATGGGGAGGGGTTTTAATGACTCATGTCAGAGATCCTTTAATTGCATGATGGTGATGGAAGCTGGAAAATGAGCAGCTGTAACAAGCACCACTGTGTTGGGTGAAAGGGATTTGAAGGCTCACAGGTAATGCTTGCCTTAAAACGCCCAAGGTAAAAACCAGGGGAGCAGGGAAAGGTTGTTATTGCTGGTACAGCTGCATCAGTGTGGCACAGAGGAATTAACCTGTGCTGAGATGTCAGGGAGGGAATCAGTCCTGGAGTTGTGTTGGAATGCTGTGGCTCAGTGTCTCCACGGTTCTCCCACATGCACAAAGCCACATGCACATGTGGATCACATTCACATGTGGAAAGGTGCTCCTTTGCAGTATTCTCAAGTGGTGAGTGAAGAAGCCTGAGTAGGAATTTGTAACTACAATAATCCTTTCAAAATTATTAATAATCTAGTAAGCAATAATGAAAAATACTTAGGAGAGTGGAGGAGAGATCTGTGTAAGTCCTTCAGCCTGCTGTGTTAACCAGGGTATTCCCAAACTCTTATTGTTTATCTTTGTAATGTAATTTTTGAGCAAAACAATGTTTTTACATTCTTATTTAAATGTTATCATCAGTTCTTACTAATGGAGTGGTTAAGAGGTTATAACATTTTAGCAAGCTTTGAGTTTTCTCTGGTTTTGATCCTCAGGCAATATGACTCAGATTTTTGTCAGATGCTTAACTTTCTGGCAAAAGAGGTATAGAAAATAAATCAAGCTTTACCATTGTAATTAAAATAGCATTTTCTACTTTAAAGTGTTTTTGTCTATGTGTTTCTATAGCATACACAGATTCTGCAGGTTTTTTTCCTACGGTGAAATTTCTATTCATGTCTTTAAAAAACCCCTGGTCCTCTGTATTCAGCATACATTAATGTGATCAATAAAGAATTTTTCCACATTCCATTGCGAATATTTATAAACTACACACCACTGTAGTTCACTCTAAAATGTATTTTCTCTCACAAGGTTTCCTGTTTGTCATGGTATTTATCCAACTGGAAAACACTGAAAAATGGGAATGTGTTAACAGAACAAGCTAGAAGGATACAAACCATCCTCTTTCTTCCCCTCTGTGGGAATAACGGGAATATTTATAGATCTGGAAAGCTTACAGGAGTCTGTAAAAAGTAAGAGCAGAGCCAGTCTTTGTGCTGATGCCATTTCTTGCTTTGACCTGAACATCCATCAGTTAGGAGCTGTAGCACCAAGGAGACTGAATCAAATCAGTCATCTGTACTTAAGCCAAATTTGTGGGTGTTTTTTCCATTAAAATTGCAGTAGAGCAGGAAAAAAGTTGCAGAGCCCCACAAGGGTAATGCTGTTTGCAGCACATGGCAAAAAAGACACTTGAATGCCATTGTCCTGGGGAGGGGGAAGAAGGTGGCTGCTTGTTTTTAAACATTGCTGTGAAGTTGCCTGGGTCAAACACACGACCTATTTGACAGGCTTGTCTGGGGCAGCTAGCAGTGCTCCTGTGTGGAATTTAGCAGGGATCCCAGGCCTTGGAAGCCATCATCTTTTGCCAAACTGTTTTATGTGTAAGGTGGGTAGGATTTTATGAGAAGTAAAAGCACACTGATAACACAAAAGAGGCGGTTCCAGTGAGCTCCTCTCACTTATTGAAGCCAACTGATGGAGCGGGGAAAGGAGGAGGGTTAACACAATCTGGTGGGAAAGCAGAGAACAGAAAAACCACTTCAAAGCAAAGGCTGAGCAGGGGTCAGGAGCAGTGTCAGGTCCAAAGAGAAATGGAGAGGGGAAAACCTGAACTCCGCATGACTTCCCTGACAAAGAGAGCGGTGTCCGGTACTGGAGGGAAGAGGGGAGGCTGGCTAAAATGGACACACCACAGGGAAAACATTAGAGAAATCTGGAAGAAGGAAAACTCGTTGTGATTTTAAAAGTAAGGAAAGGAAGAAAAGACAGGGAGGGTATCTCACAAAAAAAAANNCAAACAGTGAAAGCTGTCATGTTGTCTTGTCTTTTCTGAGTTTCCAGGAAGCAGGTAGGAGCAGAGCTCCCAAAAGCGAGTGGGAATGTGCACGTGTCTTGTGAGAGGAGATGCAAGGTTGGGGTTTAGCATAGCTCATTCTTCATACAACTCTCTCATACAAAGGTCACATTGGAGTCTGTTGTTGTTGGCTTTAGGTCGGAAGGCCTAATTCTGTCCCATGACTGGGACAAAAGTCACTCTTTCTGTAATATGAAAACAGCCTAAGTTAAAGCTGCAGGATAGATCCTCAATTCCTTGTTCATATATAGCCAAAACTAATCAATAAAATATATTTAAAGACTCACTTGGGATCGTAGATCTTATAAAACCCTTCTAGAATGTTTCGTTTTTACCAAAGTGTGTTGCCTGAGGATGTTGTGTGGGCATGAAGCAACTGCATCCTACAGCAGTAAAGGGTCATAGAGGAACTGGGAAGCTATCTGTTACAGTGTCCTTAGTAAAATTATGTGTTTTCTCAGGATGGAGGCAAAGCAGCCTCAAGCAAAGAACATAGGGCAGGAAGAATGGATTGTGTTAAATCTGGCTTTGGAAGGGGAGAGGAAATAAGTGTCAAGTGTGGCACAAGATGCGCTGGGGTCACATCCTCACAACTGACTGCTGGGTCTACATGCAAGGGCTGGTAGGAAGTGGGGTGTAGGGCCACCTCTGTGGCCACACATGCAGCTTCCCTGCAGGAATGACAAGCATTCCCTTCAGGAAAAGTCTGACTAGCTGATACCAAAGCAGAGAGGAGGTTCCAACTGACTTGTGCTGAAGCACTGGCCCTTTGCCTGGTTGCTGGCAAGCTGCTTGGCAAGCTCTCAGGGAGTCTGGGTTTCCAGGGCCTGCTGGCTCAGTGCCTCTCAGCCATTCAGGCTGCTCCTGGCTCCAGTATCCACAGGTTTAGGATAGATGTGTCCCAGCAGCTGCCTGGGTTGAGGCTACCCAGCTCCATGGTTTCCATTTGGAGAAGCCAGCAGTCTGGCAACCTCTGCTGAGCCCTTCTGACATCCTGGGAACGTGCTTGGGGACACCTGGCTCCCTCTCGGGTTACTGGAAAGAAAAGATGAGTGCCTGGCAGCTCAGGGGACCAAAAAATAGGAATCTCAGCTGTTGTCTCCTTTGGAAAAACTTAATATTGTTTTGATGGGTTTTCTTTCTCATTTCCTGTCTATAAAGAATGCTCTAATTTCTGGTCTTCTCTCCAAAACAGAATGATGATAATTTTGTTCCAAACTTCCCATGGACTAAATTTCAGTCATTCTACCTTCCAGACTAATCAGATTCTCTTCTGCATGTCTGTTGTCCAGACCACAGTCTCTGTTTTTTCTGTGTTTGTCCAACCGATCCCTCTGGCCTAGAACAACCCCAAAATACAGTAAGATCTTATTGTTAAGAGAAAATTCCAAATTAGGGAGCAAATTGACACAGAAAAATTCAGCGTCGGAGAGCATCAGTTGTGTTAATAATTATCGAAGGAGGGAGGATCAGTATGGGAGATTGTGGCTTCCCCTCTCATTGTGATGATTTCTGAGCCAGAATCTCAATGATGAGGTCATACTGTCCCCAGTGAAAAGGTGAAATACATGAACATTTATGGCTGTGCACCAGTGTTTTGCAGTGTATTGGTTGTTAAGAAATCTTCAGTTACAAGAGAGTCAGGAAGGACTTTCTTGGTTTGTTTTAATGTTGTGGAGTGCAAGATACCTGCAGGAGGAAAACATGCCCTGTGCTCAGAGCGAATGCATGGATCTTGGAGATTGCTGGGTGTCTTGACCCTGGAAATAACACCTGGGATGGTAGTTCCATCATTCCTGTGCAGACAATAGCCCTGTCCAAAATCTTCAGCTGTCCCCTTGCTGGTGTGAGTGTCCTGGTTCAATTCTCTCTGCCTTTCCTTCCTGCCAGGAGAAGTGGTAACATGCTCAAGAATCTCACCTGTGCCCTGGGTGACATGCCTTGTCCTGGGATTGCCAGTCTGGTGCCTGCAATAACTCACAGAAGTCTTAATCTGTGGCTTTTGGGAGTTGATGAGGTTTGCACCTTAGACATGCAGCACCTTAGGCATGACAGAGTTCTGGAGAGTCTATGCTATATCAAAAGAAGAAAGGATTTGATCCAAAAATTCCTCTCCACATTAAGAAATTCAGTTATTAAATGCCCTCCATTTCAGGGGGTCTGCGATAGAGCTTTTGGGAATTTAAATTAGTAGGTCAGGTTGGTGTGTCATGAGTGTCCCTTCTCACACTGAGGTACTATTTTTAATCAAACTGTTAAAAAATAATGCTTTTAAAAGAAAAAAAAGCCACTTCAGGAGAACACTGTGTCCTGAAGTACCCCAAATAATAATGCTGCTCCAAATTCCTGCTCGGTGTGTGGTGAGGAGACCAGGACAAGTTTGGAACTTTCTATTATGAGACCTGAGCCACCGCCACTGGTGAGAAATGGAGTAAGAAGGGTGGAAGTGAGCCTGTAACAACACAGAGGCAAGGCTGCTGTCTAAAACTGGCCCTTTACATAACCTGGGGTGTCAGCAATACTTTTGCTGGGGTTTATTTTAATAGCTCTCAGTAGTTAGGACTGATTGGCAGTGGCGGGGCTCATACCCTGCCTTGGAGGAGCAGCCTGGAGCAGGCAGTGGCACTGTGAACCTCCACACCCTGCCACCAGCATGCCCTGTCCTGCCACCAGCACACCCAGCCCCGAGGGAACTGCATTCCACTCATCCCCCCATGCGCTTTGGCTCCTGCTCTCCCTGCTGAGCCTGGCAAAAAGGCCTCCAATTACTTCCAATTGCAGTGATGGTTTTCCATGAGGTCGGACACCGTCCACTGTGGCCGGGAAGGAGCAGCCACCTCATTAGGCCACTGCTGCCTGTCAGTGGTGGATGCTCTGTCACAGCTAACGGGGCTCTGTGCTGCACAGATCTGCATCCCCACCACAGCTGCATGGAGACCATCATCCAGAGGTGGTCAGAGACCTTTGGGTGGCCCCTCTGCACCCACATGCTCCTCGATCCTGAGGTTTCTTTTCTTTAGAGGGAGCAGCACTGTATAAAATTGAGTGGTCCAAGGACAGATTCAGTCCAAGCCAAATTAAGTTGTAACCTCTGACATGGTGAAGAAGCACTCCCCTTTTCATTTTTATGTTGTACCTGCATAAAAGGCTTGTGAGCAATATAGTACAGCTTGAGTTTGTTCAGGTTAGAAGAAATCTGGTTGTCTGAGGGATGGATACATACACAAGCAAACAGATTGTGGAAAGGTGGGAAGCTGGAAAAGAAGGAGTAAAATCATGTGTGGAGGAGAGCTGACCTGATCTCCCATCCCCAGGAGAAAGAACAGTTCTCTAGTCCCTACAATTACGGCACGTAAAATCATGGCTAAATAGTCTCAGAGGAGCTGGGAGAAGGATCCAGAGAAGTGTAAATTACCATAGCTTCAAAAAGCTACAGTTCTAGAAAGAATAGCATGTTCTACAGAGAATGGCAGCACTGAGAACAGCTCTCTTCCTTTTGTGCAGCATAACTACACAGGGATGATTTTTGTGCTGTAGGATTTTGAGTCTCTTGCTGAAGTTTAAGACGTCCAAAAATGAATAGGGTTTATGCATCTGATTTCAGGAACAGGATTTTGCACTCCCTAAGATCAGACATTCATTTCAGAAATGGTTACTCAGGGAAAGTATGTTTGCACACCTTGTTCTTGCAGAAGTTTTAGTTGCATATCTTAGTCAGTTAAAAGTTGCAGAATGCGAACACAGCTTTGAGGTACCCAGCTATGAGCTCTCTGTGTCTCAACACACAGGGAGATGTTAATCTCATTTCTGATGGCCTCTAAGCAACTGTGTGCCTGCTTGCTGCAGCTTCCTAAAATGTAGTCACAGAGATGTTTCAGGAGTCTCCCCTATTCTTCTGAGGCATTGGATAACACAAATGTCTCTTACAATGGTCTTGCTCTAAATACCCCTGAGCTCACTGCTTTGCAATTCAAAAGCAGGCAGTAATAAAATACTCCTAGAATGTAGAAGCTCTTTCTCCACCCTGCCAATAAACTCTTGAATTATTTGCACATTGCATTTATGTCTTTTATTGTAGCAAAAAGAAAGTTCAGCTGATGTGCTCACTTAAGCAAGATGTTAGTGTCACTCTTTTCTACTCCGTGGTGCTGCATCCAGCCTTAGTCTCTAGGAATGTGCTTCTCGATGCAATTGGATTTGGGTTAGTTTTTATGACCTTCCTTCTATTCCAGCTGTTTGGTTCCTGGGGGCAGCAGAAAGTTTCCTCTGGAGACGGGTCCATGTGACATTCTGTCTGTTCCTTTCTCCCTTCTGTCATTGCCTTCTGCTCCCTCTTCTGTTTCTTCTTCCTTTGTAATGGCTGTTTAAGGAGGAAGGGGCCATCGGTGCGTACAATACACTGGACCTTCAGCCCGGATTGTTGCTCTTCATTTTCCAGAATTGCTGTGTAGTGCTGAAAGAATGTGAGCAATATTTATGGTATTGTGTATTACAATAACAGCCAGAGGCCCAAAGCAAACACAAGGGCCTTTGTGCTTCCCATCATGCAAACAGAAGTCCTACACCATCGTGGATACAGAAAATGCTGCTTGAATTGATTTTTCTTGCTTCTCTCTAGTCCCATGAGAGAGAAAACTTTCTCACAGAAACTATCTAAGAGTTTTATAAACAAAAGACACCTGTAACCTTGCTAAAGAATTGTTTATAGTACAGTAGAGAAAAATATTTTCCACATAGCTTGACTAATCACCCTTAGGGGTGGTTAGAGAAGTAACCAATTAAACGATGAGAAAATTATCCTATAAAAGAGCTGTTAAATAATGAAATAAATCACTCTTGTTCCTGAAACTCCAGTGTCTGCATCTCCTTTCTCTCCGCTCCGCCCCCACCTCAGGAACAGTGATAGCAACAACACAACATGAAACATCAAAATGCACAAGACAAGCATTGAGTTGGGGAATGTCCAGTCACTGGAAGTTTCCCACTTCTTAAGCAGCTGCATTTTGAGATTGATATTCTCTCTGTAGAGCTGGAATACTAATTTCCTCTGTCCATGCTGTGTTTAAATCTTTGTTATATGTTAAAAGTTTGTCTGTTCTGGTGCTGAGCAACAATAAACAACATTTCATTTTACTTTTCCTTTTAATATCCCCTTTTCTCTGAGACTGTGTTTCCATAAATTCACTTTCTCCTCACGTCCCTCTCTTTTGTTTAAGCACAGACCCACAGCAAATCCATCAATCCCAAACCAGCCATTACACCTTTTTTCCTCTTGAGGAATGCATTTATGTGTGTAGCAAGGTCACCAAGCTCACTAAAGACTGCATGTTTAAAAATCTGTGTGATTGCTCACATTTGCATAACCAGATGAAAAACTGACTGAAACACCTTTCAAAACATCATTGGAAACCTGTGCTTTGCCTTCTGTTTTGTTTAGGGAAACCAGACTTTAAAGGGTGTGTTGTCTTCCTTTGGAAAGCTTTTGCCTTTTTTGTTGATCTAAGCTGAGGTGTACTTTTCTTGAGGGTAGGTTAATGCACTGCAGGACTTGGGACAGCCTGAAGGTCTGGGGGTCTGGAAAAGTCAAGCACTGACTCATGAATTTTACCTCTAGAAAAGGCTGCTTAATGCTCAACAGACTCAAATAAGAAGTATTTTATACTGCAGAACTTAGACCACAGGAGCAGAGAGTGAAAGATTAAGGGTTGCTTCAGTCTTGGAGAGACTGTCCTAAGCAGGAAGAGACAGGAGGTCACAGAAATTAAAGGATGGCTCTAATGGGGTGTTAGTCAGCCTCCCCTGCACATTCCGACTCTTCAGCTGCCAAAAGCTCAGGAAGCTGAGAGTATTCTCATCCTGAGGAACTGAACTGTAGTGCAAAAAAATCACTATCCTTAACAGAGAAATTCACAACTCTTACATTAATCATATTCTGAATTGTGTTATGAGGTCTTAACATCTCACCGCTGTATAGGAGTGACCACAATGAAACAGTTGAAGTATAATGACACATTACAGTTCATTTGGTAAATTGGAGTTGTGTTGTCAGCTTAGCAAAAACTGATAAAGCAAAAAAGGTAAAACATTGTCTTCCTTTTCTGAAGAGACCAGTTTTGCATTTAAAAAAAATAAAGAAGTCTTGCAATTAAAGTAGGTGACTGAAGGCACTGTAGTACTTGCAGATATTGGGATCATGTGCTGCCATCTGTAAGAGAAGGACCCTCTTGCCCTGAGAACTGGGCAAGGCCTACCAATAGTGTATATTTGACTTGTATCTTTCTGAAGACCAGTGATAACAAGGGGTACTCAGAGTTCCCATTCCAAGCACAGCCTTGTTCAAGACTCTGTGGGTGAACATGAGCCATAATTGGTGTTTTTACCTGTAAAACAGCTCAGCTGAAGAGTAGATTCTTGGCTTGGCTTTCTCCCAGCCTATGGGGTACAGTTCACTTGAGGTAAAGAACATCAGTCATTGTTCTCTGCCAGCAGAATGCCTGGGAAATAGGGTACACCTGGTTACCAGAAACCTTTGATGGATCTTTTCCATCAGTTAAAGGCTACATGAAGAGCTTTATTTTTCTAAATCTGGTGTAGGAAGTGTATGGAAAACATTTGAAAAGGGCTACTTGGCACTTAATGCTGGTAAACTTTATTTTAAAGCCTTTGATAAGGGCTCCAATGTTGCATTAGTTACAGATGTCATGAGGATGAAACTAAATGTCAACAGGTTCTTAGAATAAGGCAGTGAAGCCATATGTACATTCTGTTACCTTAAGATGGATTTTTGTCTTTGTGGCACTCTTGCACAAACCGGAAAGTCAGCTTTTGAATAGGATGTCATGCTCATATTAAAAAAAAATAAGAAGAAACCAGCATCTACAGCAGATATAACAAGTGAAATGTTTTTCCATTTCTGCATTTTTGTTGCTGAAACTGTGGGGTTTTTTGTTGGGATTTTTTTTTTTGGCAAAAACATAGTAAGAGAATGTTTGGCACAAAACTAAGTAGTCTTGTACCCTAAACATATATGATGGGCTCCAATAAGCTGCAGATGTATTTGACTGGGAGTAAAGTTGCAGGGTGTGCCCCATAAGCAAGCAACATACTTTGGATAAAAGCAATATTTAGAAATGGAACTTTCAAGGTCCTTTTGAGCTTCTAAATCTTTTTGTCTCAGACAGATGTGTTGACCCAGAACATGCTTTTTGAGATCTTGCAAGGTGTAACAATATTTCATATTCATTATGGTTTTGTAGAAAAATATTATATTGCTGCCTGAAAATTGGTATGAGAATATTTATTCCTTATATAGTAATATGGTTAAAAATGGCACTTTAGGAAATATGAAAACTCCTCCTTACCATGTTTTTCCATGGCTGCTCTTTCATTTCAGATTGAACATAGGAAGAACCCACAACTATAGTTACCTAACGGTGCCAGAAAAGCAAAATCCACTTTCACCTTTTCTTGCACTGCTAATGGTAAAGTATCAATCACAGTTACTGCTGGGTACACCTTCATAATGATGTATGGTGGTTTGGACGTGCATATCTGTAATTAATGAGAGGGAGTTGCATGGCTAATTCCCTGTACACTGCTGACATCCTGTCTGCAGCTTTGTCCCTGATCTTTTACTTACGTGCCTCCAACAGCCGGTTATTGCATTACATCCTTGTATTATATAAATAAAGCCTTGACCTTTGTCCTTTGCAATATTGGTTCAGTACAGTCTTAGTTCAATTTAGAAAAGAAGCCTGGGCACTAAAACCATTTGAATCTCCTTACACACCTCAAACGTTGATGGGACTATTTCTACTTAAGAGAAAGCACTAAGGCTAAGAAATTTTCCTTTTTGTCGTTGACAAATGAATGCGTGTTCCTTCACATTGAAACTATGCAGGAAGCCCTCTCTGGGCAGGGAGTACACATCCTCCTCCGCATTGCGAGGCAGTATGGGTCTACAGAAACTGTTAGCAATGCAGTATTTTGTTTATTATTTCATCAAACAATTCTGAAACAATAACCCTTCTGAAGCAAGTTCCTCTCCCTGCTGCAGGCAAATCTCCAGTACTTTTCTTATTTTTCCCCATTACCACATTCTATAGCTTATTTAAGGTTTGTGTGTGTGCATCCTCCCTGATAAAGCCAGGCTGACACTAGAAATATTGCAGTGCATTAAGACAGACACCAGCTTGTGGGTATACTGGTTTTGGAAGCTCAGGTCCTCTCAAGGAAAGGTCTAATCTCTTTTCCCTGTAACCATCCCTGTGGTTGTGCTGGATTTTTTTGCAATGTGTGTGTTAAAAGTGTGTAAGCAGGGTGCTTATGTCTCTGAGTGTCTAAACCCTGTTAAGGTTGAGCTTCAGTTCCCCACTGATTAAAAATGGGGATAAAGGTGTTTAATTATCTTCTGTGGATATTGTGGGATAAATTCATTAAAGATTTGGAGTATTAGAGCTAGACACAATCTTGCTTTTATTAAAATCATGATGACTGTAATGCTGTTAGTATCTCTGTGCAAATCCTAGCAAAAGCAATTTTTTTATAATGAGGAGAAACAGATCCTCTAATTATCCAGGACAACTCAAATTAGCACCACAAAAAACTGCTAAAAGTTGAGACTGCATGATGTGAAGTGTAATTGATTTTTAATATGATAGGGTACAGAGCTATTAAGTGATGTGCAACGTCATTTTCTCCTGCTGGATGTTTAGCAATGTTTTGAAGAAACATGCATGTGGTTTACACCACTGCTGGAGATTTGGGGGAGCAGAAGCCTAAGAGAAACAAGAAAAGGAAAACAAAACAGTTTGCTTGAATTTTTCATCCATTGCCACTTCCACTTTTTCTTGTTTAATGAGAATTGGCTTTAAATCAATTTTATATTATTTGTAGATTTTAAACTGGATGCAGTTACAAAATCAGAACTAAGAATTTTTATTTTTTATTTTACTCTTCATTTCAGATTTTTACCCTTAGTAGAGAAAAAAGGATTCCTAGCAAACTTATACTTCTCCTCCTTTGGGAGAAATAAAATAAATCTTGAGCACTGATAAGCTGATTTACTCCATTTAGATTCCCCCCGCCCCTCACTTTTGGGACAGTTATGTGTAAGCAGTGATTGCATGAAGCTGCCTGGATTGCATGTAAATGATACGTCTCTGGCATATGGGAGTTTTTGTAAACCATTTAAAGCAAGGCATTCTTCTATGCTTGGCAGAGGAAGGATACAGAAAGCTTTTGTACCTCAGTTGCATCAAATTGAATATTTCTTTAATCACCCTGGAGACGAATGCCCTTGATTGCATTCTGTGACTTGTGCAGTTATTGGTTTTGGGTAGACCTGGTGGGTAATGAATGACCTGACTCCTCACTGCCACTACCTAGCCACCCCCTCAAATCCACCAGCTCTTCTCCCTTGGGCAAGACCTGCTCCACTGGAGTAGTAATTGTGCAATAGTCAAAAGAAAAGAATGCGAGGGAATAGCCATTAATAAAAAAAGTTGGCAACCTCCTGTGAGGAGAGCTATTTTCACATGAAAATCTTCTCCACAGTAATGAAGCCTTGCTTCATTTGAAGTCTTAACAGGTAATTGCACAGAAGGTGATTTCCAGGTAAAAAAATTTTCCCCCCTGAATGAAGGGTGAATACTCTCTATTTAAAAACAGACAAAAAGCTCAAACTGTCAAAGAATTAGCACCTAGTTCAGAAGTTTAATGCTTGCAGTTTTTCCCTAATAAGATGGTAAAAAGACAGTAACTCTTATACAACAGATTATTAATCCTCCAGAGGAGGGAAACTGCTGAAAGCTTGTGACTGTTTCTGCATATGGCTATGTGGTGACATATTTAATTTTGAAGTCTATCAAATCTGAACCTTTCCCTCCCCTTTTTCATTTACAGAGAACAGTGAAGGTAAGGCCAGAACTAAAAAAAGAGACATTGTGCTGTCATCAATTTAGACATTTTCCTGGAAAATATTACTAAAAATATTAAGGGGAAAAAACACATTTCTCCATTTTAGTACACTCAGTTTTTACTCATAAGATCCAAGATTAAAGTAGTCGCTTTAATTAATCTATTCTCAATCCGCAATCCAAAACAGTGGAGAGGAGCCCTGTTCTGCTAGGGTATTAAATTGACAGAGTCAGAGTACCAGAAAGCTCAGAGGAATCACAATCCTTGGCCTCAGTTTATGAGCTACTTACTAATTTGACAAATGTAATGCCAATTTGGCAAATGTAACTTTTTCAGTACTCAGGACTCATTCTGATGCAATTGTGTTTTCTGACAGTGGGGAGAAAGGAGTTAAACTGTTGCTGATGCTTTCCCTCTGAAGAAAGAGCAGAGATGCATCTGCAGCCAGCCTTTCCCTGGTGCTTCAGCGCACAGTACTCAGCACAGAAGGGATAAACCTCTCCCAGAAGGCAGACTGGGTAATGCTACTAACTGGGAGCAAGAAATGCTCATCCCATGTTTAGAAAGCGATGCGTGACAATCCTAAACCAACAGGATGAACACATCTCATTTCTACTGAGCCCTACAAGCATGTGGGGGCAGAGCTTTGCCCATCCTATTTTCATTGAATCCACGTGTTAGAGGCTTTATTTTCACCACGGTCAGCAAAATCTCTGGATATACATGTCTGCACAACACAGGTGCAAGCATTTGGTTTATCATCCCCATCTGGAAGTGAGGCAGCCTGGGCTAGGAGCCGTGCTTTGTGTGCTGAGGAGTGGAACTTGGGCTGGGTGACACAAACAAAAAGGGACTTCCCAGCTGCAAACACTTTGCATCTGGTGGGACCCAAGCGAGTACATGGCTGCCTCTGCCCATATGTGTAGATATATCAAATGTAAACATGAATCCAGTTAATTTTCACACACTTGTTACAGCTTCCCCTGTCTCAGTGGAGGCCTCCGAGAGCCCTCCTCCTCCTTGATCTTTCTGGGAAAGCCTGGATTTATGACAGCTTAGACTGTTCCTTGGATGCACACTAGGGTGCCAGACGTGGGACACTGGCTTCATAGCGGCAAAGAAGAGAGATGAGCTGGGCTGGGGGAAGATTCAGCCTCATCAATCCATATTGTCATTTTAATTTATCAGCCACTGCCTCAGAGAACAGGGAACCAGACTGATAGAAGGGGAAGGCTTCTTTAAAGAAAGACCCAGGAGGTCATAAAATGTCTTAAATTGGGAGGAAGGGTTTAGTTGTCAATCAGTGCTTTCCTGCTCACAGTGTTCCTGGCAGGGCTTTCTAGATAAGCACATCCCTAAATACAGTATCTGGGACGGGAAGTGATTTGTCTCTCTGGTTTCATGCTTGCTCTTTTAACCAGAACCACGGAAGAGGAAAACATCAATGATTTCTCATATGTGTACTAAATGCACAGGGATTTTTTTTTTCCTGTGAGTATCTGGGGTACACTGGAAGCAGCAGCAGCAGCATTCTGCTAGTGCAGCAGGTAGCCAAACATCAGGAGAGGAAAGCAAAGAATGGAAAAGTTGCTTGGCTGTACGTGGGATCTGTGAGTCCTGCCAAGTTTCGGGGTGCCAGGGTGCAGTGCTGTGCCAGGGCAGTGGCCCTGGGTGCTGGGACCGGGCTCTCCTTCCTGTGAGTGGATGTATGGGACAATGGCCCCGACCTGGCCAGTGAATCAGAGCCTGGACTCGCCCTGCAATCAGCACCGCGGTGCTCGGGAAATGAGCCACCTCTCCCGCTTCCTCTCATTTAATGGGTTTATTTTTAAGTGGAAAAGGCTATGAGGTTTGTTCCTTTTTCTCAGGGACTTCATGTCCTCTGGAGATCCCTGAAGGATGGGGTGAGGTATGAGCAGCTTCAAGAACCACATCCTAGTATCTTCACTCAGCACCAGGCACCAAAGCTGAGGCTGTTTATGGGATACACATGAACCAAACTACCGAGAGCATGGCAGAATTTCCTGGTGCTATCTGAGCTTCCGGAAGGGAACCATGTTCCCAAAGAGAGCAGTGGAAACTGCTGCTGAACAAAAAACCCCAACTCCTGGCTCTGCTGAGCCTGTGTTGTCCACATCTGCAGCTGGTGACTGTCACTGTGGTCCTGGTGAGCAGTGAGGCTCTCGGGCTGGGAGGCAACACCATTGCACTTAGTTAGGTCTGGGCTTTTGCTGAGATCTACAGAATTTTAGACTATAAGCCTGCCTCACTGCCCATTTGTGACCATGCACTCTGACACTTCTACTGGACATTTTGTGTGAGGAGATTGTGAAACTAAGGTCTGTCTATGGAGCAGTGGATCTTCCTCCATGGGGTTACTCCTCTCATGGGGAGTATTTGCAATGCTCACAGACTGTCAACTAGCACAAAATAACCCATCTCAGACATGGTGAATCTGATTTTCAAGAGTATTCCTTCATAAAACAGGCCCAGAAACATCAAAACGATCTAATGTGGTAGATGTTTATTTTCCATGTTTTGAAGAAATCTGTTGTGTTTGTGCTCCTCTATTCAGTGATTTCTCTGTCTCCATCCCACACTTTGTTCCTCTGTGGGAAGACATGATCTAAGGGCTGCCTGGGTGCTGCAGGTCTGGATCTGGTGCTGTACCCAAGTGAGATGTGTCTATGAGGTGACACTGTTTTGGGGACCTGAAGTGGTTTGTCTGTGGCACAGCACTGCTCTGTGTAGACGTGCTGATTTCCTTACCTATCTGTCTTGGGGTTGTTCAGCACTCCTCTGCATTACCTGGTGTAAGCATGCCTATGTTTGCAAAACACCAGCAATAATTAATGATTAAGTAGGAAACAAAAGAATGCATCTAAGATCCTTTCTTAGAGCAGTTCAAGGTCTATACATGCTTACAGCTACCTCCTTTTATTCTACTCTTCTCTCTAGATATACTAAATTACTTTACCACCAATTAATTGATGTGTTTCAACCTGCTTGCCCATCCTCTTTTTTTTCTCCACATCAGAATAGCTTTGGGAGATGGTTCTTTAACTCTCGCTGAACTTTTGCCAAACCAGTAGTGTTCTCAGAGAGGAATGTCAAGTGTTTAACTACAATAAATTTTAGTCAAAAGAAGAGTAAATAGCACACTACCACATGTGTCAGAACAAAACCTGTCTGTGTGGTGTTTGGGTAGGTTTTAACCATAGCTCCACTTAAAGGATGTGTACATTATACTGCTTTCTGTGGGGAAGAGAGGGAAAGGGGACTCTCCCAAAGCTGGAAATGATGCACACAATTTCATTTCACTTCTACATAGGTGTGAGTGTAGGTAACTGGAGAGATTGGTCTTACCTGCATGTCCTTCATTTTTACCTGCTTATCACTGTTTGCAAAGAAAAACTCTGCAGATACAGAAGTAAAGACAAACTGAACTGAACCTAAAATACCAGATGCTGTCACTTCTGTGATCTCAGAAACATAGAAGGGTTTGGACCTGAAGATCATCACATTCCAACTCCCTGCCATAGGCAGGGACCCCTTGCATTAGACCAGATTGCTCAAAGCCCCATCCAACCTGGGCTTGAACACTTCCAGGCATGGGGCATCCACAGTTTTTTTGGGTTTTCTGGGCAACCTCTGCCAGGGCCTCACCACCCTCCCAGTAAAGAATTACCTATCTGCTGTGACTAAAATCTTGGTGGGTTTTTTACATTTAAATCCTTTTACATGGCCTGAAGTTTTCACCAATGAACAAGGCAGAGATCTGTAGACACTCATCTAAACTCAAGTTATTCTGGATTTCTGATCTTTCCTCTTTCAACCTTTTCACCCTATTTTTAAATATCGTTATAAATCCTTATTTCAGCCTGTCCTGGGTTACAGTGTATTCTATTACCATTCTCATGAGCTGTTGAAACCAGATGTAGCAATGTTCCTTGCCTCCTCCCTCCGGACTATCTTCTGTTAATGGTCCCAATAATGCCTTGCCTCATGACTCACAGATAACTGGCTCCTGGATTACCTCCTGTTAATGGGCCCATCAAGGCCTTCCCTCATGACTCACCATCCCACTGTAAGATGCTCCGCCCAGGGGGAAGGAGCCAAGCATTCCCACCTGGATATAGTCTGGGGTTTTGGAACAGCAAGGGGAGCTTTTTTTTCCACTGGATTCCCAGATGACAAGAACTACACAACCGCCACTGGACGTTCTGAGGAGGACCAGACCTTTTCTACAAGATCACCGGTTTTCAGTAGAAACCACTTCAAAGAGAAC
>VYXC01009485.1:0-107363 GCA_013397175.1 Platysteira castanea
TTCCCCAAGCCTGTAGCACTGTACAGGGTTATCCAAGTGCAGGATCTGGCACTTGGCCTTGTAGAACCTCATACAACTGGCCTTGGCCCATCAATCCAGTCTGTCCAGATCCCTCTGCAGAGCCTTCCTGACCTCCAGCAGATCAACGCTCCTGCCTAACTTGGTGTAATCTGCAAACTGACTGAAAGCGTCCTTGATCCCCTTGTCCAGGTCACCAACAGGCACATTAAACAGGACTGGCCAAATACTGAGCCCCGGGGAACCCCACTAGGGGCCAGCTACCAGCTGGATGAAACTCCATTTAACCACCATTCTTTGGGCCCAGCCATCCAGCCAATTTTTCGTGCAGCCAAGGTTATCAAGTACTAGTTCTACATCCAACACAGAAGGAAACAGCAAAACCAGAATCGTTACTGGCAGTTTGCCAAACAAGATGAACTATCCTGGCATCATGATATTTTTATTGGTATAACTGAATCTCTGCAAACAAGCTTTGTCAATACTGCTCTTCATTTAACAGTCCAGGCTGACATAGAATCTCTCGACAACCTCAAAAGGATGTACAATGCAATGGATACACTTCTTCAGCCCTTCTAGTTAAACTACATCCAACAAATGTAGAGATTACCTACTTCATGGAAACTACTGTACTAAAAGGAAACAGAATTGTGTAGACTCTTTAGAAATAGAGAAATACTTCAGTAAATTACACTCTTCTTACCTAATGTTTTGACAGGGTCGGAATAGTCAGAATCTGTAAACTGTCCTTTAATGTTAGTTGCTCTGAACTTAAATCTGTGAAAGAAAACCAGAAATACTAATGAAATAAAGTTTCTGTGTATTTTCTTAAATATTGTTTCACTTGCAAACTAAAAAATATTTTTAAGTTTAGTATAATATAATTTGGAATCATAATTCACCTGCAAAAGTGACATTATGACAGACATCAAGAACTCAGTGTCAAAATCTTAAATGTATAAAAAACCCTGACTTGAATTACTTACCTTGAATTTGGATTTATTTGATTTAAGAACTCAGTAAGCATCTTCTTTTGCTTGAAAAATTTTGTAAAAAATTTATTTCCCATATCTATGCTCAGCCAAAAAAATTTAAATTAGATACATATGATGATAATTTTTATCTCCACCTTTTCTAATTGAACTATATGTTTTGAGTGTTTGGATAAATCTATATTTCACTTAAATCTTTCTCTTGGACAAACATAGAGACAAATATACTTACAGGTACTGCTTTCTTGGTTTCAGTGGACCATTACAGATTTTGTCTTGACTGGCTGGTATCATACATGTGGTATCAGCGCCTATGACATATATCTCTTCTTTCCCACTCAGATCTTCTTTTCCTTCTATACATGGTGGGTTTGGAAAACCTTCATTTGTAAAATATGGCCTCGGTTTGTTGAAGTAGGCATCATACCACTTGGTAACATTTCCATCATGCTGAGCTATTGCCAAGAAAAGAAATAATAGATACAATTTACATTCTAACCAGGTGAGTTCACTTAATGTGCATGCTTTACTTCTATATTTGAAACCAAGAAAAATAAGGGATTTAAATACCTGGAGTTTGTCCTTCTTAGGTAAAGTAAGCCTGACCACATGATGTCCTATCATAAAACTCCCACTCACATTGATAAGCAGTTACTCAAAAGGTTTCACACCACTTTTCATATGAGTAAATGTTCATTAGTCAGTACAAGGGAATAAACATTCTTACCCACAGTCTACAGAAGGGATTTATATAACTCCCTCTGCCCCCGTAATGAAATGGAAATACCAACTACACATGACCGCATTCTTCTACGGGCAGTACTAATAGCAACAGAAGAATAACCTTGCTAAACCCCAACATTTTAATATTTATTTACATTCACAAATGTAAAATGTTGGGATGTTTTCCAAGGAAACAGAAAATAAAGAACTAGAGTGATAAAATTAGGGACAGAATAATATCGGTGGCTTCAAACAGTATAGGAGCAAGTTTGTTGGCAAGTATTCCCAGAATCCAGTACCCAGCCCACAGGTATTGTGAAAGATACTTTGCCCTTAGTGCTGTTGCCACAGCAAAAGTGACTTTGTTGACTGTCTTTTAAATGAAATTACTGAAACCCAAGATAATAAATGAAAAAGACAAACAGCTGAACCTGAAAACAGTTTCCAAGGAAACTTATTAAATTCTACCTCCAGCTTCCACAACAAGAACTTGTATCTTCTTGATAGGGCCATGATCATCACTGTAATAACATATTGGCATTCTGATTGTAATTGTGGTAGCTGTGACGAGTAATGCTCCATTGGCATCATAAACTGGTGCTGGTTTCTTTTTAGGCCTTGGAGGTTCTGTTTTTAAACAAAGATATACCACAGGGTTATGTTTTACAATATTTTCGCTGCAGGTACATTGTTCAGGAACACAGCTGAGTTATGCAAAAAAAAAAAATCTCCAACATATATTCAGGAATGACTTAATGTTCTACTTAAGGTCTTAAGATGCTAAAAACTATATTCTGATAAATACCTATGTATAGCAGTTTTCAGTGAAAAGAAAAAACAATTAAAAGAGTGATTTTTAGTTTTTCAATTAATTTCAATCAATTACTTTCTTTATTTTGACAACTGTGATACTGCATACTTAACTATTCCTGTGTCATATTCTAAGCTGTTTGCTGATGGCAACTAAAATATTGAACTTGATATGATTACTTCACTGAGTCTTCACATGCTTTACAGTATCATTCTGATACAAATAGCAAATGATTAGTAAAACTGAATACTACAATTCAAGGTGATCAATTATATATTCCTGTTCCTACATTATGTGGCCTCTAAATAATAAGCTCAAGGCACACAGCTGTGTACTCACAGGTAGAACAGCAATTTCTTCAGAATTTACAGAGATTTCAGATAAAGGGTACTTTATTAGACATACCTTTGATATCCATGGTTATTTTCAATTGAATTTTTGGCCCTGCACCAGCACCATTAATTGCATACACCTTAAAAAAACAAATATTTGTTTTAATGAGTGTTGTAATAGCATCATATTGGCCAATTCTGAATATAATGGAAACAACAATGAATGCCAAAACCATCCCTTTGAAACACTCATTCACACTTGGCTAAAAATTACTTTATATTCCTTTAAAATCCTAAGTGCAGTAACACTTATAATGTATTATAATGTATGCTTATAATGTAGCTCTTAAAAAACAAGTAAGCAAGCAAGAACCAGAGCTTTCATGTCCAGTGAACCAAATGACCAATGACAGTAGTGGAATTAAGAGGGAGATTTAGTCTTGTGCTTGTGACTATGTGTCACTGATTTCTTTGCTAAGCACATGAACTGGTCATACAGACTAGTGATGTGTCCTGCTCCCACTCACTCTATCCTGTTCATTGCTACATTTGTTCCCCAGACTTGCTTCTCTTTGCACGCCGGCCAACATTCTTGGCATGAAAATCTCATATTCAGCCAAAGTTTTAAACTAACCTAACACTTATATCAAAGAAAAAAACACCATCCCCCCCCCCGCCCCCCCCCAATGTATCAGTTCTTACGCTGACATTATAGGTATGTCCTCCTTTTAGTCCTTCTATCATGGCAGTGACTGACTGATCTTTTTTTTCAATTACACTAAGGTTGTGGATCTGGATGGCAGCAGGGTCATCTTCATTGTAAACCATAGCTTGATACACTTGAATATTTCCATTTGGTTCAGATGGTGGCACAAATGTTACTTGGAACTTTGTTACTTCATCTGGTATCTTCTGAAAAGTTATGTTGTTAGGTGGGTCTTCAGGCACTGAAATAAATATTTCAATGACCCACTTAATCAGTTTACTACTATTACTATTAGAGTAAAATTTGAAAAATTAAAATTATATTTTTTGTGTATCAGTATTATTTCATTGATATTTTCTGAATTTTATTAAAAATTCTAAAATACTTATTGCATATGTAAATATTCATAAACACAATAAAAAGACAAACATCTACTGAAATCCTATTCTTAATGAATATGGCACTGAATTCTTAATGGTAGTGAATGCTACAAACTTTAAAAATAAAGATTAGATAACACTCAGTGGTCTCTACTCAGAATTTTTTTCTCTGATTATCTACTGAGAAAGCCTGAAAGCATCATTACACCTTGACACATCTGGGCTAAACAAATCCTTGCATGGGTTGACAAGCAAGAAGCAAGAGTCAGTGAGTATCCCTTTCTGAAAGCCATCTGTTGACAGCAAGCTCCCTCCCAACATATAAACAAGCCACTGTGCTCCTAAGAGTCTCTGCTTATCACAACTAAATCTTCAGGAAAAATTTTTCCACTGACTGATGCTCAGACACAAGCACAACACACATTTTTCCCAGAGGCAGTTGCTTGTCAAACGCTTATTCCAGTAGCTTATTCTCAAGACAGCAAAGGTATAAATTATTTTCCCAATGTCCCAGCCTGAAAGAAAAGGCTGTAACATTCTTTCCAGGCAGCTAAATATTTATTGCTCTACCTGAGCAGACAAGTACGTAGTGTGACCTCTAAATAGTGAAATCAAGCAATGGAAGGTAAACACATTGCCTCAGCCAAGGATTTAGATGCAGTTGTCCTATTTCCCAGGTTTTTTTATACCAGCCAAAAAATGCTTACTCAGGCTTCTCTGAAGTAAGTCTGTGTAAACTGGTCCTAACTAAGCCATATGCTAAACTGTACAAACCAGATGAAACAAGGTGAGATGGAAAAAAATAACTGTTCCTCTCTAAAGTTACTCCACCTCCTAATGTATCACATATCTACATAAGGAAAAGGGCTACCAGAAAAGGTACCACAGGATGCTATCTCAGAATAGACCCAGCTACCGCATAGTTTACTCTTTAACTTTTCCACATTAAAAGACCATATCAGTTTCCAGGTTTAGAAATAGGTAATGAAATCCTTAGAATTTAACTTATTTAAAGCACGGGAGATACATAAATATATATATATATGTATGTATGATAAATAAAATAACTGTGTAGTACATTTAAGTATGAAATTACCTGAGTATGTAACTAAAAAAGTTGTTCTGCAGCTACCTCAGCAGAGATAAGGGAAGGGTGCTTTATACATAGGTGGTAATTAGTTCAAATTAAACAAAATTTTAATACCCCTTGAGAAAATATTTTTAGTGGTTTGCTTGTTTGTTTGTTTAAAAATTGAAAACAATTCAAAACCAGCAAAGATAGTAGACAGAGCATAACTATGATCTATGTATATAAAGTTAGGACTATATCTTCCCCATGTACATCTATTTACATTTTTCTAAGCAAATGCAAATGCTATCTACTTTTCCGTAACATTTCATCTCTCAGTTTTATTTCTCTGAGTTCTCCAGATTGTTTTGAATCTGTGAAACAGCTGACTCAAGCAGAGATCCCTGTGGGCCTTCACTAGCAACTTCCTTCCACTGAGTATACACAGATAATGTCATCAAGTCAGCACAGATCCCTTTTATAAAGGGCAGGATTCACTTCACTTAATTTTTTATATTTAAACTTTGCACCAAAACCAAGGGTGTTGTATAGAGTTTTCAGTAGTCTCAAGAAAAACAGGCACCTCTGCAAGGGAGTCATGCCCACCTAAAACAGGTATCTTATGCTAATATATTAACATGCTAATATAGATAGAACTTCTCTCTTCACTGGCTATAGAAGTAATCTAGATGGCTATGTTCCACATATCCAAATTCTACATGGAGCAAGGTGGGAATCCTGCATAACTAAAGGTAAGCCTTAGTATTTATAACCATCCCTTTCTTGTTGTCTGGCACCTTTTTAAATATTAAAGAAAAAATATTGTGAGGACAAATCTGTATTAAAAGCCCATTTTGTGCTCGAAATTCTCATTCATTTGTCAAATTAAAGTAAAACTGTGAAGTTTGATCTGTATAAAGTAGAAAAAAATACAAACCTGCTTCAAAAGTGGAGACAATTACTGGGGAACTAGCCTTGCCTTCTAGGAGTGCAGCATTAACATCCCCTGTAAAGGCAATGATTACTACAGAATACCTCGTGAATGCTTTTAAATCAGATATTTCTAAAACTTTATCTTCCTCATTTGTCTTCAAAAACTGAGCCTTATAGTTGTCATTATCTACCTGTAAAAAATAGTAAAATAGAAAAAGAAGTTGTTACAAGGCTTGAAACAGGCAAAAGCAGGAAATTATTATTTGAGCATCTTATTTAAATGTTATTCTTCCACTTTTCTCCTGGTTACATAGAAGGTTTCACAAGAAGTTTCTAGATACCAAGAGTATAAATCCGGGGAATACATTCCTATCTCACCCATGTGTCGCCCTGGTTTTTGTAAGCCTTCTGTTTTTAACCTTGGGGTCAGATTCTTTACATACAGATTCATGTAAATAACAGCCAATGTTTACTTAACGGTATTTTCTGTTTTTCCTTCCTTTTGTGATATGACAACTTTGATGAGCACCTTTCTTCTCCAGTGGGATTGAGAAGGAAGTGACATGCTCTCCAATCCCTTGTGGAGTTGGGACGTGTATAAGAATGAGATAATGTAAATAAATCCATTCATTTTCTTCCTTTCTGCTGAACCTGGCAGGTGTAAGAGTGTCTTTATTGTGTCTCCGCAGACACACCCATGTGCTGCCTCTGTGGCATTCCATGTAGTATGTGGTTAAGGGAATGAGCTGTTTAGTTGGTGCTGTCTCACACCAAGAAAACATGAACCAGTTTGGAGGCACTGGGCCAGGGCAGCTCTAGTGACCTGAAATGGGAATCAAACTAGGCAAAGACCCAGAAGATGAGCAGCTACAGAGCAGAATATTTTTTGGAATACAATTAGAAAATTGGGCAGCAATATAGAATGTTGATACTACAGCAGAAAGTGGGATTCTTCTTTGGATAGAATAATAGAAGCTCTTTTTAATGAAAGAGTTGGGAAGGAGTGATTCTCTCACTAGAAAAGCTGGAAAGTTTTAGGGTTCAATCTAAAAACAGGAGGATTATAGGAGAACTAGTAATAAGTTTAAAATATTAAAAAGGTGTCAATAAATTGAAGATAACCCTCTGCTTACAGTGTTCACAAAAATACAAATAGAAATTTCACTCACACAAAAAACAACTGGAATTAAAAATTACACAATCTGAAATGGTATACCTAAAAAAGTAACTAAAACTATGACTATTAATGTAGTTATGAATTAAAATAATCTATTGAGGGTTGCTGAGCAACTTTCAGCACAGGATATTACATGGAAAAGGTAACGAATAATTTGTGAGGAATATATTAGGTACACTTGTTTCTGTGTTAGAGCAGGCTATGTGTTGGATTACATTGTGGATACCTATCATCCTTACTTCTCAAATAATCTGTAGTTCTGTAGAAATATCTCCAGTGTTAGACTTTATATCCAACTAATGACTTCTAATGGTAGCTTCAAAAACAAGAAGAGGGAAAAAATGAGTGCTTTCTAGTGTTTCGTCAAGTATCATTTACAAAATTCTATTTATGTATATTCCCACTGCTTCAGGTAATAATGTTTTTATTATTACTTCTTCAGTGTGTAATTTGAAAAGAGGGTTAGGTAGCTGTACAGTAGTTACCCCACTGAACAAAATCTCTATTAAATGCAGCTGATAAAACATTCAAATAGCTCAAGCATACCCTTTATTTGATGGATAGGCGTCTATCCCCACTGAGAATTAACCTGAACTAAACTTTCTGATGAATTAAACAGACATTCATTTCCTGGGATGGCCATCAAGAGCTGAAACACTTTCTTCTATCTATCAAAAATCTGGCATATAAATACTCAACAGCTGAACTAAAATCACAGCACTACATCATTAAATGTATTTTTATTCTTCCTGAAGTTTAATGGTTAAGTTTCATTTTCCTCATCCATTTCCAGGAATATTTTATTCAGAACTACTTCTAGTTATAGTAGGCAGTAAGACAAACTAAAACATGACTTGGAGGAACAATGAAGAGTAATTTTTAGTTTTTCTGATACTTAAAACTGCAAGGAACATCCTAGCAATTTAAGCAGAACCCTAATGCATTCAGTTATGAATACTAATTATTAACTTTTAGTATATTACAGAGTAGAAACCTGAATTATTCTGTTCTATGATGTTATTTTTGTAGATATTGAATGATACTCAGTTGAGAATAAAAATGAGTAAAGATATACATGCTGGAAGTTTGTGGAATTTGGAGTCTTCACAAAAATTTCCCACTGGGACAACAAAATATGTATTAAAAATTTCACTGAAAAAGATTGTGACAGCTTTATTGGTCTTTAAGAAGGAATAGATTTGTCTACTAAAGCTCTACAGAACTGGCATCTCTAGTTACTGATCATTAGATAGACAAAAACTAATTGCAAGGAATCCATAAACACAAAGCTGGTTATATGAAATATATTTGGAAAAAAAACCCATAAAACTCCCTTTGTAAAAACAAAACTAGTCCTCCAAACTGCAGATTTAAAACAGTTTTTTAAGTTCCTTTCAAATGCTGGCAAGCTCACCTGGAACATTCCATAGTTCCTCCTGCTTCAGGAGTTTTAATATAACTTATATTGATAAGATATTTATAATATTTTCAGAGTGTAGATTGAAATTATATAATTTATAATTTTGGAATTATCAGACAGAGAGGAAATTGTTTCAATACAAATTGATAAAATATTAAACCCCAAAAAATTAAGCTTTGAAAACTGAATTTGTAAGTTTTATGAAAACCATTAAATGTTTTTCTGCTGATGCACTATAATGCTGTTTAATCAAAAATGACAGGAATTTTCCACAAGGAAGAAGTTTTCCCTAACTTTCTTAGAGGGGAAATAGAACTTGCTGTGTGGTTTTTAGAGACCTACCCACTGGGCCAAGGAATCACCCCTGTATGTCCTCCCCTTGTTGTAAATCCTTCATCCTGCCATTCTACTGCTGTAGTAAGCATGTTCAGAACTGAGCAGATTTCACTCTACATGTTGCACAGTGAACTTAGAGGAAGAGAAAATTGCAGGACTACACATTACTCTCTCTTGTAACTTTCCTGAGTAGCTTAAAAATATTTGGTATTTTTTACTGATCTCCTTTGAAATTTTGATTGTAGAAATATCTCAGCATTAATATATTAGCAGATCTGTAATTCTTATGACAGAATCAGAAAAATTAAATATACACACAGTCTTACTCTCCTCACAGAAATCTTAAAGAACTTTTGTGTTTAAAGGCCTTAAATAGTTTGAACTAGCTTCTAATTTTTTTTCCTACTATCTAATGGACAGATTCAGAATTTTTGAAACCACAAACAACAACTTTTCCTGGGTAAAGTCTCATAAACTACTTCCTATTTTTACTTATAGCCGTGTCTGTGTAATTTCTGGCAGAACAGGGAACATATGTCCTACTTCTCATGTGCTTGAACTTAGAAAGTTGCCCATCTTGCCACAGGGCAGGAAATGAGGTTTATTAACAGTGGTTTTAGGAAGTTTTGGAAATGTAGTAGAGGATGAAAATAGAAAAGCCACCAGAGTTTTTCTCTTACATCAGCTTTTTTTTGGTTATAAAGATCAAGGAGAAAGAAGTGTTATTACTGTGCTACCAAAATACAGCTAATCTGATGGACAGAGCACCAAGTGCAAAGTGGGAAATCTAGTTTGACTTTAAAGTTTGCCCTCTGGTGCCATGTAACTTTGTGCAAGTCATTTCCTTTTGCTAGGCTCTCCACTTTCATTTGCAGAATCACTACTATGAACCTTTCCTTCCTGAGAAGACAGAAGTGTCATTATGGTTAAAAAGACATACACCTTCACAAAGCTCAACTACTGTTTTCCTGTGTACATTTATAGACACACTTCTTTTTCCTCCAAGACCTTTTCTAGCATGTTTTTTTTATGTGAAGTAATTAATTTATCTCCCATTAATAAATTAATAAATGTACAATTAATACTTATGAGGAATTTTTGCGGAAATAGACACAACTATATGGTTTTCAATCCAGCTATGTCTGTCTTGCAATTTCTATAAGAATATCTGCTGTGGTATTGAGATCCCCAAACATCTGTATAACCACCAACAGTAAAACAGAGTTGCCTTACTGAGGTAACATCTATGAGGTAGCTCGTTGGTCCCGTAATGATGGCAGGTTCACTCCAGCTGACATTAATACTGTGAGGAGATGTAGCTGAAACAGTCACGTTTTCTGGAGGACCATCTGGAGCTGTAGAAAAAACTGTGTATGTGAATCATGGCCAAAGAAGTGCACAAAAAATAACCCAGTAATTTTAATGGCCAGTAGAGGTTTAAAAATAGAGCTTTTTCACACATTTAATATAATTTACTGCTCAAACAACTATACATTTTTCTCTTTTTGTCGTATGTAAGGCACACCATGTTATTTAGAAATGTATCTTTCATTGCAACCTCCTAGAGTATGGACTACCTACAACTTCATCTTAAACTGAGACTATAGGGTCATTTAATTACAAATTCTTTATTTATTTCACATGACACAAGCAAAATATATGCAAATATTTATACAAATAGACAAGCACTATATATATGTTTATGTCAAATGAATCATTCAAAGAACAAGGAATTGTGAAAAGACATCATATTCTGCAGGCTAGAAAAAATTTCCAGCAGTACTGGAAAGTACAAGTAGAAATAATTTTCTACATTTCCTTTCAATTTATCCTTAACATGTTGAGAAACTACGGAAAACCCAAACAAAAGAAGTGCTAAGAATTGAAAGAGGGCAAGAATGTTCACATTAAGAAATGGGATTTTCCTAAAATTCCCGTATGTCAGGGTGATATGTGAATT
Organism: Platysteira castanea; assembly: GCA_013397175.1. Taxonomy (NCBI): domain Eukaryota; kingdom Metazoa; phylum Chordata; class Aves; order Passeriformes; genus Platysteira; species Platysteira castanea. Next base: position 10,858 of record VYXC01009485.1, read on the forward strand.
AACCTAGTTATTTCTTACTCATGAATAAGAAATTAATGAAATCATAATAACAACTCAGCAATTCTCAGTAAGTGATATTATTTTTTCATAATAACCATTTAAATTTCAGGAAAATAAAATTTGGTATAGAATGACAACAGATTTGTAGATAATTACAGAACTTGGCTCCAGGGTGCCTTGTTTTTGGATCTACTACAAAAAAAAAGACAACTGTGGTAAGTATCACTGAACAGCCTGTTACAAAACAACAACATATTTGTACATATTTCCAGAAGCTGACTTCATGGTGCCTTTTCAATCTACCACAAAAATATACATATCAGTTAACAGCATATTATTAAAACAATACTAAAGTGATCATACCTATGCTAATCAGAAGATGCAGTCTCTTTTCTCAAACAAGATTAACACATGAATATGTAGTTTGCCACCATTAATCATTAGGTAAGAGGGCTAAATGAGGAAAAAATTTTGGAGGGTATACAAGACCACTTTGTTCTTCAGGAAGAACACAGGGTAGGAAAAGGAAAAGAACATGGAAGTATGTAGCTGTTGCAACTATGTGTGAAAGATTAATGAGGAAAATACTGAAATTTTGCCCTATGGAGGTGAAAATTTGGCACCATCATTGCAGAATAAAACAGAAATATTTGGGATTAGGTAAGGTGCTATAGTGAGTTTAGGGTGTTGGATATAGGAATTAGCTTCCTGTGCTGGGATTAGAAGGAGTATACAAGACTTTATAGGCAGGATCAAATTCAACCATTGGAAGCAGTCCCCAAAAATACTGAATAGCATGGAACAACAGAATGAAGAGTGTAACTGAATGAGCTTTGAGTGCACATGAGGGGTGGTAAAAGAGGAGAGTGCTCAGAGAAGGCTGGCTGTCAAGTGGGGATCTACAACAGATAAAAAATACAAAGGCAAGAAAGTTCCTTGAAAATTAAAATAAGCACAAATTTTATTTTTCAGGTAATGCATATCAGGCTTGTTGCCAAACAGTGTCTTTCAGTGTAATCAATGCTTTCAGTAACTATGGCAGTGATATCTATTAGCTTTATCGCAAAATGAAATTTCTGAAAAACAATATAAAATTATTTTTATATAGCTTCTTGAGCCTTAGTTTTCAAACCAACCAAGCTTCCAAAGACAATTTTCCATTGCTTTTTTATAGAAGTAATGGAACATTTAGTGTCTCAGTATTTTTTTCAAAAGCTGCCCTGCTGTTATGCATTAGACAATGAAGGTGTGAAATAATTTTAAAGCATAATCTAATCTACAGATTGTCCAATAAGCAGTTACTTATGTGGTTAATTTCCATAAGCAATTTATACTTGATGCATTTTTAGATATTTGCAAGAAAATTCTGATTGTATGCTGTATTTAAGATACTTAGCTAAAGCATGTCTAAGCATTAATACCTGTTTCAGTTTCATAATGAAAAGTAAAATATCAGACTTTAACCAAATCATACTGAAATGTAGGAATATTTTCTGAAATAAAATGTACAACTGGGGAGACAACTACAAAATGAAAATGAAAGGTATCTGATGTGTCTCATGTCTTAGAGAAAACATTTTAAAAACTGTGTTTGATTCAGTGGTTAACTGCTCTGTTCTGATTTAGGTTTGTTCGTGAAATGAATCTGATCAATATGAAGCCATGATATCACTACCTCCTTTCTCTATAAATCACAGCAATTTACTCTGGAGAAATGACCTAGTCTTATTCTCTCATTCCCCCATAATCCAATCACTTCCTCTCATAAGCACTTTTCTCCTGGTTTTCACAATAATGCATTTTCTGTAACTAATAACCATCATTTCCTGATTATCATGCTTCTATCCTTGCACAGGAATGTGGGTCTTATGGAGGTCAGGGTCATCTTTCCCATCCATCTGTGTCCTGATGCTAAGGCAGCAGTTAAGTGTGTTAGTTTGAAGATAAGTCTGGATAGCCCATCATTTAGCATAATCTTCAAAAATAAGACTGAGTATTCCAGTCTTCTGACAGAAATTCATGATTGCCAGTTTGGCTAGGATCAGCTCTTCTCTTCCTTTTCCAAACAAAAATTAAGTGTGTGCTTCAGTTATTTAATTTTTAATCATCTAGGTAATTTTTAAATAATTTTAATTTTAATATTAGTTCATAATTATTTTCCAGTGTTTAGTTTTGAGGAAATGTAACAAACAAAGAAAAACAAAACTTTCTCTCAGACAAAGCTTTCCAGAAGAAAGAACACGTAACAAGACTGAAATCTCAGTACTTTTCATCACACAGAAACATTTCTTTAATAGTACCAAGCAACTGGGTATCAGCAGGGATTGAGAAAGAAGGCGCTGAAAAGAGAAGCATAACCCTCTGCCCCGTGCTTCTATGTCCCAGCCTTCATGGGATATTTGAACATCTGGGATTTTCCTTTGTACCTCGGTATATCCTGGCATTAGGGGATTTGGCAGTTTACCAAAAAGCATTGTATTGAGTAACTGTATGAGATCCAAAATGAGGTCAGTGATCTCACTGTCATTCATTTTCCATCTAACACTGACCCTCCACGATTATTTTTCTCCCAGAAAACATAAGTTCAGCCAATGTTATTGTCCTTATAAATGTAAGAGTGGAACTGGGGGCAAGTGCAGGTGTGAGGGAACAAAGTTTCCATAGCTATGAAAAACATTTCTTGCCCTTTCCTTTACTGTGACACAACACTGTGATCTTTTGTGCTGGTAACTACATAAATCTAAGTTATGATTAACATATTTAATCTTGTAGAATAGATTTGGCTCTTGGGTAATCAATCAGCTAAGTAATAATGGTGCCATCACACTACTTTATGAGACAGTAAAACAATTCCTGTGAGGATAATCTGCAAGACAGAAGGCGGAATAGTTTATCTGTGTGACATGAGAACTGGACTATACGAACAATCCATAATATTTTCAACAGAGTAACTCTATAACCACTATCAGTACAGAACACTGCTATTATTTTTTATTTGAAACTTGCAAATGAGTTAAAGAATCATGAAAAGAATTCCAATAGCCTTACATTTGTCTTCATAACGAAAAGCTGAAATAAATAGCTAAGATTTTCACCTTATTCACTGGATAGTCAGAATTATTAGGTATTTCTGCCTTAGCACAACAATCAAGTCCTTAGAACTTGTAAAAAATATTTAGAATTTCTTTTTATGCTATTTTTGCTTCCATTGAAGTTTCTTCTCTTTATATTCTGGGAAATGAGTCTAACTGTTTTCAGCTTAAATGCTGTAATCTCCTGAATATAATAATTTAGTAATTTTTTTAGGCTTGAGAGAAACATAAATTTCTGAGAACCCAATGAATTATGAAGAAAAAAATCCTTTAACTATTATCTCACAATGAAGGTAACTTTAACTTTGGTAGAAGCAATGTCTTACAGAGGCACTTCTTGAAAATCAAGTGAAACTGTGCCTAACTTCTGCCCTCAGATGTGCAAACACAACTCCCATTGATTTTATGGGCTGAGTACTCAGGGTATTTTACATAGGAGCTAAGCACTCTTAAGCCCTAACAGACCATGTATATTGGCTGTGTATCAGCAGGCTAATCCAGAGGATGCTTGGCCCTGTCCATGAGAAAAAGGAGAGGGGTATCAACACCTGTTTCCTGCATACACTTTGCAAGGCTGCCCAGAGTGCCGAACCTGTTTGGTGCATTCTGAATGTCTCTTTCCTGCTACAGGCTGTAGCCCTTGCAAAAAAAAAGAGCAGAAGTGAGGGGGTTTTTAACAGTACTTCTAAAAACTAGGCTTTGAAAAATATGAGGTATCTAGAAACCTGCCCTTGCTAATGATCAACCACTGCTCAGGGAGGCTCCCAGCACTGCAGCACGATGAAGCTGCCAGCTGGCTTCCCAGCTGCGTCATGTCACCTTCCTCTTTTTTTCCTCCTCAGCTGATTGCCATTACCCCAGGAAAAAGATCAGCTCCCAGCCATGACATTTGGAATAGTTCCCATGCTTCCTTGATTCCACAGCGGTGTGTTTTATAGGCAGCTTATCTCCTGATGTGTCCCCACTTTAGCTCACAGGAGACCCGTTGCTGCCTACTTCCACCACCACAGATCTAGGTCAGCAGCCCCAGACACCTGGGCTGGAAGAACTGGTGGAACTTCTGAAACTTCTACCCCACCACTTTTAAGCTATCTAATAGAACACACAGGACCTACTGCTGAGAATGACACTGAACTGGGGTGGAAAGAGCTTGTGCAGTCTACTGAGATGTTTACACTTTTGACTACCATCTTCTCAGTGGGACTGGATAGGAAACTAGTTCTCTCTTAAGCCAAATTATCACTGTCCAGAGAGGAAATCATAAAAAGTATCCTAAATTTATGCAATTATATGTGTTTTCACTATCTGATTCTCCATCCAGTTAAAATACCTAACTATTTTAAACTCCAACAATTTTTTGAAAAGAAGTATTTGCATATGTCAGCAGCTGAGTTCTATCAATTTAATAGTAAGAAATTTCCCCAGAGCTGCTGGCTCACGAGTTGTAAAACTTCTGTTACCTATTTTCTGCTCCATCTGGACTTGTTGTTTTATTTTCCTTCTCCTTCATTTAAAATGTTGCATTGATTTACAGGCAGAGTTTCCCCATAAGAGTCACTGGACAAAGGAAGTAAGTGCACATGAGAATGACTCTGCCGCTGATCCCAGCACTTCTCAATCCAAAGGATGGCTTCTGTACTTTATAAAAAAACTGGCTGTTGTGATGTTTACTACCACAGTGTCCAAAGCCTTCTGCGTTCACATCACATGATTATAAAAACCATGAGTGGGACAAGGTAAGTATCTGGACCACTGAGTAGTCCTTGGCACACAGCTGTTTAAGTACTTGGTTATCTCTACTATTACCACTTTGTAAGGGAGAATGACTGAAAGAGCTGTGATCAAGTCAGGCAACTCATGGTGATTCTCGGTTGTTCTACAGAGGCTATAGGCCAGATCTCAGATATTCTCTATCCTCGGGTGGCTGCAAATCAGTAGGGAAGGTCATGTATCCCCATGACAACTGCCTAAATAATTTATGCTTCATGTCCCCTTCTCTCAAATATTCAGTGGCGGCTTATTTATGACAACTACCTCTTCTCTTACTTGGAAACTTAAATCCTCAGCTGAGGCCTGAGAGTTCTAATATGTGTCACGGCAATCCTGTGCATGTTACATGGCTACTCTGATTAGTAAACTCCGTAGGCCGATATGGTATTGGAAAGAAATCTCAATTCCTCTGAAACTATTGCTTAAATTCAATAAAATTGCAAAGAACATACAATAGAATTTTAGGAAAGTTTTACAATGTTAATGAACAGACTTTTAGTCAAAGAATTAAAAAACTGCTTTTTTTCACTGACACACCCAACATGTGAAATTGTATTGAAAAATGGCATATCAAACCAAACTAGCAAAAGTTCAGACTTCCCAAGTCTACATGTGTAGTATGAAAAAGGCTTGAAATTGTTTTTGGGTAAGTGGTAAATATAAAAGAGTATACAAAAGGTATTGAAATACCAAGCAGTGTTAAGTATGTATACCTACTACACGATTTATATCCTATAAATATATATATTATAGGTCCAGAGTTGCAATAAATCCTTATGGACTTCACCAATATTTTAGGTCTATGAAGAAATAACTTCTACCAAGTGTTCTTGCTTATTTAGATGAACATCACATTGTTATAGCATTATAAGACACAGCAGACATTCTTACTTACAGCCAGGAAGAGTTTGTGTCGAAATCCAAGGTGAAGAACTGCCATAACCAACATTTGTACTGGCAGCAACTGCAAATCTGTACCATCTGTATTTTTTCAGTCCGTACACTGTGTCTTCTATCCAGTCATCCATGACATTTTCATGTAAATACTGATGCATCTCATATTCAATACATTCCATAGCTTCCCAGTCACTGCAGTGGATGGATTGTAGCTGTGTGGTAATCTTGTAGTTTTGAAAATAGCCAAAGATAGATTTTGGTGATCTCCAATGCAAGGTCACACTTGTTGATTGCACATTGGAAAAAACAATATCCCTGGGAGCACTAGGAACTACAGATTAAAACACTTGTAAGAAATCTTAATTTGAATGAAAAGTGATTGTAACTATAATACTTCTATCCAGGGTTGAAAAAGTATTTTAATAAGCATATCTAAAGACCTAAATTCAACTTCATATGTTTAATAAACAATAATTCCAATGGCATAAATCACTCTGTATATATTTAGGTGGCATACATTTACTATAGTTTTTGAAATAAAGAAAAATTCTTTCGGGCATGGCATGAAGGACCAGCTTGACAGGTGTGACATTTCTATTGCTACTTTTGGGGCTATGTCTCAGCTAAGGGAGGAAATATTAGGCAAAGTTATTTTTGGCCTACCCACAGAATCTTTTACTGTGGGTTCTAACTGGGATTCTTTACCTCTCATTTAGAAATACTCATTTGTCTCCCTCTCTCTTGGTAATGTATGAAATCCTCACACAACACATTGAGGTAAGTTTCGTAAGTCTCTTGTTTTACCTTCTGAATGAAAAGTATTAATACACACAATATGTTTGTCTAGCATTATAGAAGTCCTTTACAAGAATCCTAAGAGAAAGAGCTGAATAACAGATAAAAAAGAAACTTCCCATAAACTTTGCTTCCATTTATTTATATACAGGCTATATTCATGTCCATGAGGCTGAAGCAGGACATATATGTACATAGATACACATGTACGCACATTTACCCTCTCTGTATGAGTCAGCAGTGTACTCCCAGCTTTCACAGACTAGATGCAACACATGGTTTTGTGCTATATCACATAGTCACAGAGAAAGCTAATATTATCTCTAAGACTCTGTAAGATAATACTAATACTCTCTATGGCAAAAACTGTGCAGAGAAATCAGCTCAAAAATCATTGTGTGCACTTAGCTTTAAAGAGTGCTTTAGAGTCTTTGGGGGAAGAGGTATCACTGGTAAAAGAAAAACATGTGATACATCCTCAGACTGAAACTGAAGAAGTCCCAAGGCTTACATAAAGAAGAAAAGGATCACAGACCAACATTACTGGGGAAGAACAGAGAAAACATTCCTTTTTTTTTCCTTTCAACCTGATGGGAATATCTGATCTTCGCTTTTGTCTGCAAAAATTTGTTTATTACAATCATCACAATATAATAAGCTGAAACTTCTCCATTAAATATGGATATTTAACAAGAAATGTAAATTCAGAGTCAGACAAAGCTGCGTTGATGAAAAGGGTGAGGAATTAAAATCCCTTCAAATGAGCCCAAAGCAGATGGAGTCTGCAGGAGAGGGAGTAGGCAGAGAACCACAGCCCTTCCCCTGTTCTTCCACTCAGCTCTCACACATAAGTGCACAACACCACAGCATGCAACAGCCCCATAGGTTCCCACCTTGCTACACACTAACCAGATACAGAACAAGAGCAAACTATATATAAAAAAAAATCTTTGCTAAAGACAACTTCCATTATTATACTCCATGCTATCAAAATTAAAGTTGTTTTGCTTTGTTGTTAGCATGAAGTACAGAAAGTAGTAAAAAACCTCAAATCATGCAGTGCCATTCTTCCTTGCTCAGATTTGTAGATGTAATACTCAGTTCTTTCACTTTCAAAAAAATTAAGCACTGCAATATTTTCATAAAAACTCTTTAAACTGTATTAGCTATTTGTGTACATTACAAGAAATGGCCTAGTTTGACTATTAGTTTATGGAAAATGAGGCAGAGAAATGCCAAATGATTAGTAGAAAACACCTGTATTTTTCCTCTATAAATCCTCTACTCTATTGTAACATAAGCTATTAATATCTGTTAAGATACTGCAAAAATATGAATTCTTACACCCTCAAATATGTTAATGATAAAATGTGGGATAGAATAGAAGACTGACTATTGGAGTATATTCCAGTACAGAAACTAGGGTTTGCCATAAAGCTGATAGTAATTGGTTGCTTGGAGGGTGTCAGTAGGAAAGTGGAAATATATACCTTCACTTGCTCAAATGTGCAGCTGGTTAAGCCCTGGCTGGCACAACTGCAGTCTCTGCACCTAAAACAAGGCAGATTAAAGAGGATAGTCATAGATATAGAAAGAGCAGTGCCCATGGTGTAAACACCATGGTGGCCTTTTCTTCTTAAGGAGGGTACCTTTTTCCCTTAGTTTCAACACAGATGATGACATCAAAAATAACTGAGAGTTAGAAAATTTGCAATAAAGAAGGAAAAGACACTTGGCTTTCATAGAACTAGAAATTATATCAGGCAAAATGAAGGTGGCTCTGATTTGTGTGCTGTCCCACAGACAAACAAAATTCTAATAAATGCAGCCTCCATATGCTTTCCTTGTATTTGGAAAAGAGACAAACTCACTGAAAGTGTGGGAAAGAATGGGTGGTGGAGAAATGATGCTTCTCTTTCTATCTGTCCTTTTTCCCACTGAATACTGAGGGAGCCCATATGCATTATCTTCACAAGGCTGAAGAAAATGTCTGTGATTATCTCAGTAAGCAACACTACATGAAAACCACCATTTAAAAAGATAAACTTGCAGGTATTCTGATAGCAGACAATCAGACAAGCATTTCTTCTTTTACACAAAAGCTTTGATAGCTATTTTATGCTGTCCTTTTTCCAGTTTAGGAAGACCTATATAAAAAAATATTTTGAACCCACAAAATAAAGGGTCAGTCAGCAGAATATATAGTAAAATTTTTTCTGTCAGTGGTTAGACAGACTTTTAAAATGGAACCAGGGCCTTAAAGTCAGTTTAAAATTAAGCTAATTTTGTCCCTTCCTTACATAGACAAATCAAACATAAATGTAATCACTCATTAGAACAAATGAAAAGATGTGATCTGAATCTGGAGCAGATCAAAGAGGTTTGATCCTAGGGCCACAGAGAAGAGCAGTGACACCCAGTGGCACAGTATCTCTTGAACTTGATGATTGTGTTCAGAGAAAATTTCAAGACAGCTATGCTATTGGGTTACAAATACAAAGAGGATTACAATTACTCTAGCATGGAGAATCAGATTTCCATTCCTCAAGAATGACCAAAATTCCCCCAACTTTTCTGTCCACAGATGGTACTGATTTGAACAAACAATTCCATGCTTCCTAGAGTAATCATGCAGCTTGTCTAAATTTTCTAAACGTGACTTAACTATGATGAAGTGATCACTGTTCACACTAAAAATTACGGAAGCCAGAAATTGCAGCTTTGTCAATTATTATTTCAGGTTACATTGGAACTGTAGACTTATTATCTATTCTTATACACTGACACTTTGATATGTACCTAATGGGAACTTAATTATTAATCCAAATTTCCAGAAAGGTGTACAGAAAGAAAAGGCATGAAAAAGGTTGTGAGTGTGGTATTGTAAGACACTAATTGCTGAGGACTGTGCTCTGATTAGCTAGTGGGAATTCTCATCCTAATCTCAAACTTGAATTTCCCAAGAATCATACATAGGATCCCTTAAGTCTTATCACATATCTCACAGTCTTTTCCTATTGTATTATGTTGCATTTACTATAATTCAACTATGTCTGGGAGTAGGGAGTTTTTCTAAGTCTGAAACATTTGGTGCAATGTACTCCACCTAATTTTCCATTTAATAGCTTCTAATTCAGCGTCTGAAAGTCAGCCTGGAAGCTGGCAGAGAGGCTAGCCATGAAATACTGGTGAATTCAGTTTCTGGACTGGAAGAGGAATGAGGTATTTTCAGGTTCATCTACCATTGTTCATATGATGCCTAAATTTCAGTGAAAAGTTACTGAAGTCAGATCCACGTGGGATTTTAAGCTCCTAAAACCTATTTACATGCCTGAACTCTCAATGAAGTTGATAGAAGGTTAAACTCCTAAATAGAAGCTACTTTGGCAGATCTTTGCCCTATGCTTCTCTTGCTGCAGTGCTAATCAGCCCTTCCAAATCTGGTGGACTTCTCTGAGATTAAGTTTTTATCTGAGAACCTAAATGAAAGGAAATTCTTGGTAGAAAAAGCACTAGCACAGTGCAAAGACTCATATCATGTTGAAATTGGCCAGGGGAACTGGTTTAAACTAACAAAAACACTTAGTAGAGAAAACCTTATTCACAATGCAAAGATAACCTAAGGGCAGCAAAGGACACACACGAATCTACTGAGAAAAGAGAGGTTACGGCTTTCTGTGAAGGTTTTTGTGGAAAGCAACAACTACAGCTGCACGGGCCGCAAACAGAAGACGGTAATATGATACGGCATAGTTCCTAACGAAGTTAATAAAAAAAAGGCTGCCTACAGAACAGCTGCTTGTAGCTGGAGTTTGGATTAAAAGAACTGCGGCAGCCTAGAAGTCTGCCGGGTGGTATTAAGAGCATCAATAGGAAGAAAGTGAAGAACAAAGTAGAACCGACAACAGTGGGCATACACCAAAAAAAGTCTTCAGAAAATAGAAGTAACTGAAAAGAAAATAAATATTCTGTACTGATTATCTCTATTAAATTTTGAAAGCTTGGTTACACAAATGAGTTCCATGGGTAAAGCTGATAACCCTGATCATACTAAATATTAATCCAGTATAGACTGCTAACTTCAGGGGGACTCATCATACTATAAAGTCCTGCTCAGTATGAATCAGTACATGATGAATACAGGCCATATTATTTTCCTAACATAAAAATATAAAAAGCTGTAGACGTTTTTCCCATGACTTGGGACTGACATTATCAGACATGCTTTAAAGGAAATCACACAGTTGAGAGCACTTCTTAAAAGAGCCTCTCTGGACCATGTTTCTCAGTCCTTAGCACATTAGAAAACTCAGTCTCCAACTGTGGGGGTCTAAGTACTGAAAAATCAAATCCTGCAAATCTAGAGAGAAATGCACTCCTTTAAGCTAAAAAGAGAAGTACTGAAAAGCTGTCTGTACTCAAGTCTTAAATGTTCAGCTTTCCATTAAGCTAAAACACTCTCTCCTTTTCAGTCAACATTGTATTTGACCTGCAAATGCTATCTATCCATGTCAGCTTTGTACATATATGTCACTACCATTTCTTATATCTTAATGCAGAGTTGACCTAGTCCCTACAAAAAAGAAAAAATTCCTTTCTCCTATAATATATGAATAATCTGTTTTTATCAACCTTCTTGTAAAAATAACATCAGTACAATTTCATTGGCAGCGACCAAGTGATCACTACATTTTTCTAGTGAAGATTTGCCATCAACATCAAAGCCATTAACTTAAATTTGGACCAAACAATGAATCAGAAAACGTAAAAAATCCACATTACATAAAGAAAATTACGTCTGGGAAAAAAGAATCAGTCATCTTGGAAAGAAGTGTTTGAAATACTCTTATTCCTAATTCACTCTGCAATCTTTGGATGATTTTACTTTAATACGATTTGGAAATGCGAACTTGCAGCATGGCTTGAACATGTGAGACACATAGCTCTTATCTGTATTAGTGACAGGGGACGCCAAAGCTCAGCCAATTCCAATATGGTGGTTCAGCAGCAGGCTGATTCCTCAGGATAACCAGGCCAACACATGGCACTGCACATCCTCCTTGCAGCCCTAAGAACCAATTGAGGCTACGGGTTTAAATATTCTTCCAGCACATCATGGTCATCCGTTGTTTTCTTCACTACTTTAGGAGGAAAATCATGTAACTCCAACTCAGAGCTATCATGAACTGCCAGATCCTGAGAAAAGGATTTATGGTGAAGGAAACAGCATTTCCTTGGGTATGAAAGAGACTTTAAACTCTTGCTGTGTTTTGTGCTTCTCAAAGGTCTTGATAAAAAAAAGCACACATTTTCCAATGGGAACCTCCATACTGGAGATATAAATCCAGAATATTTTAAGTGTTCCTTATGCAGAGAGTAAAGACAATTTTGTGCACATATAACAAAAGATGATGTTAATCTGCCACCTCCACACCAAAAGACCTGAGAAACCTTCCCATCATCAATTCCTTTAGGCACTACTTTATTCACAAGGCATACTTCGGTGTACAGCTACAAGTTAATAATGGCCAGGAAAATGAAGTCCAGATTAAATTTAAAAATGCTTCTTGGACAGATTTCTGGCCATATTTCTTTTAAATGTAAGACATGAATGAATCTCTCTTTAGCAGAAAACAAATGGTAAGGACTGTCACCAGAGTACAATGGGGGCTTCAAACTCTTCTAAGGCTGTGTTCAGGTATAGTATCAAGTATGACTGGAAGTAAGGGGGAGAAGTTGGGGAATTACTCTGTATGTCTTAATACCACAGTCAATATGATTAATATCCTCAGAAAACAATGAAAAGTCTATTTTAAAAAATCTAAAGTAAAAGAATTTAAAGCAGAAGCAGTTTTCTTTCTATTATTCATGCCTTGAATACCCGCAAGCGGCTTTTTAATTGTTCTATTTTTATTGTAAACTAAATGACTGTTACAGTTGTCCCAGATTTGGGAGTTAGCTGTATATTCACAGCTTTAGTGTGCCTTTTGGAGAAGTTTCCTACTATTTTATGGCTCTCTCGCACTTTTAAAAATTCACTCAACCTTAATGAAATTTCATTTTAGTATGTGCATTATCTTGAAAATAATCCAAGGATAGCTATTCAGTCATAAAACCCTAACTCATTTATGCATGTATATGTATACTATATTGTCTTTCATATCCTTTATAATGTATTTAATCACAAACTAATACTACCACTACAAAGCTGAAGGCTTTTATAACATATTGCAGCCTGGCAGAGGTGGTTTACCATGACAGTGGAGCTAGATTAGACACAAAACACTACTAATCTCCACATAAATTTAAGCTTCATGATTCATGTTTAATTGTACCCAGATATGAACAAATCTACCTCAAAAAAAGACAAATAATCTTGCCAAGAATTTAAAGGTCAAATGCTATGCAGTGAGACACTGAGCCAAATTCAATTTCACTTTATGTCAGAAATAAATGCATTGTCAGTGACTCAGTGCTGGCTGCATATTCTGTGACTAATCTTAGACCACCATAAATAAGAAGCTGACAACAGCTATAAAACAGTTTCCATTCCCATCCGTGAATCTCCAATTCCTAGTATCCAGTCACTACAAAACAATTCATGCAAACACACAGCTAAGGAAATGTCCTAGTAATAACTAGTTTGTTGTAAATATGACTAAGCAACAACATAGCAAGAAAGGGACTGTGCAGTGTATGTGGCAAAAAGTACATGTGTTGTAGTATAAATCCTTCACTTAGGAAAACTCCCAGTGATAACACATGAAAAACAAATGTTGTTACAAAATAAAGACTGGTTTGGTTTTTTCACCTGCTAGCACAACTCTTCATAACATGGACCACAAGACACTACCAGTCTCTCCTTCAAGCCCAGGCTTAATCTACAGCTTTCTCAGTCTTTCCTTAAGGACTAATTAAAAGCCAATCCCAAATTTCTCAGAAATCCCAACAATTAACTTTCTCAGGTGTCAGGTTTCTTTAACACTACTAGAAGCCTTTCCCCCATCCTCCAAGATGTGAAGCACCTGGGAAGCCTCCTGCTCTCCTCTGTTACCAGGGAGTAACATCCCTCCTATATGACTATCTCCAAGTCTGAGCTCCATCCCCAGGTTCAGTCTTGCTCTAGCTCTGAGGGCCGGCTCTTCAGCAGCCATGGTGTAAAAGAAAGCTTTAAGAGTTCTGACTGCATTTGAGAAGTGTCCAGAAATGCAGGAGCACACACATCCATATCAAGCACAGCAGCTAAGCTCACTACATTATTTCCAGGCAACACTGTAAAATGTTGTGCATGCTTGTGTCTAATATTTAAACAATTCCTTTATCTTTTCAAAACTGGATTTGGAGCCCTACTGATGAACAGAAGTTTCTGAGCAAACAAGATGACCCAGGCAGAAGTCTTAAATTGCCAAGGTTCTGGACAGAAAGGGACCAGCAGGGATCACAAATTGGCAGCATTTCTAGGCAAGTGGTTGATGAGGAAGCCAATTAAGGAAATTTTCATCAGAAATGCATATGAATGTGCCACGTCATAGTTCAAATAAGAGACATGGCCAGGCTTTAGTGGGATAGACTGTATCATGAGGAGAGACAGTCATCAAAGTACAACCCTGGCTATTTGCACAGTGTTGGCCAAAATATGCCAGCAAGTGGACACCCTGCTTGTCCTCATTTGGAGCTCATCCATTTGATCTGGAACTAAAGCAGCAGTAGTTCAGCTGACAGCACAGACATTGTCTAGATTCCCTCAGACATGCACATCCACAAGTCTAATTTTAAGAACTGTGGAAGTCAAAGCTCATAATAGGGCACCAAGGCTTTGTGGACAGGAGGGATGCAATGGAGGTGCATGCTACTCAAGAAGTTAGCAACAGAAGTCTAAGAGTAAGGTAAGTCTGATCTCCTCCAAGTTCAATGTCTGACTCAAGTCTGCACAGCAGAGCTGCTCCCCTTCACTTGTCATCCTGAACCAAAACCTTCTTCCTAACAGATTCTTGTGTTTATTATTTGACAGATTTGAGAAAACTCACTCTTTCAGTTGAATTATATATGAAAATGAGTGCTGCAACTCATCTTTTAAGTTATTGAATAACTTAGTAATAAAGCACTACAAAAGCTAGGTTTGGTTTCTAAGTCTCAAGGGGTACAGTTGTGCTCTTTTATCCCACCCCTGTGTTTCCTAATTATCCAGCTCTTCTGAAATAGAGACCTCCTCAACTCCATTGCATAAATTGATATGACTTAAGAAAATATTAAAAAAAGAGCTAAATGCAGTAATTGCTCCTGTAATTTAAGAGAAAAGTAAAATCTTTTCTGAATCTTTCCTGCTGAACATATTTTTTTTAATTTTTATATTAAACTATCACCAAAGAAGAAAAAAAACTCCAATAAATAGTCCCAAGAGTAGAAATCATCCATGACTGAAGAACAGGACTGAAAAAGGCCTTGGCTTTCTGGATTGATTTTTGAACTCCTCTCCACTTTCAGTTTAGAAGATAGGTACATAGCTGTTCACACAGAATTAACACTGTATTTTGCACAGAATATAATCTCCATGTTTCACACGTCAAGCACAGCCAAGATTAGGTGAAGTGTGTGTGTGGAGACAGAAAGGAAGACAGATTTTGTGTAACAATTTCTCACTTCAATGCCAGAAAACCTGTCTACATTTTTTTTTCTGATTTAGCTCACAATTTTCTTTCTTGTTTAAAAAAATCCTATCCATCAAAAGTTACAACAAAGTCTGCTTGTAGAAGCTAAATTCTTCTCTATTTCCTGAATTCTGAACAGCTTTATTGTCAATGAATTCTTACGACTGTCAGTTAGTAAAAGCAAAATAACAAAAAATTTCACTCCCCCAAATTTTTTTTCAGACTTACAGTCTCAAATCTGCTAAATACATTAGAAACAAGGCTAATACTGTAAGAGAAAAAATAATAGGTGATCATAAATCAAAAAAATAACTATTCAAACTCACACAGAAAAAGGTGTTTTCTCCATGCTTTTTAAAATGGCAATTTATTCTCATCACTAAGTGTGTTCTAAAACGGGAGAAAGAGGAAGCCCTGTTTCTCTTCATTCACTATTAGCAAGAAATTTAAACAACAGAATGATTTAACTGCCTGTATTGAGGCAGTTTTTTCACGTCTGCTTGTTTCATAGTCATCATTTAAATGAAACAAAAAAAATAACTTGAGTAAATAGTTACCTTTTTCTGGAAGGGTGCTGGCATTGCATATCTGTTCTTCACCATCACCAGCAGATGTTGCAGCTTTTATTTTAATTTGATAAGTAATATTGGAAAGCAGATTTCTAAAAGTATGCAGTGTATCATAAGATGAAAAATTTGTAGAATTTCCTTCAACTGTTATGATGTAATGTGTAATTACACCGTTGGCTGAAGCAGGAGGGTCCCACTGCACTAGGATCGATTGCCAACTCGTTGCAATACAATGAACATTCTGTACAGCATCTGGCACTTAGAAGATACACATGCACCAAAGATTAACATGCATACACAATTAAAATTGTAATCAAAGAACAATATCACTAGAGAAGCAGACTCAATGTTCATAGCAAGAGTCAAACACTGCAGTGTCAAACAAATTAATAAAAGAAACACATTGAAAGAACAAAAAATTTGTCTTTTCCCTCATTAGATTGTTCATTTCCAACTATTATAAATGTGACTGATGTTAGTACTTGAGACAGAAGAGGCCACCTATCTAGCTTTTTCCTAGTTGCATGCTTCAGTTTTGTTTTCCCAACAAAACTTTTTGCTTGTATTTTCCCCATGGTTTTTTTTAAACACAGTGTTTATAACATACACAATATACATGCTCCATATACCTACTCCATATACATAGCAACAGCATCAAAGCAGATGTTCCTTATTTATCTGTTTCCTTATTTATCTGTCAGCCTTGTTTCTTTCAGGCACTACATCACACTTTGTACAGAAGTCACTGGGCGGGTTTCAGAGCTTTCATATCAATCCTTTTATCTTACTGTTCCCCATCTATTTACTAGTTCCAGCAGAAGAAATTTTTTAAATGCTCATAAAAATTAATGAAGGTAGAAAATATAATAATGTCGAAAATAGAGCAATTATTTATGAACAATTTGTTAAAGAGAACTGAAGAAAGTACCACAAGTATGGAATGTCAGTGATGAAATGAAACAACTGATGGATGACCATGGATCTTGAGCAAGACCACCTTCACCTTCACCAATAGCCAAATTGAACCAACTTAGTGATAGTCCAGATTTCTGATGGTGTTGTAACTCTTGGGTACAATAAACAGCATAACTTTTTCCCAGAACCTCTGCTTTACCTGTTCTGGAAAGAATCTCTCACTGGAAGCGTGATCTTAGCAAACCTGCAGTCATCATATATGATCTTCTGATATTTTGTCTGCTCCCTTTGGTAACAGTGTAAAAGAACCTGGGAACCCCCTAACCCATGCTAGCTCCATGGCACTGCCAGCCCTTACAGAGCCTGGGGGTTGCTCTGGCCTGGCAAAGGAGTTACAGTTTTGCACGATGTCCAGTTTCACAAACCCACAGGCTCTCTTTAGTTAAAGTTAGGTATTTCACTTCTAGTGGCTAGCTTCCATCCTAAAATAAATTATGTATATAAAAAAAAGTTAAAAATTTCAATTTATCTAATACAATTTCCAGTTCATTTGCCAATCTTTTGTCCAACTGCTTTTGATCCCGCTAATGTTTCGGTTATTTTCACTGGGATCTGAATTACTGCTTTGATCTGCAAAGACTGATACCTATCTAATTTTCCTCCCTTTATCTGTGTTACTATTAAAAGATTTATAGTAGCCATTTAAGCCTCTCACTTCAGATGAGGACATTTTTAATTCTATGCTTCCGAAATCAAACTTCAAACCCAATCTACAATAGGAATGTGAATCCGTTCTACACAGGCAAGAGACAATGAGATAGTGTTAGGTTATGTTTTCTTCNTTTAAACAGAACTGCAGCTTAGAAAAAGTCACATCTAACCTGATTCCATCGTTGTAAACTGGACAGCATTACTGAACTGATTGCCATTCCCAAGTTTGGTAAATGCAGAGACACTGATGAAATAGGGGCTGTATGGTTCTAATCCAACAAGGTTCGCCTCATGGTTTGAACCTGAAATGTTCTTAAGGAAGGAAAAATTATTAGTACACAATTAATCTCCAGAAACATTGTGGACTTCCCCTTGAAGCTACTGAAATGAACAGAAGATTTACAGCCATAGTTTTGCCTCTTCCCCTCTGAGTAGCTTTCAGCCAAATACTGAAAACTCTTTCCGGCTTCACATCAACCCCTCTCACTTTCTGCTTCCTCACTACAACTCTGCAGTGGAAGAGATAGCTTCTAATTTCTTTTCTTTTACCTCTAGATACATAGATTGATGAAGAGTTTTTTTATAAAACAAAAGCTAAAACCTACCGCTCAGTTCCTTGGACCTGTTTTTCCCAGAGCATACAAGGCATATTTGAACCTGAATGTTTATAGAGCATCTATTTCTGTTACCATTTACTCAGTTATTCTTAATCTGCAATTTTTTTTTTAAATGAAGACCCCTGAACACTTTTTACTATTTTATAAGATGACTAGGAATTACTGTCTTTTTGAATCTTCAAAGTCCATAGATACTAAACAGCTAAACAAAGGTAG
This sequence comes from Platysteira castanea, assembly GCA_013397175.1. Lineage (NCBI taxonomy): Eukaryota > Metazoa > Chordata > Aves > Passeriformes > Platysteira > Platysteira castanea. Next base: position 29,088 of record VYXC01009485.1, read on the forward strand.
CCACAAAGCAAGTAACTCCTGTCATTTTCTAACATCACACTTACACTAAAATACAAATTAAGATTAATAAATCTCACCATTAGTGAACCATTAGAAGCTCAAAGCAAGTTAAAATCTAACAATTTTTTTCTGTTTAAATTGAAAAATTTAATTACAAGTATGGTGGGAAGGGAATTAAACCACTTTAGCAAATAGGAATTTATAGAAGCTTCATAATTCTTGGAGCATAAGGCATTTAAAATATTTGACATATCTTTTTTCCTAAAGCATGAAAAAATATTTTAAAAAATTATACAGTCAATTAAAAACATACCCAAAAAACCAGTTTTTCAGTGTTGTTTTGATAAATCTTAAAATTATATCTCATAATAACACCATTTGACTGGGGGCTTGGATCCCATTTTAGCCACACAGAATCTGCAGTGTAGTTGATAATCGTCAAATTCTGGGGTGGAGCTAATGGCACTGCAAAAGACAAACGCTACTGAGTTCCAAATCACAAATAATCCAGACAAAACAAAACACTTTGGACATGCAGGAGAACACAGGTACTTTTGTTAACATTTGTATTTAAACTCAAGCTAACAGTACTTCATTGTTATTTCATTTTTTCTTCCTCTTTGACAAGAAACAAATTTCGTCAATCTGGAATACATGTTTAGTCAGCAAGGGATCTTCTTAGAGATCTAACAAATCTATTAATCACTTAAACGTTCCTACTGCCTGAACTAAGACATTTAACAAAAGTCTTATTACATATATAATTGGAATGAGATGTACTTCTCTTCCTACACCATGTATGAAGCACAACTTGTCATTTAAGAGATACGTAATTTACCATGCAGGGGAGAGGAGGTCCATGTAAAGGAGAACTGTGTGAATGTGCCAGAAATATTTCCATGTTTTATCATTTTTCAATTACATGGGCGGATGAAGAGAAAGGTACTGTTGCTTGCTTTAACATCCCTGACACTTCGCAAACCATAACACATTTCAAAGGCAAAAGATATTTCTTCATGGAGTTACTTTTGTAATCCTATGCAGAATGTGACCCCCTCTTGCACACTGTGGCAGGAGGAGGAGCACTCAGGAAACACTTGTCTTGCAGTGTTTCCTTCTTCTGAAAGCTCTTCACTCACAGACCAATAGAAAACTAATCCTTCATTTCAACAGGTCTGATGCTCAGATCTAAGATGGATGAAGTAACCCAGGGCTGATATTTTGAAGTTGGTTACAACTGAATTTGTTCACCTGACTCATCTGTGTAGAACTGAAGCACAGAGGATGGACCGGGTCCTTTTATTGTTCTTGCAGATGCATAAATGCTGTACAATGTGAATGGCAGAAGTTCTTCCATGATGATAAAATTATTGGTGGTAGAGAATGAGTTATTCCTTTCTGGTCCAAATAGATTTAAATCATAACGTATTATAATACCATTTGGCTTAACAGGAGGGTCCCATGAAAGCATAACTGAGGTAGTTGAGAGATTCGAAAATGTTTTGATTACAGGTGCTGATTCGGGGACTATATGAAGAAATAATAAAGAGAAAAACAGGGATAATCTCAGAAAAATATGAGTTACAATGAAAAATTCTATTTGATGGTGTCAAAACAGAGGTGTAGCAGTTGTGTCGCTGTATAACAAAAACACTTTAAGTAACACAAGAAAAACAAACACTTTTTTTTTTCTTTTAGAAAGTTATTTGTGTTTTTTTCATACATTTCCTTAGGAATTAATAAAAAATCTTACCATCTTCATCAGTTCTTATATGAAGACTGAGAGCATGCTGTTCAGAAGATCCTTTATCAGTGGCTGGTGTGATTTTCAGAATGTAGTCAGTATATTTCTCCAGACCATCAAAAATTATGCTTGTGTTGTAAGTAAGGAAAGATAATATCTTACTGGTTCCAAGTTGCATTAAACTTAGAGAAACATGAAAGAAGACTAAGCCATTTGGCTGGGATGGTGGAAGCCAGCTTACATTTACAGAAGATGAGGAAATGTTTTGATAGACCAGATTTTCAACAAAACCTTCTGGGACTATGAGAGATAATAAGCAAAAAATAAAATGTATGGATTACAGTAATAAAACATCCAAACCCAAGCCAGAAATAACTGTTCAAAATATAATTACTCTGAAGATGTCAGTTGCAATATTTTTACAACTTTTATAAATAATTTGTGTTTCAATATCAAAAGCAAAATAATTGAAGGCATATATGAATAATCATCTCTGTTAAATTTGTTTAAGAAAAGAGTCTTAATGACAGATTAAGACAGTAATTTTATTGCTTGTATCCACAGAGGCTTTTGAGCTATATTCTTAGCATTTCAAAGACTCAGATCAAAATGCCTTCCTTTCAAAGATAAATATTGCAGCATTGAAAACCACACTTAATGATATTTTTTTTGCTTTGCCATCATAACAGTAAAATAATTTTTAAATTACAAAATATTTAATAAATATAAGCACTGATATACAATGAGCACTAAAAAAGTTATTAACTTACTATCCTGATCTGTATACACATCTATTTTTTCGCTGGTTTTGTTTCCATCTCCAAATGCTGTACTTGCAGTTAACCATAAAGTATAATGGCTGTATTTTGCCAAGTCATCCAGCACTATGAACGGAGACACACTGATGTTGCTGTCATTACCATAACTTGTGAAATTCTAAAGGAAAAAAAGAAGGAAAATGCTAGCACTTAAAATGTTCTTTTATTCATTGATTTATCTTTCTAGTTCCCCATTTATCCATCACCACCATCACCACCAGCAGACATCATTCACCATAGTATTCAGAAGACATAAACCTATACTTTGACTCCTAATGAGTACTGATTTTTGCTGAAATACTCCATTGTATGATGTCTGATGTTATTCCTTGTAAGTACTACAGAGTACATAATTGTCTCCTCCTGTTGTTTGTAATTGTTGAATGCCAGTTCAGAGATTAAAACTGATATTGCAGTGTGTTTATCCATATTTCATGGAGAAAATTACAAAAAAAAAAAGCAACATCTACTAATTGCTCATAGATTACGTGAATCACACGTGCCTTACCTGATCATTATTAATCAAATCAAAGGACTTCTCTCTCTTTAATCTATTTTTATGAGAGTAGATTTTGAACTTAAAACTTTCAATGGCAGAGATCTCACTGCACCACTTGACAAACTTTTCCTTTTGTAAGTTGTCCCTTACAATAACAATGTGCCATCATCTCTAAGGAAATGTCTACAGTGAGTGGACCATGTTAAACTGAAGGCATCAACAGAATTTTTTGCCTTTGTTCAGTTACTTGCTAATGAAAGGATAGCAGCAGAACCTTGTCCCACTTCCTCTTGAACTGTATAAAAAAATGTTACTAATACTATGACTACAGCAATAGGTTACTGCTTCAGATCAGCACCTCTAAGGAGGCTATTCCTGTTTATAATCAACAATTTTGGAGATGAAAATAAAAAATATAAAGCATATTATTTATGTAAGTTCAGCTATACCACATAAGTGAATGTGTTGAATCATCCACTGCTTTACATGAACTTGACTTAGATGATCCAAAACAGTTTGGTTCATGATTTGAAAATTGTTGAGAAGCTATTTAGCCCATAGGCATATTCAGATCAAGCATTGGGTATGAAGTCAAATCTTCGCTGCTGATGCAAAGAGCCAGTAGCATTCCTCTCAGGCAGCCGCACTGCCCCATTAAGCAGATGGCATGGGCAGCACTTCTCAGGACCAAAGAAGTCCTAATTTTTCTACATAGCAGCATTTTCAGGGTGAGATGGATTTTGCCCAACCCCTTGATGAATTCCAGCTATTTGGCCAGCCCCCTATATTTGGTGTTAGATCTAATCCACACCCTCCACTTCTTTAGAATCCAAGTTAGCTTTCAAGTAAGTGCTCGTCTGAAAAAGCAAGGCTATGAGAGCAAACTTACTAAAGCAGGAGAAAAGCAACAGAAATATTTGGGTATTAAAATTTAGAAATACCACATATGAGCATAAGCATACTAAAACTGCACACTGAAAAATGGATTATATTTCTCTTGAGGAAAGTTCCTGCTGAAGAAGTCACTGTGATATGCTCAACTGTGATACAGTTGAATCAGTACTGTGCAAACTGATAGTTCAGTATGCAATCCTAATGTCTGCCACCAATACATATCAATTTATATATCTAATGCAACACTTCACAAATTTTTTGTATGGGCAAAATATTTTTGTTTTTCAGAAAACAATAGGTGACACTCATTCATTTCCCTGAGATTTTTATACCTGCGTCTGAAGACTTAGTTTTGCCTGCAGTCACTAGTACTTACATAACATAAATAAGTAAACTTCTTGTCAATGAAAACTTAAGCCTTTGTTTTGAATGCTGAACAAAAGCTGAACTGTGAGTATAAATTTTTATACTCACTCTTATTAACTGACTGTAAGCACACTGTTAGTCTTGCCCAAAAGATTAGGTTAAGTCAACATCAGTCAAAATACAAAAAAGTTCCACCTTAATACATGACTTTCTTCTGAAAGTAGTTTGGATTTCACAGTAGCTTCATACCTGACTGAAAAAGGCTGGAAAGAACTTCGTGTTACATTTGGTAGGTTAAGATACAGGAAACAGTGGATCAGATTCTAAGGTATTTAATTAAACTTTCTAATACTTAAGCAGGATATGACAGAAAACATCATCTGGACCAGAAGAAGCATTCTAATACCCTCTTGTTGTTATTATTATTTTGTTAGCAATAAGTAGTAATTTATAACCACATCTAATAACAAGAAATTTTTTAATAAGCCCTTAAATAATTACCTGAGTTCTCAAGGTAAAAATGTCAAGGCTACCACATCAAGTTTTGATCCTAGATATAATGGGAGTTTATTGGTATGAACAGCTGAAAATTCAACTCTTAGTTTAAAAAGCATACCTTTACAATTTAGTCAGCTGTCTGGCAATTAAGGACTCAGTGAATCAACGTGAAAAATATTAATAGGGTTTTGATGGGTCAAAAAAAACTATTTTGAGAGGCAGTTCCTTTACCATGAGGAGCCCAAGGAGTGGAGATTATCTCAAACTCCTGATGTGACAAAATATTAGCAAAAAAAAGGAATGCATAATTAAGAGTAACAGTGAGCAGGAAGAACTGTGTGGGTACAAACTGAGAAAAGATGAAACTTGTACTAATTGTACCCTGGGGATAGAACACTATAGGAAGTTTTACAATTAACTGTGGCTGCAGATGAAAGCAAACAGCTTAGGATCTTTGGCTACAGCTGAAGAAATTCTTCCTTCTGTCTCTTTCTTCATCCATACATGAAAGAAGTTTTGACATAGCAAAGTATCAGATTATTAAAAGCATCTAAGTGTAAGCAATACACTCAAGCCATGAAAGTGTCAGCAGAAACTAGTATCTTCTTCACCTCAGGAAGTGGCAGATATTTCCAGTGGCATAAAGCTGTAATTAGCCATATATGGAAAACATGGTGATGCCCTTCTTCACGGTTAACCCTTTTCCCCTGTTCTATTTTCTTCTTTAGGTTCACTCAGTTGCATTCTTGTTTGGAGTCAGAGGATCACATACTTGACTCTGGCAATCAGGTGAGAGTGGTGACACTGTGAGGGCTAATCCAAACCGTCCTTCAAGGAGCGTAATATTCACTGTTCCAGTAAAAACCTAAGTGAAGTTATTTCCTTTTTGTGTGCTGTACCATTCTGAGACCAGCTTTTTGAAAATTTGCAGTGTATTTTAGGGAAGTTTCCCTTTTTACCCCTACTTTATACTGGTGATAGAAAATGTTTGATTGTTAAGTAGTATATCACACTGTTTGCATCCCTTGCCTGCATCCCAAGGGTAGACCAAGTTGAATTTCACTCTGAACTGTATCCAGGCATATTCACTTTGATTGGCTTGAGGTAGAGGTTGGATGATTTGGGGTCTGATGTTCAGCTGCTAGAGGGATCATAGGCTTTTTTTTAGTACTTTTCTCCTGGTTCCCCTGTCTAGTTTGTCAGAGAAGGACAGTTTTCATCTGTACTGAAATTCCTACACTGGGGAACTTTATTGAAGCATAAATTTATATTTGTAATTAGTACCTTTCCCACTTTCTGGCTAATAAAAACACAAGTATATAGAGATTGAATACAAAAGTCTATTCAAGTCAATAGTATCTTTCATAGATTGATATTTAGCCATGAGACAATTACTTCCACAGAGTGTTTGACTTATTTCGTTGATAAGACTGAAAATGTGGGCAGTATGATTGCTTCAAGTGCATGGAGCAAAACTTGCAAAGCTGCTATTTCAAACAGTGAAAGCTTGAAATGTAGGAACCCAGCAGTGTCACAGAGAAGTGATGTGAAGAAAAGGTACAGTGTCATGTCATCTGTGAAGGAAGTACTCTTTGTCAGCATACATGTCATATCTTTACAGCACTGGAACAGGGTATATATACCAAGAAGTATCATATTCCCTTGACCTATGACAGCAGAAGATGAAAGATAAAGCTGAACTGGTACCTAGCCTAACGCAGGTGATGGTTTCTTCTAGCTGGCTACCAGTCATTCCTCCCTCTCTGACACTTTTTCTTTTACAACTGTCAGCATTCCCATAGAAACAGCCCACTCATGTACGAAAACCCTTAAATCTAATCTCCATCACTAAATATTTCCTTCTGCTATTCTTGTTCTGAACCTTGGGTCTGAGCATCCCAGGCCTTCTGACTGGACAGCTGCAGTGTTACTTTTCATGTAGACCAGAAAAGCAAAGAAACTATACGTTATTTTTCTGACCCATGAAGGTACATGAATTTCCCTTTTTTGAAGGAAAAGTCAAATTTCTGCATCCTGTCAAGGAGTAAATGGTATCTTTTATCTCATGTCTTTTTTATATTTGGGGTTTTTTTCCCCTAAATAAAATACTCTGCAGATACTAACTTCCTAGTTTTAACATATTAATAATCAGTGGTTTATATTAATTAGATTTTAATATGCCTGAGAAGTTTGAGAATGTGTGAGAAGTGAGAAATTGAGACAACAGAATAGCACCAGTTTTAGTATGACTTTTTAATCTATTTCAGATTATGACCGCATTGGGAGATGTTAATTTGCTTGATATTCTTCAGCAAGGGTGGTTTTTCAGGCATCTAGAAGATATGCTTTAAGATTTGGGCCTCTGGCATTATGTCCTGACAAAGAAACAGAGGAAAGACTGATAGAGAATGGCTGCCTACAACACGAAAATGTGAAACGTGAAAAGATCACCTACTTTTTCAATTCTCCTGTATAATTTTCTAAACTGGAAATACAGTTTGGATAAACATAAGAATGGTGACCTCGACACAGAGTATTTCAACTGAGGATTGTTTCTTTCCAAATGTGTGCAATATAAAACTTAGCAACAGATCCTGCAATTACATGGTTATACTTCTAAGTTACAGATAGTTGTAAGCTATATGTATGCATACTCATGCAGCTTACAACTGTCTGTATATGTCATATATATATATATTTTTAGTCACATATCAGGCTAACTTTCACACATGTATTTCTCTGTTGTAAAAAGAGTAATATAAAATATCTGACAGAAATGAGTTGGCTTTTTTCACCTGTTTGAAATCTGTCTTGCACCCACAGAAATGCCAAGGTACAGACCAGGACTAGTGTAGATACGATAGTTGTTATGCTATCAAGGGCAGAAGGAATTAATGGGAGCAGACAGATTAAGATTTGATCATGATTTGAGAGATTAATGTTCCTATCCCATGTGCAGTAAGAGACAGATGCAACAGCAGCTGAAACCTATCTTCTGATGGCAGAGGGATGGGATAAAAATCAAAGTCAAAAGGATGAAAATGGTAGTTTCCACACACAGAAGCAGAGCTACTGACAGCAGTTTTCTGCTGTCCCCCACATAATATGACAAAGCAGCATTAACTTCCACTTGTGCTGCCATCCTTTCCCTGCCTAACTACATCCCATGGTAATAAAACTGGACCCTCACCTTGCTGGGCCAATGCTACTGTGCTCCATCTTCCCTATCTTCCTCCTTTATTTCCAGAGTCCTGGGCACATCCTGGGGGATTTCTCTTTGTCTCTCAGTATATCAGCTTCACCTTACTCATTCATCTCAGAGATGCACCTTCCTAAAGGCAGGAATAGTCCAAGTCTAAAACTGCTTGAGATGTTCTTCATATGATGGGCTAGTTCATGTGCACTGATGTAAAGGTTTTTCCAGAGATTTGTTAAGAAAAATGCTGTTGCTACAGCAGTGTGTGCAAACAGAGTCTACATTCTGTACCTATAAAGGAAGCTTAATCTCATCAGAATGTGAATTCATGGCACAGTCCTGCTTGCACCTGAAACTATGAGAGCCTGGCAACCACGTACCTTTACAGAAGTCAGAGAAGTGTGCATACTGAAGTATGGCAGCAATTATTCACTCATGGGTATTTGTAACACTTGTGAATATTTTTTCTAGTTATCCTCAAACACATGCATACTTCACCCTAGACATATCTTGAGCATAAATTTATGCAATCAAGGTTACTTTCCATACATAAATTTTCTAAATTAATTTATATTTCTTGGTTTTCTTCCGTATGTGTAAAACTTGTGACCAAATACCTATAAAGGAAGCTTATTTCTCTTATGTTATTTCTGTACCATAAGGTATTCATAGAAAGGAGAGCAGAAAGACTGCATAGACAATTAATAAATGTAGTGCATAATTAAGGATGAAAGCAGCAACAGCAAAAAAACCTACATGAAAATGTATCACCAAAATATTATTTATAAGATTTTATTTGTCTTTTAAGCTTTAATTTCAGAATATCAATATCTTCACTTCAATATACTAAACAGTAATTTCCTTTGGAGAGTAAGAGAAATCTGAAATAAAAATGCATTCCCTACTTTCACATTACCTTCATATTTTCAATACTGTACAAACATGTATTAAAAAGTAAAACCAGAACCAGAAATTTATTCACATGGATAGATTAGACTAAAATAAACACTCTTGAGGGTGTTCCATGCATGTCACAGGTCTTGAGTCCTACTCCAAAATCTATAGGCTTTAATGCCTAATGATATGAATACTCAGTGAGACACACAATGTAACATGTATGATTACAAGATGTGCTTCTGCCTCTCTAAGTTAAAATACTACATCATGATAAAGGAAATATGAAAAAACAATTTATTGATAACCACAAAACTGATTTAATCTTTAAGTAATTATTAGAATATTTCATTGACTTCTACAAAAGAATATAAAAATAAGCTTACCTGTACGAATATTCCCGAATTATTTTTGAAATAAACAGAGTAATACAGTATATTTCCATTAGGCTTTTGAGGAGGAGACCAGAATAGCATTATTGATGTGGAAGTAAGGTTTCTGTATGTAACATCTTTCGGTGGATCACTTGGTGCTGGAAAAATGTTAAGTTTTAGCATACCTAAAGCTTTGTACCTCAAGGTTTTGTACATTTTAGTACCCAAGGAACATCCACTATAGTAGATTTTACAGCATCCTATGGCAAATTAAATGTATTTCTGATTGTGGTATAGAAAATGCTTCACAAAATAATGAAATTAAACTGTATATGTAAAAATTAATTTTTAAAACACTTTTTCAATCATATTTGTATTTATCTGAATTTGTAAACAGACAGTTTTCTTTTAGAATTTGTCCTATACTTACTGTTTTGTGCACATAGAAAATCTAATTTGCAGACACAGAAGTTGATTGAGTTAGGTCTCTATACGCCAAATACAGTTAGTAGGGAAAAAAAAGGACTTGTTTCACAAAACCTAAATTAAAAGCCTTTTTCTCTCTGATTATAAATAGAATTCCATCTCCCAACCCATGTGGGTAAACCAGATACTTAAGCTTGGACAGTATGATAATTTCTCTTTTTTTGTCTTTTCTCAGCCTATTAAATGTGCAGGAAGACCTCTGCAAGCCTTCTTCAATTAGTCTCTCCTCTTATTTTATAAAGAATAGCAGCATATGATTCTTCTCAGTAACACAGTGATGTAGGAGAGTTAAATTCAATTCCTTAAGTCAGCTTAGAAGAATTTAAATCCATATTTCTCACCATCCAAGAAAGTGCTGTACAGAACATGCAGTAGAGTACTGAACACTGTAGGTTATGTATCTTTCTTGCTTTGTGCTGCTCTAGTTTGTGTAAAATACTAAAATATTAATTGGAGGGGGAACTCCAGGACCAGTTACTAAAAGCCTGTCCCTATAAAGTCATTTCATATTTCCATACAAGCTTCAATAGCAATGACTGCAAATGCCTACAACCTGATGATGTAGGCAGACTTTGGAGGGATGGCTTGGATAGATGTTAATCCTGCCAGTGGTTGTGCATTGGGGAATTGCTTTATTTATGCAGGGTGATTTTGAAGTATGCCTACATACTAAATATTTTGGAACCACTCATAGCAATATGATTGATGGAAAACTAGAAACAATAATTAAACTGAATGACTTTCAAAGCACAGTATATAGTATGATCATATAAAAGTCACTTTCCATGTTGGAAGTATAAAATACTTAGAATAGAATAAACAAATCAGTGTACATTTACAGAGTTCATTTTCAAATTAAAAATATTTCAGATTTGAGAGGGATACTCTAAAGAGTATTTTCCCTATCAGAAGTTGTGTCACAGCAGTTTAAAGTAAGGATCTATTAAAAGATATTAGAAAATAATTTAATTTATTTCAATGTTTAGAATGAAATTATTTGGATCTTACCTGTTCTGAAGAGAAATGCTGATTTTTTCTCAGTAAATTAACAGAAATACCTATGATAATTTTATAGAGCCATAGATACATGTAGATGCAAGGATAGAACCACACAGACAGTTAGAATGTCTCTTCTTGACAAGTCAAATGTCACTTCTACTTCAGTGGCTTTATTAACTTAAATGAGGCTGGCAGAATTTTAAGACTGAATGAAAATAAAGGTTCATACTGTATATAAGCTTACCTCCTTCAGAAGTTCTGAATGTTATAGTATCACTTTTTATGTTGCCATCTCCAAATCTCGTACTTGCTGTTAGGTAAGCACTATACTCATAGTTATATTCTAGGTCTGTCAACTCCAGTGATGTTTCCGTTACATTTACACTCCTCTTTGACATTTTATTCCTAAAGAAAAATAATTTTATTAATTATGTACACTCACCATTTCTCTCTATATGCAATTATGGCATCTGTTGTAAAACTGAAAAATGCAATATTGTGTTAAATACAAGTAGTTTAAGTTTTTAAAATAGGCTAGGATAATTCTTTGTCTTTTATGGTGAAAAGCTAACTTTCTACTGTGGCATCATGGTAGGGCTCTTCATTTTGTTTCTTGAAAAAAATAACTCCCCAAAACCCCACAGAAATATGTTTGCAAATTACATCCACAAAGACAACAGTTACATGAAATATTAAGGAGGAGTATTTCTATCTATTAGCTGCTATCAAATGGTTATGTGGTACCCTTGGGAAGGACACAGTAGGGCATAACTAAACTGTCTCCCTGGACAGGAATAGCGAAATATAAAAAGATTATAGCTGGGAGCATGCCCTACTGTGACTCTGTGAAATTGGTCAGAGGGCTGAAGTTATAAATGGAATAATAGAAGATGATATGGAATAGGAATTAGCTGGTGCTGAGTTAATTCTGGTGGAATGTAGCAGAGGATCAGAATGGAACTCTAGTCAGGCCAAAACCCGCCTAGAAAGACTGTAAGATGTAACATTAATAAAACTCCGGTATTTGCATAGGTATGAAATGATTATCAGAAAGTAAAATAAGATACAGAAATAACTAATTTGAATTCAAAAAGTCTTATATTCCTTGTAAAGTTAATTTAATCTTTTAAGAAAAAAAAAAGGAGCAAAATAAAAACCTAACATTCCATTCCTTCAAAGATTTCTACATGAGTAGGTGTCCTGTGTCTCTAATAGGATTTCATACAGAGATGATAATTTGATAAGTAAAACCAAATGTCTTGCTCCAGGAGTCACTGTGAAGCTCTTCACAAATGACAATGTGTTCTAATACTAAAAAAAAAGAAAAAAGTGATTCAAAATTACTAGATTTTCATCCTTTGATAACTGAACGACTGTCCCATTAGCAAAGACTACTATCTAATATATCTGAAATAAGGTTGCATTTACAAACAACTGGAATGAGAAAATGTATGAGAATGAAAAAAAAATCCTCCTTAACTCTCAGATTTTGAGTGGAATGTCACTTGACATGGGAAACACTCTTGGTAACAGAGAAAGTTAACATTTACATTTTTCCCAAACTTCTGACATTTTTAATAGTCAGTAAAATTTACAAGAGATTGCAGCTGCAGTAATCAAACTCTATACAAAGAAAGATGTCTTTTCCTGGATCTTTGCCCAATGTATTCTTAGTATGGAAATACATATCTGGTTATAATTTAAGTAAGAAGAAAATCCACATCTTAGTGCTGCAAACATTTCTACTCTTGAGTAACTACATTCTCACATCTGAGTTGTCAAAAAACATTTCCACAACTAGGCATAGAAAGAAGAGCAAAAGCTTGAGGTATTTCAAGGGAATTTGATTTTCTGTTTCGAAACAACTGAGAATGCAATAAAAATTAGAAAACACTGATCAAAGTGAGTGCAGTCTTCGCAGACAGTGAGAAAGTACCTAGCAGAATAAGTTAAGCTAAGAAATCTTAATGAAGAAAAATGCAATAAGGTTTTAAACTACATTTTTTTCAAAAATGCAGACAACAGATATTCTAAGAAATTGCATACTTTCACTTGATAAAGATAGTTACCATATTTTCTTAAAAATCTGTACCTCAAAATAGATCTGGTTAATAAGTATCTCACAGAAATTTGCAGAAAAGGATAATGCCAAAAAATAATAGCTACATTATTTTGCAATTTTTTCTATTCAGTTTTTTTCAGTTCAGCAATTTTTTTAATTGCACCTTTAATACTCTTAAATTACATTTAGGGAGTATGAGTTTGTAGGCTGAAGGCAAGAAGAAAGTTGCTTTACTACTCACTAGCACCAAAACCACCTTGTCCTCTGACAAATTCCATTAAATATAACTGAAAACATTGCAGATACCACCCTTTCTATTCTATTAGTTGTGGATTCATGTCCCAAATCAGCCAAAGAAAGGTTGCCAAATTCCCTATATTTGCAAAATATTTAAGTTAAGTGAAGGAACATTTATTTAACATCTGTAATAACCTTCCTTCTTCTGCTTTATTGAGAAGCACTGGGATTAAGGATCTCCTCCAAAATGTATTGAATACCTCCCAAGAGCAGCAACTATATGGCATGACAGTTTGCCTTGTCAAATCTCCCCCTGCAATGTATTTTATGAAACTATATAGACAGCTCTGTTAAATACTTAAAATTACTCTCCTTCCTCCACCCCCCTCCCTCCCTGCCAAGGAAGGAGTGAAGTTATGGCCCCTTTGAAGGCTAAGGGAGCTTTTCTCCAATGTCCTTGCCTTAACATGATACCTAAAGGCTCTCTAAATTTAGGTATGGCACAGTAACCACAGACAAGACAGAGCAAAAAGAATATGGGGCAAGGCTTACAGCAAGAAGTTATGTGGTTGCTTAACTGAAATATTTAGAAAGATGGATCATTGAAGAGATTTTTTTTAAATAATTCTGGCTAAATCTTTTCTCATAGCAACAAAGCGGTAAGTTATAAGGGAATATAAGGATGAAAAGTTGCATAACCTCAAGTCTTTGAACACAATATGTATCAAAACCATAGCCCTTATCATGAAGTAACTCTTCCCTAGCTCGAGGACATTCATTATTTTAAAGAGCAACAGACATTCCCAATAGAGTAGAATTAATAAGAGAAGACAAATTTAACTTTTCTGAAAAGAAAAGCTTGCTCCTCTTCCCTTTATCATCAACTTAACTAGAAATTATAATTTTTAAAAAAATATCAATAGTGACTGAGGCAAAACCCTACCCCAAAACTGTCAAATAACAATAAAATAAAGTAAGCTCAAGAGTAGTGTGCTCATAACAACTGAGGATTTGCACATCTGGTTTACATCTTATAACGTGCACTTTAGTATTTGCTTCCTGCACCTTAGTACTGGCAATAAAATGGTAAGGCATAAATGCAGTATATTAATAGTGATCAATAAGAAATGTTTTCAGTCCCAGTGGAAGTTATAGATCTTTGAAGAGATGCCACATCACTTGACCAAACTATGTTATGCAAGGAATGGGACAGAAGCTGCAAGTTTTAAAGTGACAAAACACCTTTATAAAGGTGAAGAAATATCACAGGAGGATGTCAGGTGGAAAAAAAATATGAAAAAAAAAAAGGTTAGATAGAAAAAACTAAAACACAATAAATGAAAAGTATCTGTTAAAAATACTTGTTTACTATGAATGTAATAAATACAAAATATAACAGTAGACATAATTGATAGCACGTACAAAAAACTCTGAACATGGCTCTTACACACTGTCTATAAAAGGAGGCAATATTTCTCTATTTTAAGCCTATTTCAAATCTCCTTGACAATTCAGCATGGGTTTGTGCCCTGCCTTGCAGCAGGCCTAATCAGAATATAAGGAAAATAGTCACCATGCTCTAGTTTAAATTTGAATTCACTTACTATAGCATAATCTTCGGAAAAATGTTGAAAATGCTTACAAAATGTTGTAATTGTTCCCCCAGTTTTCGGATACTCTGAATTTGCATAAACAAAAGTCTAGTATTTTAAGTGCTGGATGAATATTTGTTCTCCCAAAACATGTAATCAACATATTGTGTAATAAAAGCCTAACATTCCTGATAGGTTACAGATTAACATTTATCCTCAGAACTACTTCCAGAAAAATCTTACCAGACATAAACTGTGTAATAGAGGATAATTCCATTTGGCTCCAGCGGAGGTTTCCATGACAACTTCACAGTGACACCCAACAACTGTTTTACAGAGAGGGCTTGTGGAGGAGAACTTGGAGCTATAAAATGAGAGAACAGGACACAACATCTTGTTAAACGGCTAAGATCTATGGGATATGCAGCATCCTTAAATAGGTTTTTAATTATTTGGGATAGAAAGTTAACCTTGTACCACACTGGTACAGTATCCGTGAGCTAATGTTAAGGCACAGCTTCTTTTCCTTTTTCTGACAGATGATAAAAGAAGATTTTGCATGGTGGTGTTAGAACATCTGTTTCTGTGATTCAATGGAAAAAGTACTTCATGAGAAAACAGAGCAGTGGCTAGGTCACAGTGATTCACCTACTGCCCAAGTACATTGCTGTACTTTTTTTCCCCTTCTAATAAAAGCAAGAACTTTATAGATATGAACACATGTAAAATACAGCACAGTAGTTCCCCTGAGGAAAAAAAGGTGCTGTAAAGAATTATACAAAGCACCAAAAGGTGGGAAAATGGATAAGCATGACATTGAGAAATGATAAAATTGTGGGGTATTAGACATTGGTAAAATCTATTCACTCCATCAAATAAGGACCACAATTATACATTTAACATGTCACAAGGGCAAATGAAAAAATTCACATTCACTGAGACCCTTAAAATTCATTTTAAGATGATCTCTAGATGACACCATATCCCAACTCAGTAGTGAAACATTGCAAGTAAATGAAACTGTTAGACCATGTTTGATTTTTTTCTAAGGTTCTTATTAGTTTTACTGAGGAAAAATAACTCATGTATGCATAAGTGATATTGCTTTATTACCAGCATGTTATTGAGAAATGAATCTTCATGTTGATTCATGGACCTATGTATCACTATGAAGTAACATTAGAATTACATTTGTTTTTCTCAAATTAAACCAACCAGCATCATGCACTAAAAATTCAGGTCATAGCTGTAGCCATGCATGAAAATTGAGAATATGAGCATAACTATTAGCAAATCTATGAAACATTTGGTCTGAACCTTGGAACACTGTGTTCCTGTGAATACGGAACATGTGGTGTATTATAAATATTGTTGTTTTTCACTTCTTGTTCCTTTCACTAATTGAAAGTTGGCATAAAGGTTTTATAATTCTTTATATTATAGAAAAAACTATTTTATGTTTTTCATTAACAAAGGTTCACTGAATTCAGTGAGTGTATATACCAGTGAAAAACGTTGACAGCTGTATTTTGTGTTTTACTTGTTATATTATCCTCAGTGGCTGTATAATAAAACATCTGTCAGACGGTGAATGTCGTCTTTTTGACATGTCTAGTTCATTCTACAATTCTTATTCAGAGGGGTTTTTTTTTTGCTAAAGAATAGAAACTACATTGCTCTAAATAAAAATACTCTCTGCTAAAAAAATGGATTTATCCAAATGAGCTTATTTCAGTCTGCTCCAGCATCATAACTCTTGAGCAAAATTTTTATACTGACTGTGTGGCTGGTGGGTTGCTTGTGTCAATGCCCCTTTAGAATAGACTCCCAGAGATTTCCTCCCTAAGCAATGGAGAGGAACAGACACAGCCTTCTCCAAAATGTGACTCACAGCATCTAAGTTAAGATTTTTGCTATGATTTTTTTTTCCAGGATTCCTCTGCAGAATCTAGAAGTGACCAATGATAACTTCCCACAACTACATTGTGTACTGAAAGTACAGCTATAATTTTAAGGTTCCTCTGCTGATTTGTGAACTACTGTACAAATCAGCAGGGGTTGCAACAACTGTGTTCTACCCTCAGCCTGCAGTGCAGAGCACTCCCCTGCTCAGTTTGGAAATCTAATGCTACGGAGGATGGACTTTGGGCATTTTCATAATATTAATAATTTCATATCTACCTATGTGTATCTTTGCATGCATCTGTTTAGAAGAATACAAAAATCTCCGCACAAAAAACCCCACAGAAATGTCCCTGGACCATTCAAACTCCCTTTTTGTGGTTTTCCTTTTCCCTAGCTCTCACATGACTGAAAAACCAAACACAGTATTTAATTCTACCATGTCATGCATTAGATTAAAATGAGTACAATTAGATTCTTCAAATTCATAAGATATTGGTAAGACCAAAAGTCCATGCACAGCAATTGCGACATTTCATATAGCTTGCACTGATAAATATATTGGTAGATGGATAGATAGATAGGTAGATAAAGTATGTTTGTGTGTAGATATATAGATAGAGATAGCAATGGAGAGACATAACTGCCAAAAAAAGTGCATAAAACTTAAAAACATCTGACATGAAGTGTGAGAGTAAATTAAGAATACAGGTAGACAATAATGCACTGAAACTTCTGTTCTGACTTACCATCTTCATCAGTTAGTATATGCAGAGGTGAACTACGAATGCCCTCCCCCACTGCGGTACTAGCAGACACTTCTACAGTATATTCTGTATATGTATTTAAATCTAAATAAAAAAAGAATAATTCAATAAAACAACCATTTAATAGGACAAATTAGGTTTTTAATGCTAAGTATTTTTGAAGTGGTGAATAAGCCTATCACATTGATCTGTATCATTAGAGACTGAAATAAGCATTGGGAAACCTTGGAGCACAAAGTACTTTGCAAAAGAAGGGGCAAAGTCCTAATTACCAGTTTATACATCACATCCCTAGAATTCTTTCCAGTTTGTCCTTGGCTGTACTCTGAAAATGTAGCAGCGAAGGTACGGAGCTCCCAGCACTATTTGCTCTGCCATGCCTCAGCAATAATGACAGAACTTAAGAAAAGATGCAAAGGTGAGTGTAAAAGGAAGTTTTTTGTCCAGAATGTTTTACTCAGTAT
Source organism: Platysteira castanea (assembly GCA_013397175.1). Classification (NCBI taxonomy): domain Eukaryota; kingdom Metazoa; phylum Chordata; class Aves; order Passeriformes; genus Platysteira; species Platysteira castanea. The sequence goes on from VYXC01009485.1 coordinate 46,880, forward strand.
TTTTATCCAAAATAAGATCAGAAAGATATGCAGGTGACTTGAGGATTTACTTTGTTAAAATGATAGGTCTGCAAAGATACCTATTGAAGTTCTTTGTACTTTAAACAGCTAAAATACAGTGAGAGATATGTTAGACTCTATACCATTCAATGGCCATTTCACCACATTATGGCAAGAAGTTATTTCTCAGGACAGGGAGCAAAAATCTTTATGTAAGGATAAGAAAGATCAGGTCCAAACAATGAACTAATAAATCTCTGTCTGTCTGTTGCACACTTCTCAGAACAACTTACGGTTGCCGTAAGTTCCAGATCATCATATACTGGCCTGTAACACGTAGTGTCAGAAGAGTAGTGTTTATGACTCTTTGCTCAGTCCCATTAGTCCTCCTGAGATATACTGTGTAGGTCTGTATGATTCCATTTGGAGTGGATGGTGGGAAAAATGATAATTCAATTTCCATGGATGAGATGTTCCTATAGGTTATGTTTTCTGGTGCAGAATCAGGAACTAGAAGAAAAAAATTATAGAAGATTTCAGTCAGTTTCATTGCTTTGGAAAGAATTTTTATAAAGTGGTTTCAGTGAAACACATTGTAAACATTTGGATTTATATCCTATTTTTTTATGAAATACATTTTAAAAGAGGCTGAATTGGAAGATCAAAAACACTTAGATACACACAGTAACAACAAGGTCATTTAAAAAAAATTGATAGAAATCATCTTAATATGCCATATTAAAAAAGCCTGGAGCATGACATCAAACTTTCCTTCTAACAGTCCAGAAAGATCACTGCAATTCTTCAAGTTAGCTATTGTTAGGACATTTTCCATATTGTGCTACCATAACTTACACTTTGCCTCAGCAACACGCATTTTCTTTCTTTTCCCTAGGTCCTCTACACAAACAGTATAAATACTTGTATGAAAAAAAGGAGCCTAACATACTGCTGTGAGGGCCCTGAAAGTATCCCCGCCCTTGGAAGTTTGGCTGCTGGGACTGAGGGCTGGTGTAGTCAAGGGCTGCCTCCTTCTTCTCCCGGCCAATGCTGTGGGGAGGCTGCGGCCAGGGCTGACCACGGCCTCGGGGTGCTGCTTTCAGCAAGGGCTCTCATGCTTTGCCCCCGTCTGAATTACAGCTCCTGCTTCATGGCTGTGGTGGCTGTGCTTGGCCGTGGGCCCACTGATCCAGTCCCTGCCTTGCATCCAGTCCCTGCCTGACATGGCAGCCAGGCCTCAGCTTGGCTCCCTCGCTGCAGGCCTGCTGCTGGCACTGGGCTCTATCTGGCTTGGTTACTGTCACCAAACTTGGGAACTGTCCTTCCTGGCTTGACCTCAGACCTGCCGCGTCAGCATGAAATGTTTGGCACTCCAGCCCGGCCCTGGCTGCCGCCCCTCGCCTGCCCTGCGCTCTTCGCAGCTGAGACGAGTCCTGGCAAGTGAGGCCTCTGCCCAGCTGGCCCAGGGACCCCAGAGCTCTTGGCTCCCCATCCCTTACCAAGCACCTGGCCTTGCTCTTTTGCTTTGTATATAAAAAGAGAAAAACAGGATTCAAACTTACTGCCTTGCAAAGCAAGAAAATACTTTTTAAATTATTAAAACTTATCTCCTTGCCATCATCAAAGGTTATCATAAACAGCCTCTGGTCAAAAATATTCATTTTTAAAATAATATAAGGTACTCACCAGTTTCAGAAGTTCTGACCAGAAGTGGAAAAGACGATTGATTCCCATGGCCAAGTCTGGTGAATGCCCTTACTGAGATGTTGTAAAGAGTATATGGCTTCATTTCACTTAGTGATACACTTGTAGATGAGGCATTTTTAATAAAAAAATCATTGGAATCACTGTACAGAACTTCATAGTGAGTTATGAGACCATTAGGCTGCTCAGGTGGTAACCATCTCAGATTTATTTCTGTTGCAGTTACATTTACTAATTCTAAGTTTTGAGGTGGGGAATCTGGTTCTGCAATACAGAAATCAGAAAAAAAAACCATTTCAATTAGTTGAATACAGAACTGAGATCATAAACCTATTGGACCCTGACACTGGATCCTAACTGTACCAAAAGGGCTACACTCATTTTCTCACTCTCCTTCTCAAACTCTTACTGCTTTTTACCTCAGTTAATTTTGGTATGTCTCTTTTCCACTCATAAAACTAGGCATCTCTTTGCACTATGACACTTTAGCTTTTCTGGAATTTCTTTTCTCATCCACTTCTAAATCTATCTGAAACTGCATTTATTAAGAAAAAAAATTTCTCCTCTCTACCAGTCTCATGCAGACTGATCTTTCAAATCCTCTCATTGTCTTCCTCAAACTCAGTTCTTCAAATTTGGATTAATACCCTCTTACTGCTTCCTATGTAAATAACCACCCCTCGTACTTCAATCAATCAACTATTGAACCAAGAAAGGGACTGTATGCATGGTAACTAAACTCCCTTTTGTGAACCCAGTGTAAATCTTGCATACTCTGCTGTGAAGGTCATGCACAAAACAAGTCCAGCTCCGGGGTGATGTGTTGGATAACTCTACTGGCAATGTACGAGTTCATGTGACTCCAGTGAGGTAAAAAGGCATGGAAATGTTGAAGGAGTGAGTGGGCTGCCCTTATGAATAAAATCAGCTCTGAATGTCAACTTTGATTCCTCTGAAGGCTTCACTACTTTACCCCTGAAATAATCTGTAAAATCAAAATTAAAATATATTACCTACCCAGGATCATAAGATTCAGTTTGTGTACAAATACCCATATTGAGATATTTCAGAATTCATCATGATTTTTTTTTTGCCTAAACGGTCTTACAAATCACTTTCATTCCTGATTTCTGAGCACATGAATGGAAAGTGTTAACTGTAACAGATCACTGCTCTCTGGATGCCAAGACTGCCCACATGGATATTTCCTCTGTGAAGAAGCTTAATTTTTAATTGAAATGCATTTTTCCATTTATCTGGCATGGTAAAATATTTAAATGCAGCAGCCTAGTTTCTTCCACCCTAATGCAAGTCATCTAAGACAGTTGTAGTGAATCTTTTATTTGGAGGTATCTCTCTTTTCAAGAGTCAAACAAATTGTTGTTCATAGGTTGGCTAAAGTTAGGAGATACAAATCTCAGCCTGAATAACCTCAGGAAAGCTAAGCAATAAGAAGTAGAAAATTAATTACGCATAGCCTTATAAAAAGGCAAGAATTCTTGGTGGGTTTCTCACTAGTTTCCTCAAGCCTTGTATGGCTCTTTTATGAATGAATGAACTGTTGGCCTGAAACTCTACTCTGAAAAATTTCTTTAACACTTAAAGGCAAGGGATTGCAAGCACTCAGAGAAAAGAATATTTATATAACTAATTTTCCATTCTTGTGATATGCCTTTCCTCTGTAAAAAAACTAACAGCATAGAAGCATGTAAATTTTAAAAAGATTTGCAGGTATTTTAAGTTTCACAGTTTAATTTGATATTTTGCATATTTTTCTTGTATTGTAGTACATTTGACAACGAGAGAGAGAAATGACAACTTGGCAATCACACTTTATATTAATTCAGTGAAAACTGGAAACAAATTTTCTGAAACCAGTGAGAATACAAACTTGATACAAATGAGAAAAAACTAGTATTCATGACTCTGCTCTGCTAATCAAATTCCCATGTTTTCCTTGCGGAAGCCAATGACAACTCCAGCTCTTGCCCCAGTGCCTTCATGGGTTGAAACTGCCTTGCAAGTATGAAAGGAAGATTCATAAATCTTCGTAATGTGCTATTATACCCTACATTCAAACTATTGATCAGTCTTAAAATTAATAACACCTATACAAAAACAACTGCTTATAATATTCAGCATAAAAAAATCTTCACTTTATCAGCATCTTTGCCTACAAATAGCAATATGGCCTCTGAATTTTTGAAAGCTGCCATGTCCATATGCTTCAAAACCAACCTAATTTACACATGATAACACAAAAAGAAAAAGAAGATAAGATGGAGTCATAAAGATTATGGTTTAGATGGGTGCTAGGGACACACTGTTTTGAGAGAGAGAGCCTCAGCTCTGCAGCTTTCCTTCCCTTTGTCTATCACAATTAAAATTAGTTGATTGCAGGTCATGCTGGAGCTTTCATTATTATTTTTTTTAACATTTACATAAAAATGGTCTGAATGAAGTCACTGACTGATAGAAGACTAATAATTTCAACATAGATTTTATGTATACACTTTCTTTCCCCTTTATGTATGTGCCAGTCTTCTTTTTGAACAAACACAAACTTCAGTACAGAAAATAAATCATCATTGCAAACAATGTATTACCGTCCTCAGGGGTTCGCACAAAAACATCATTCTCTTCAGACAAAGCACTTTCTCCAACTGCGGTAGAGGCTGCAACTCTCATTTTATAATTTGTGTACTTTTTTAAACCTGAAAAGATTAAGTAAAAAAATCTTGACTCTTAACTTCATAAACAAGACTGTTGACTTCTTTTGTCATAGCTACTTATAAAATTATAACACTGGATACTGTTCTCAGAGTTTTTGATACACCTTTGTCACCTAAAAGAATATGTACAATATCATTTATTTGGTGAAGTCAAACAGGCATACAGTTAAATCAGCAGATTTTGAAGTCAACTAGCTTCAACCCTGTAAATAGCTTAAAGAATTTGTCAAGGATGTCAAAGAATGTATATATGAACATCCAAATATGGGTGTTTAGTCTGTATACATTTTTTCTGATTAACATCAATAAATGCCTGAAACTCCATTAGGAATGTGTTTGCTTCAATTACTATAAAAATTACCACCTTAAAATAAGAAAATTTTTATTAATGTCAGACAAATACTGTGAAAAAAATTCAAGTCTGAAAATGACTCAACAATTTAGGAATATTTTCCTATGGAGACACAAGAGACTGAGGCAAATATTCCAAGGAGAAACCCATTTCACAAATTATTACTTGTACCATTTCAAAAACTACTGTTTATCTTACCTAGTCGTCTTCTCCCATCTCACATACTCTATATATTGCTCCACAGTAGACAAGTCTGAGTAGTGTCCCAACCTTGTTTTCACATGCATTTTTGTTGTGTATGTGGATGTGTGTGAATGTGTGAGATTTGATCCACTTACATTTTAAATGGCTACATTACATAAAATTGGAAAAAGTAGTTTTGTAAAATGTACTTGCAAGTTTAAATTTTTATATTTTTTCCATCAAATGACACTGTACCTGTCATAAGTAAGCTGTTGTTTGAAGTTGTTTCATGAAATGCTCTTTTTGTATCCAGTTCCATAGCATAAACAGTATAATGAATGATTTTCCCATTGGGATTTGCTGGAGGATCCCAATACAGCAAGACAGAGGAGGAGCTTATATTCTTGTAAGATATATTTTGTACTGAGCTTGGGACTTAGACAAAAACATAAAAATATAACAGTAAGTAAATAAATTACAAAAAAATTTCAAATGTTCAGTGAAATAAGTCACGTATGTTAACTCTGATAATACTAGAGTTACAACAATTTACCTTGTTCACATGTCCTGACTGTAAGAACTGATGGCGGTCCTTCTCCAACAGCAGTAAAAGCAGACACACTAATTGTGTAATCTGTGAAAGGTGTGAGGCCCTTTATAACATATGACAGGTCTTCAGACAAAATGTCGATGTTATATTGATTATCTGTGAGTAAATAGAGAGAAATAGCTCTTACTCATAAAGTCATTTTAATTCTTATGCATTCTAAATTCACTTTGGCATGGCAACCTGAAAGTATTTTATTCTAAAAGAATTAACTTTCATGTCAATTATAAAAATATAAAGAAAAGTCTACATTCTACCTCTTAACACCACAAAAGAGAGTCTATTATAGGTCCATTTGCATGTGTGCAATAGATAGATTGGGCTTGGTGAAAGAATGAATGAACAACAAGTAGAATTGTGAGGTTTTGTTAGTAATCCCTAGAAACTAGGAAAGGGTACTTTTGTATAAGACCTAGTCTCTCCATGGATTTCTGAACAATGGCTCCTAAATTGATGGAGCATCTGACGGGTTTTAAATATTTTTAATTGAGAAAGACAGATTCACTCTTCCTTGCCCTCCCAATGGTGCTAGAACAACTATACTTGGAAAGGCTGCCTTCACAGATCCCTTCACGCTGGTACTTTTAGCAGAAGAGTTGTGGTCAGTAGCATGAAGAAGCCATGCATGCCCACAAAGAGATTTTGGTGCACTTAAGATAAAGTTCAAAGTCAACCACAATCCAAGTGTGCTAGCCAAAATCATCTGCTATAAAGCAGTCATTATGCCAGCGCAACATGAAAAAGTGTGGGTGCTTCACATACCTGAATATCAGGCTCAGAGTTCAGTGAGAAAGGCATTAAAATGAAGGCATTGAAAAATCAGCAGACCCTGTTGAAAATTTGGCTGTCAACAGCTTTAACTACTTTAATAAGTCCTATAAAATAATACTTGTATGCTAGATCACAAGAGACACTGGCTGAAATCAATTTTCAGCAGCACAGACATCTTTTAGCAACTCAATACCTCAAGATGAATGAGGCCATAAAAAGATTTACATTTAAAACACTGTACATTTCCTGTGTATGACAAGGAAGATTCTTCAGGCACAGAAAATATCCGCTGGAGTTTAAAATAATGGATNAGAAGATTCTTCAGGCTTAACATAGCACATAAAATATCTGCTGGAGTTTAAAATAATGGATTAAATACTGATTTTAGATACTGGTGCATATAGATTAATTCAATGACTTAATTAAATTAATTTAAAAAAATAAAACCTTTATTTTCTCCCCACTGTTTGAAATACTTTAAAAATTTAGAGTGGTATTTTAAATCCCTGACTGTCATCTGAGGCCTGCTTAATGATTTGTAAATAACCATACTTGGTAAAGACACAGTGGTCCACTGATAATACAGAACAAGTGTACTCACTAATGACATCACCATGTCATGAGGTCATCTCCACCTGTTTGTAACCCATATAGCAAAGTTGTAACTTTTTGACCTATTTACCTTCACTGACATTTGAAAACCTATTAGTCAAAAGGCTTAGAGAAATCAAGGTCTCGGAAGGGCTCGGAGATATGTTAATCCCTGACAATCACACCTGCTTTGGCAACTGTAATAACTGATTGTCTATGCAGCTTGGCTGATGGCTTTCGGGTGCTCCTTTCACTAGGAAGAAGGTCAGCTGGGTGACAAGGGGCTAGTTCCTGCCTGTGTGGCATTCCCATTTACTTCCGAAGGTTATTTGGTAGTAAAAAAATCTGACTTCAGCAAATGACCCATTTATAATTTGCTTGAACCACGTGCTAAAGATCATATCTGGGACAGTGATGGTGGTCCTTCAGAACAAAGAAGCAGGTAGAAAAATACCCTAAAATATCTTACCCAAAGAAGAATGTAATTCTGCAGCTCCAGTTATATCAGGCAGATTATCACCAGATACACTTGTAAATATTACTGGGGAAGCTGTCTGAATGCTGGAAAACATTTCAGCTGAACCTTCATATAAATCATTGTCTGCTTCCATTGAATTCCAAGTGGGAGAAGAAGGTTTGATATTTTCATTTATTGCGTATGGTTCCGAAGTATCAATGAGATACTAAAAATTAGAAATATAAAAAGAAATCGCAAACCTAGTCATCACTAAATTATACAATTTAATTTATATATAATATAGAAATAATGCTTGTATATTTGTGCATGCATATATATACTATATAAATGTTGGCATACAAACATTATTGATCATTAAAATAATTTTAAAAATATAATCTTTATCATAAAAATGCTCATCTGCTAGTAGCCTACAACATTTTATTCTGGTTATTGGTTAATCAAACACGACTTTTTAAAAAAACTTCTTAAAATATGTATTTTATATTAAAGAGGCACTTTTAGAGTAAGGCCTTTAATTTTAAAGCTATATTCTTGGAGCAATACACATTTGAACTTGGGAGATTCTATTTGTACTAACTATATTCTGAAAGAAGGCAGCAGGCATTGAAAACAAGAGGACTTCAGATGGCCCTGCCTGTCACTCAAGGATTAGTAGGTTGACTAGATCTCTGAGAGGGAATAAGAGAGAGAGAAAACCAGAAGCTAGTGAAATAAAGGGGAGAGGAAAAATAAGGGTGTATATTTGTGAAAAGGGAGAGTGAAAGGGAGGTAAGTTATATAGGGGCCCATAAGACAGAAGAGGCAAAGAGCAAATGTTGAAAAGGAATGGCAGTAGATATAAGTGGAGCAAGAACAACAAAGAGAGGAGAGACAAAAGCAGAAAAGAGAGACAGGCTAGAGCATAGGTGCAAAACAGTGTGTTAGCACCAGATCTTCATGCCCCTTCAAAATCTGGGGCCAGATCCAGGACTCTAGTATGTCTGAATTGTTCTGCTGTCATCTGGAACACTTCCCACTCACACATATGGCCCATCTCATTGCCAGAAGGAGATGCTTTTACAGAGATGTAACTAATACACATTAGTTCTTTCCCTATGGACCCTGGGTAGGGAGAGGGCAAAGCCACCTTTTTAACTTCTTTAACGGGGGGTGCATTAGCCACAGGCACAGATAGAGCATCAATCTCACCTAAGTACCATAGGTAAAAACTATGTATGACTCATCTTCACCAGCATTTTATAGCAAAATAGTAGGTCACATGGAAATACTTTTTGCTTATGAGGATTTTCCACATATAAAACAACAGCTTTTTATTGCTACTGTTTATGGAGTACCATTAGCACTGTGGGTCTGCCAGTTCGAGTCCTGTAGATGTTCTAAGCTTGGGTCAATGGGGTTCTAAATAAAGCAATGTTTATTATGATTTGTTTTGGTTTTTAATTAGAAAATTACATTCAATAAATTATAACAAAGCAGCAATGATGCTGCACTAAGAACTCAAAAATTAGGAAATTCCATCACTAAAATATTTTTGTGCAGACAACTGTAATTTTTTGTGTCTGGACTATGATACAATCTTTAATTACAGAGTTATATACTTTCCTTTTCCAAGGACGCCTGCCTGGTTTAATGAATGGATCCTTATCCTAACTTTTTTTCCCCTTACTCCTTATTTAATGTCTGACTCCAGGGCTCTACTTGATGTATATCATTCAACTTTAAAGTGAACTCCTTCCTTGAGCTCTACATCAAAAACCTAGATTTCAATTCAGATCCAGTGAAAGACATCACTGTCTGAAAAAATAAGGACCTATACTGGCTTTGGGCACCTGTATTCAAAATTCAGCCCAATAACCTCTGCCTCAGAAATAATTCAATCCTGAGCTGAAAGTTTGCTGGGGGTCTACAGTTCTGTGGTGTATATTTAGAGCTGCTCCTCTAAGCATGTAAAGTACATCAGCACCCAAAATCCAGAAGCTAGGCTGACTGACAGCGTAAGTCCCCTAAGAGGTATGATCCCATAGATGTGCACGTATCCTTAGTATGTAACCCCAGCACGGAGTTCAGCATGTGGGACCACACATGTGAATTTAAGGATACAAAAGGAGGCAGAAAGTCTTGACCTGTCTGCCTTGCTAGTAGAACATGTAACCAGCCTTTGGACACTTCTGCTGAATTCACAGGGTTCCTACCCACATCTTCTACAGCCACTTGACTGAGTGGCTGTTTATCAATTTAGGCACCTAAATCTTTACTCTTATACTCCGGCCACCCTATGATGCAAAGAACTCAAGGACTCAGAAGGACAAGACTGTGGGCGATGGCTTTCTGCCTTCAGCAGATGAATCATTCTGCCAGAATGATTTATTTTTTCATGTTGTGGAAACAGCATTATTGGAATCCTTTTGAAAGCCAGTCCGAGAGAGTGAACTGAGGAAGGTGGCTTTTAAAAACATTAACAATTCATCTGTGGGAGCTAGTTTCACATTCTGTAAATGTCAGATAAGGCAGAGAGCAAATTTAATCTAACAAAAAATCCATGTTGAAAAAAATAAGAAGAGAATACCTTATTTTTATCCCCAAGAATAGTGTTTTCCAGAGTGATGAGTGTTTCCTGCACATGTACTTTTACTCTGTACTGAGTGATGATTCCATTTGGTTGTTGTGGCTTCCTCCAAACAATTTTTATATATGTGGCTTCTACTTCTGCCAACTGTAAATCTGATACAGCACCTGGGACTAAATAATCAAGAAGAAAATTGATTTCCTTAAACACTTGTGATTATTACAAGGTTTTCCAGCACTGTATGCAAAGTACAATGACAATCAAATTTCACATCCTTATCTTTCGAGTTGACCCTGTACAGGGTAAAGACTTACTTCGCATGTTTTCTTAGCAAACAAGCTACAGTTCTAAAATTATGCACACTTTTTTTAACACATAAGGCATGTATGAGTATGGTCAGAGACTAAGATGATGCAAACCAGGATAGCTCTGCTGAAGTCTACTTGATTGGAATCAAGCAGACCTTTGCTATTTTCCTATATGGAATCTTAAGTATACTTGAAAATGAAAGGTTAGCTCTAAAATCATCAAAGCCATACAAGAATGAAGTAAAAAGCTGGGGAAAAGAAAATTAATGTGATACAGCTTGTTAATTTCCTTTTCACAACAAGTTTATATAATTTTATTTAGGTTTATATAATTTTATTTATATTATACATATCATTTTATATGATTATGTATAATTATAGATATATATCTACATAAATTATAGATAGAAATTATATAGTTTATATAATTTCTTCATTAAACATTTAGTCTTAATTATATTGTAATTTCCATAGGACCACCAAGGATAAAATACATTTATATGCAATAGAATGATATTCAGATTTGATACAAAAAGAAAAATTTTTTTCCTAACACACTTCAGTAAAAGACAATTTTGGAATTACTCGCTTAAGGAGGATTTTTAGATTTAGCATTAAAATAAGACACTCTATGTTATAGTAAAAGAATCCCAAACCCACCAAAATTCTCTTTGGCTTCTGACAGTTCATTTTAACACAAGATGAGAATGACTGACTGTAGGCAGTCAGGCTGTCTCTGCAAATTGTCTCTGAGAGTTACCAAGAGCAGATCATTCAGGAAAGAGTACAATAAATAAAGATAGGTTTTCCTCCCAGTGTTACACCTTGACAACAAATGCTGTCAGCAATCACTGAGGCAGAGATTTTCTAAATTTCTGCTTTGTGGCATAAACGTAATACAGAAATAACCATCTTGAAACTGCTTATTACACATCAAATCTCAATTTTTTCCCCTCATATGTTGGGTCTGCCTCGCAGCTACGGTCGCTGGTGAGGGTGGCTCCAGCAGAGTTGGGGATGCGGCCCTGGATGTGTGAGGATTGGTCAAGGGAGAGGTTTAATAAGGAACATGGGGCTGAACGAACCAGCCTTGGGATCTGCGCTGGTCTTCCTTTTCCTCTTGCTGCCATCTAACGGGGAAGAGGGGGCCCTGCAACTTAATTACCGTATCTAAAAATAACTCCTTTCATTTAGAAAGAAACCACATTTCTTTCACAATCTCCGAAGGCTTATGATAGCGGATAAATGTCCCGACAGAGTATGAATTTGACAAAGACAAAGAAATAAACGACATAGTAATCTTCAGCTGTTTTTTTTTTTTTTTTTAGGTTTTTAAATCTTTTTTTTCTCTCTTGCAGTGCTCTTATACCCATTCTCTCTTTTGCAAAGTATCTTAAAGGCTCTGAAGTGAAAACTGAAACCCTTTATCACATTCAGTCCATTTATTTTACCTTTCTATGCTTACTTACCATCTGCAGGAGTGAAAACTGTGAGGTTGGTCTTTGGCCCCACCCCAGCACTTGTCTCAGCACCGACATACACATCGTAGGTTGTAAACGGCACAAGGTTACTAAACACAAACTTCTGGTCTTTTGTACTGTTATCCAGAATATGACCTGGAATTAAAAACAAAGAGATTCTAGCTCAAAAATAGAAACAGTCCATGGCTGCTTTCCAGGACGATGAACAAATGAAAAGCCACATTTGTTCCAGGAAAAGATAATCAGGAATCAACTTCAGTGGAATAATACTGAATAAATGGGGAATAAAACAACCAACCAAATAAAGAAACAAAAAAAACACTTCAAGAAGGTATGAATTTCAAGAGGAAGAGATTTTTTTTGAAAAGTTTCTATTGCTTTACCTGTGCAGTCCCATACAAACATTAGGATACAGCTCATTATTAGGATACAGCTGATACAGCTCAGCTTACTTAACTACAGGCAGTTCTATACTTTCTTTATCTATACGTCTGAGTTTAAAAAAAAATTGCAAAAACATCAAAACAGACTTAAAGAGTTGATTGCATACTGCATGAGAACGAAAATACTCCAGAAATCTTTAACAGACAGAGAAAAGAGTAAAGGTAAATACAGAATGGTTTGGATATACAAGCACAGTAATTCAGCTGTGCTTAGCCTGTCATCTCCTGAAAGAGTGAGGAGAAGTTGGTTTTCTCCATTCTGAAGAATATCTAATGTGAATTTAATTTTATACTCTTCCTTACGATGGACTGATTTTTCCCTTAAAAGTAATCTACAAACCATTAAAACATATAATAGTAAAAAGGGACACATAACTGCTTTCAAATATTCATTTTTGATGGTCAGGCACAGAAGAATGTAAGTGCAAGGAAATAATCAATAGGAATGGTAACATCAACTCTGCCTTACCAGATGGTCCATACAGCTCAACTCTGTAACTAAACTTCCCTGTTACTATGGTTGGTGGGTCCCACATCACTGAGAAAGACTTTGCTGTAATGTTGCTTGTGGCAAAATTCTGTGGTGGGTCTTCTGGAACTTAAACAGTATTGGAAAAAGTCTTTGAACATAAAATACTTTATATTAGGATATCCAAGAACCCCATGTCAGACAATACATTTTAAACATAAACATGAAATATTCTGAAGGGAAGCTATAAAAGCATATCTCATTAAAATTACTTAATTTCTGTTTCAAGGTAATTGTCAGGAAAGGTATCAAGAGAGCTGATAGTATGCAAATAATCCCTAAGAGACAAAGGTGAAAAATAATCTGGAAATTAGCCCTGAAATCATAAGAAGAGACACTGACCCAAATTTCATTAACCCTAGACAGGGCAACAGACTACAGCTATTCAAATTCCATCAAAGCAATTCAAATGAACATATCTAGGAGGGAATGAAATTTCTTTTCATCTGGACAGTGCTATCTATTTTGTATGTATGAAAGGGAACCAAGTAGCATCAAACCATGTCAAGCAAAAGAATGATGCACTAGCAAACAGAAAACCAGAATAACATTCCTCTGGAATGCCTTTTTGGTACAGCTCTATTAACAGTGTTGTCATTATAAAAGTCCTGTTCCTTGACCCTTGTTTCCAATTCTAACTTCTCAATGCATTGCAAGTAATCAAATATCAACTTCACCTAGTGCTTAAGTATTTCTTCAGCACTGAACAGCTTTCTGCAATAGATCCAGATTGGGAACCTAAATACAGGAGTTTTCTTTCTATTGCTTATTTTTCTACAAAGGTAAATAAGCTTTAAGTGCATTGCTATGTACACAATACACATACTTTTAGAATACTATGCCTAACAGCTTTTCCCTTCATCTTTGTTTTAATTCTTCTGCCATTATTCTATTAATTACCGTTCTTAAATTGCCCTCAGTTTTTCATAAAATTTGATCTGTCCTGAGCATAACTTTGCTATCTTTGACCCCTAACAATAACTGAACTCCCACTCACTGTACATTATTAGATACATTAATACATATATATTTTCAGTTTATTCCATCAGGTAAAATTAAGTAATCATGCAAATACAAAAGCATGATACAGATAAAGACAGATTAGGACTGAAGTATCTCGCAGCAGAAAATCAAACCTATATTTTGAAGTTTTTCACATAAATCTGAGAACTTTATTATCATTTGAAAGCAGTGTGTATTTTATGTACCTGATTCTGGTGTCCGGACAATCGCACTGTCAATGTAGCCTGCTTCAGTGGTAACTGCAGAGACTTCAAAAAGATAGGTGGTGTATGGTCTGAGGTTGGTTACAACAAAGCTAATTGGTTCACTCCAAACAGAGCTCATTTGACTTGGTGCTTCTGTGCTTGGTGTCACTGTAGACTGTGAAAGAATTGTGGATTTCCCAAGAGTAGTTGAAGGAGTGGTAGTACTCCACAAGAATGATTCACTCTTATCCTATAAATACAAAATATAAAACATAATAAGCTGCATCTATAACCTATAATTGTAAATATATGTAGATCAAAAAAGACAGACCATCTTTGAAAAAATTATCCTAAATTGGTTCTCCTTTTTATACTTCAATTTCCAAATTTAGGTAGACATTGCTAGTACATCCTATTAGTGACAGTATTATAGTTTCCTGCCTTATTCAAAAAGATCTCAAATCTGACTAAACAGAAGCATCTCTCTAGGATTCATTGATTTATTCCCAGTTTCTATTTTCAGCATTCAGTCTCTTTCTTGAAAAAAATGTTCCCTAGTGAGGTCCTTTACCATCACATATATGTTCTATCTGTGTATGTGCATACACATATATTCATATATCATGGATAAAACCAGACAGGAGTTTCTTAATCCATAGTGTCAGGAGACAACTCTGAAAAATTGCTAGGCACTATGGTGACCAATGCTGATGGTTCAGTAGGTGTCTTCTCAGTGCTGAATTAAATCAGCCTGGTGTCAGGAACATTTGCAATGCCTAAGATGATCTTCCAAATAAAATCTGAAACCAAAGTTATGATAATTTTTGTCATTTAAAACTTTACTTTTCATCAAAGCGCTAAGCACAGGAAATTTGGAAAATAAAAAAAAAAAAAAAAGGAAGATAAAAGGAAAAAGGTTTGGTTACTTGACATTTTGACATTTCAGTAATTTCAAAATTGTGCTCAAAGTAAGAAGGAAAAAGAGAAAAAAATTCTAAGAGAGAGAATTTTCTTCAAGAAATTCCAAACAGTTACGGTGGTTATGGGTCTGAATTCAATGATATGAACAGTTCAGACTACAATCATATTTTTTAAAATCACTCTGCTAATCATGTTTGGTTTTTATTTTGGTATGAGAAGTATTTAAAAAATATTGATATATGATACACAGAATAAAGCATACTTTTAAAATATAAAAGAATTATCATACTATATAGAAAATAAGACATTAACAATAATATATGTCTGCACTGACCAAAACAAACCCCTTAAGTTCTTGGTTTTATTCTAATTGAATACATATAAAAATAAATATGAAAATAATTGAAAATAGACATAAAAAATAAAAAATGGAAAGCTGAAAAAAAATACAAATTTTCTATTTCATGATTTTCTCTTAAAAGGATGCCAAATTTAATCTTTCTTAGCATTTTCACTTTGATTAAACTGAGTGTTTCAAGCAAAAGTATTCCATTTAAACTATTTTGAACAGAAAGGTTTTTCTTCATCCATTTTATCCTGTCTTGAGACTAAGTTTGTAAGTTTGTTGGAATTTTTCTGAAAAGCAAGCCTCCATATTTTTACGTCTCAAATTTTAAGTGTAAAACTATATTTTGTGGATTGAGTCTATTTCCAGTTTAAAAGGTTTATAGCACTTACATTACATTCTGGTAACCTCCCAGACAGAAGGTCCTCTACTTTAACCAAGACATCTTTCACTACAATTCCACTTCTTGCATGTTTCACACTAATCTTGAAACTAGTTATCTTTCCATTTGGTTGCCGAGGGAGAAACCAGATCAGATTTACAGCTGAAGAATTTAAGGCTTCAACTGTGAGATTCACTACTTTACCTGGAGCTTGAAAACAAAACAAACAAAAGCAGTGAGATAAACTTTTCTTCTCAGCACTGAAAAATAGCAAATTCCCTTTTTTGGTAATGCCATTTCTAGCTTTCAAATTCTGAAGCAAAAACATAAAAATCATTCACAAATACATGTAAAGTAGCTGATATACAAGCAGCTCTTTTTCAATCTAGTTTAAGTGAGAAACATAATTATTTCAATCTCATAATATATATAGTAATTGGTTTGGTCAATTTAAATATATTCTTCTTAAAAGCAAGTCATCTAGTCTTCCAGAAGTAGAAAAATTGTGCCCATTTTTTTTTTCTGGTTAAGAGCATCTGACAACACTGTGTGTTTTATTTCACTTTACCTGTGCCGCACATAGATTTTTGGCAGCTTTAAGTAACTCAATTAAATTGGAATATTTACTATTACTGCATAAATTGTGCTCTTTGTACCAATGACAGTTTCTGTGGCCCTTTGTGAGAGCATCAGCATTAATCACAGCACAAAGGAATGAGATGTAGCATCCTAATCATATTTTACATGCTATTTTCCATGCTGAACTCTCCTGAAAATTAGAGCCCTGTGGCTCTCTCTTAGTCCTGCCTACACGTGGCACAGTCAGCAGCAGGACCTGCAATAGCTGCCTTAATACTTAGGAGAAAGGGTTTTTCACACTGTCTTAAAAAATAAAGCATTCCACAATTACAGACCTTCCACAGGTGAATTGCAACAGCTCCTCCAAGCCTTGTATTTAGTGCTTTCAGTCCTGCTTTTCCAGATCTTTCACCTTCTTTCCCCTCCTCCCAAACCACAGCCTTTATATTTAAATAATTTTATCTTCTGGCTAACTTTCTTACTTTAAAGTTCCCATCTTTATGTTGATTAAGATGTTTGGTTTCTTTAGCCATCAAAACAAGAATTAGAACAAAAAAAGTGTTGAGAAGGTAAAAGTATAAACGTTATACCAATGACACATAACTAGAATTTGAAGAAACCTTCCAATTACATTTATAGTAAGGCGTTTTAGGTTTAATAAAAATGTAGACAGAAATGCTTCCAAAAGTAAAAAGCTTATGTTCTTATATGGAGATATGCCAGTGTTGTCCTCTGTCAAACATGAGTAAATAATAAAGCTGGCAGAAATAAGGTTTTTTACCAGTAATAATGCACAAATAGTGAAGAATATTGATTTCACATAGATCCATATGACAAGTTTATTACTCCTCCTTATACTGGGCTCAGAAATTATTATGTTATTTTACGAATCTCAGGTAGAGTGATGATTTTTTGCCATAAATTGAGATATCTCACTCTGCAGTTTGCACATAAACAGAAATCAGCCTAAACACAGAGGGACAGTCACTGCCTTGGCAGCACGAGTTCTGTGTTCCACCGAGACTGGTTCACACTGGCACAACTGGACTGGTGCCAGCTCTTCAGCCAAGGCACAACTGCTCCTGGAGCATGAGCGAAATCACAAACACTAAATTAGTAAAGACTGTGCAAACTCAGACTACGCTTTTTAATCTTCAAAACCACCAACTCAGATTTTCATTCCAGACTTTTTTTTACCTTCAGAATTAACACATATAAATTTAATAAAGTACACTCTGTCCTGAGCTTCTCAGAACCCATCACTAAACAAATACAGATTGACTTAAGTAGACAATGGGAGAGATGATCCCACAGCAAAGTATATCTCCTAGAACTGCTGCAGGCAACAGCAGACGGAGCCACTTGATAGGTAGCTCTGCAGTGCTGTGACCTTGCTTTCTGGAAGCTGCCTACCTAGAAACTGGCATAGGAAAACCCCAAGAGAAACGACTTTGTGTACATGAACACCCCTATGGGCACACCCTAAATGCTGTTGTTAGCAAAAAGAACAAAATGAACCTTTGTCACTGCGTGACAGAATAAGCATGAGGATTTTGTTCTAACTGCATTGGAATTTGTTCAAGTATGAAATTTGCCATGGTTGATTTATTTGAACAAATTAGAGCAGCTTTAATCAAAATAATTAACAGCTTTATTAAATTTACCACTTTCTGCAGTCTGAAAAAGGAAAGGATCGCTAAACACTCCAATACCAGCACTGTTCTCAGCAGCAACCTACAGAAAAAAAAGGAAAGCATCCACATTAGAAAATCTACAGTATATACAGCTTCAGGGAATATGAAAATCCTAAGGATACACAGAGATACAGCTTTTAGCTTTTAAACTATAAATATACAAATGAACATGCCCTTTATAGTTGTGTTGTGTAATTTATACTCAATGTTTAAATGTTAAAAAATAAAAGGGAAAAGCATGTAACAGTATAAGAAATCGAGAAAACCACATGTGAATATCTACACACCAAAAGAGGATCCCTAATTTATGAGCTTCTATTTTACGCAAAAATCAACAGCAAGAATAACATCAGTAACACTCCTTTTCCTTACCACAATACATTTACATCAGATTCTGCATTCCTATTTTGCTTCCTATAACTTAAAAGAGCAAAAAGGAGAATAAGTTGTCTTTAATTTCCCTGTCTCCTGAAGGCTAGCAAGAGCAGGTCAACCTTCCTCAAAGCAGAAACCCAAGGAAAGGGTGTCTTTTTGTAGAAAGGCAGTAGGTCAGGGGACTGTAGATGCACTTTATGATGGACATGCTTCAGTGCTCATGATCATGGCAGAATCTTCCCACAGAAAAGCAGTAGATGGAGACTTTGGTAGAATTGATGGAGATAAAAAAAGCAACAATGCCATTTGCTCTGCAATGTAGGATTTGGTGACAATTCAACTCAGTGATGGGCCATGGCATACAATACTTATAAAGAAAGAGGAACAAAGTCTAACTTCTTATTTTGAAAAGAAGTAAAAGGGACAACAAAAGGTAAACATGAGCCAAACTCCAACAGTGTTGATGAGAAGCGTGATGAAATGTGAAAGAAGAAGCAAAGGGAGAAGCTGTCCAGCAAGTTTATATCCAGCAAGTTTATATCAACGTCAGGCAACAAAGGTGTGGCTGTGGGGCTTAGGAAGCTGACAGTGCAGATGTAGGGGAATGCAGGGTGAGGAGGGGTAGGTGTGTAAAACTAAGTGTGAATCACTGTAGAAGTGGCAGACAGCACACAGAGGATAAAAAGGGCAAAAGAAAGCAGAAGGCCTCAGGCCAGAAAGGGAAACTTGTTCTAATCACTTCTTGGCACTAAAGAGTGCATTTTTTAAAGACTGTAAAGATTAAACAAAAGGACAAAACTACAGCAGACAAACACAGCAAAGAAATACAAGGTATCATTGAAGACTTAACCTAGTCTGTCAAGAAGAACCTGTGTCACTGGCTAGCTCCTTCCTAAGCCATACAAACACCTCACAACTACAGCCAACTCTACCTACTTGTGCTTCACAGGGACAATGACTTGAAACATCCCTAGGCATTGATGAATTCTACAGTAATTGCAATAGCTGAGGAAATTGACTGGAGATCTTCTGGGGATTGATATGCAGTCAGGAAATTCTGACAGTATTTAAATTACACTACATAAATCTGAAGCTATGCCCTCACCTAAACATTGGTTTTTATTACCTCATCTCAAGGCAGGTATTGTAGAAAGAGTTCAGAAACAAAAACTAGCATTAGGATAGACATGGAAACTCCTACCTCATATGTGCAATTTCAAGGCAACTCAATGGAACGAAGCAAATCAAAACATAATTTCATTTAATTCTTGGTATTGAAAAGAGCAACTTCTCGAAGGTTCTTTTGAAAGAGTAAGGCAGGCAATGAATTGCTTGGCAAATATTGCCAAGAGAATAGCAGTTAATTTCTGTCCACCCGAAGTCATCTATTGTTGAAGAGTTCAGAGATGGATCAGGAGTGCCTTATCTCAATGTGAACAAGTTCCATGTATAGATGACATGCTTTTCTGGATCTGGCTGAGATGATTTAGTAAGCTACATGTAACATGCAAAGCACACCAGTCATTTGAAAGATTAAATCTCAATGAAGATAAGGAAGGATTTCGATGTTTCTAGAAATTCTACCCCTTGCTTTTTATGTTTTACCACATAATGCCATATGCCAATACAAATATCAGAAGAAGAAGGTACATTTCAGTACAAGTTTGACTGGAATATTTTTAAGTAGATTTAAAAAACACTGCTGTCAACAAACATCTTCCTAATATATTTTGCTACATGGCAACAGTAAATAACATGGTCCCTCAGAAAACTCTACACAAACCTACTATAAACTCACACAATTTACAATAAATCAGAATTCAAAATACTAAGAGGCATTTGTAAAGCTTTACCATAATTTCATAAGTTGTTCCAGGGTTAAGACTGGTGAGAAGAACTTCCAAACTGTCTGGCTTTGTTGTGACCTGTGTATAAGCTGTTTGCATCCATGGGCAGACTTCTTTATATTTAACAACATAGGAGAGAATTCTCCCATTTGGATAAAGTGGTGCGTTCCATGACAGCAGAATCCCAGCAGAACCCACTCTTTCACCTGCAAGGAGCACAGGGGGCCCAGGATCTAAAAAAAAAATTCAAAAGAATTTATATATATATATAAAACCATACATAGATATATATACATACTTTTATATATATATACATACATTTTTATATACATACATTTATATATATACATATATATCCACACATACAAGTACACACATGCAAGCACACACATGTACAACAATTTTTAATTAAGAATCATAATAGTAGAGACGCATTCACAGATTCTATAGAGAAATTAAATCATCTACCAGCCTAAACTCGTAAAAGTACTGAAAACTGATGTACTTTTGAATAAAAAGCTTTTTTTCTGGCTATAGTCCTGTTAAGATTATTAAGTTAATTTTGGAACACCAGAAACATTCTTTTATAAGAATGTAAAAAATTATTGCTCAAGATCTTTGTTAAAAAACCAGAGTTTAATGCCAATTTGATATCTGACTAGCACTCAATTAAAGGGCACTCTCTTAAAAAGCACATCTGCTTTGGCTACATTTTTTTGGAAATAGCTCTTAACATTTCTTTATGTACCACTATAGATATAAATCAGAGTCTAGATATTATTACATGACATAATAGCAAATTTTTCAAAAGCTTGTAAATTCTTAAAGTGTCATACAACACCAGATTCAGGGTATTTTTAAATGGTTAAAGAAAATGAAAAATTTTAATGACTGTGCAAAACTGATTATAATTTCCTGGACATTACTGTGCACATAATAAACATAAAAATGCATAGTTTAAAAAATGAACAAAATTTCATCANAGCTGTTTGCATCCATGGGCAGACTTCTTTATATTTAACAACATAGGAGAGAATTCTCCCATTTGGATAAAGTGGTGCGTTCCATGACAGCAGAATCCCAGCAGAACCCACTCTTTCACCTGCAAGGAGCACAGGGGGCCCAGGATCTAAAAAAAAAATTCAAAAGAATTTATATATATATATAAAACCATACATAGATATATATACATACTTTTATATATATATACATACATTTTTATATACATACATTTATATATATACATATATATCCACACATACAAGTACACACATGCAAGCACACACATGTACAACAATTTTTAATTAAGAATCATAATAGTAGAGACGCATTCACAGATTCTATAGAGAAATTAAATCATCTACCAGCCTAAACCCGTAAAAGTACTGAAAACTGATGTACTTTTGAATAAAAAGCTTTTTTTCTGGCTATAGTCCTGTTAAGATTATTAAGTTAATTTTGGAACACCAGAAACATTCTTTTAGAGGAATGTAAAAAATTATTGCTCAAGATCTTTGTTAAAAAACCAGAGTTTAATGCCAATTTGATATCTGACTAGCACTCAATTAAAGGGCACTCTCTTAAAAAGCACATCTGCTTTGGCTACATTTTTTTGGAAATAGCTCTTAACATTTCTTTATGTACCACTATAGATATAAATCAGAGTCTAGATATTATTACATGACATAATAGCAAATTTTTCAAAAGCTTGTAAATTCTTAAAGTGTCATACAACACCAGATTCAGGGTATTTTTAAATGGTTAAAGAAAATGAAAAATTTTAATGACTGTGCAAAACTGATTATAATTTCCTGGACATTACTGTGCACATAATAAACATAAAAATGCATAGTTTAAAAAATGAACAAAATTTCATCAGTCATTTTTAACTCACTTGTCACATTTGTTGTCACAGTTCTACTTGCAGGTGAACTATAGACTGAGGAAGAAACTGCAGAAACTGTAACGTTGTATGTTGTTCCAGGAATAGTATTGGAAAAATCAGCCTGAAATAGGACATAGATTTATTTAAGCCTTTTACCAAGAATCAAAAAAATGACCTCTCCCCAAAGAAACCCCAAAACAAAAAAACAAACAAAAAAAACCCTACAAAACAAAGCACAAAAAAAACACAGAAAAGTTTGAGCAATTCAATAAAAATAGTTTTTTACATCTGTTAGCTACAGTGCAATATTTTCCTGTCAACTACCCTTCATGAGTACAACATTCAATATTAAACAACAACAAAATTAACTATTAATTTTATCCCAGAGTCCCCTATCAGTGTATCTATAGAGATTTTTCTGTTTATCTGATTATCATTAGCAAAGTTGGAATGAAGCATTACAAAATTCCTTATTGAAAGAATGAACAAAAAAGTGACCAGAAAACAAGTTTTGGACCCGTAAACTAACCCATCCTTCACAGTAAACATAATTAACAAGTTATTTAGCAAGAAATTCTATAAAATACCTGTATCTTTGCAGTTCCAATGAAAAACAAAACCAAAACATCCAGAACCACCATTATTTCTGTTAATATTATATATTCCAGACAGCAGAATCAAAAAGTGCTCCTATATCTTTTTGATGGCTAAGCAGTGAAATGTCGCCTGCATTAATGATTTAAGCAGAGATCATCCTGGCAAGTACACAATTAATGAGTCTGTACTACTCAATAGCTCTGCCCTTCTCTTGCTAAACTATTCATGAACCCTTGGATGACGGTCTGCATCCTTCTGGTAGACTAAAAAACCAGTAAGTTCACTACCTGTTGTTAGGTATGGATGCTGAAATTTGCTCCCATCCCACCAATTTTTCATTAATACTTTTATATTCATATATGCATGAAACAGGTAAGGAGGAAAACTTGAATTCCTCATCAGCACAGTGCATAAGGAAAAGCCAGCCCTGCAAGTTCTAGAATAAAAGCACATACTTGATACTCCCTAACTCCAAGATCTAGGATAACAACAGAAGCATGATCAGGAATAAGATCCACATGAAATCTATCTACAAGTCCATACGGTAGTCTCCAATACAGTGAAAAATAATATGATGAAACATTGAAGAATTTAAGTCCTTCTGGCTTTGCAGGTTCTGAAAGAGAATTGTGGAATAGAAGACATTAACTTAAATAATTAACTCCCTTTAAAATATATTAGTATAAGTGAATATAAAAGCATCCATCCTTGCTATATGAAGGATTAGTCTGGATACAGCAGCGTGTGATCCAACAGTTGCTACACTACCTCTGGGAGTTGGGTGATAGCCTCCCAGCTCTGCTGAGATCCCCACTCACAGAGAGCAAGCTCAAGTGTCTCTGCACAGTGTTCAGTTAGCAACAAAATCGCTGCAGAGTCCTGGGGCTTCTGCTGTCCTCAAACTTAAAGTTAGCACTACTGCTGACATAACTACTGCTATATTTGAAATTCAAGATATAGCTGATGCTTGTTCTGCTGCTAGCTACAGAGTTGGTAACTCTTTTGTAAATTTCAGGTATTTGGAATGCCAGTAATGCCATGAACTCTAGTCAGTTAAGTTCCCAAAATTTGGGTGGTTTACTCCTTTTATTAAAGCCAAATTTCTACCTGCTCATGTCACAAATCTCATTTTCTTCTGCTTTAAAGTGCACTTTTAGAGGTGTATTATTCACTCTAAGCCTAATAATGAATCAGATTTTAAATTCTTCAGTAGGTCATTAAAATGTTATCTATGTGTAAGACTGTATAATTTGTTCACCTGTGCAATTTCTAGCCATGTGCACCTGTCTCCTTTCTACTTTAGAACATGTGTACAACTACCAGCTGTCCCCATGCTCATCTCTCAGAGCAAGCCCTGCCAGTGATGCTCTTTGTCTCATTTCAGATTCACCCTTGCACTCAGTCCTCTGTCTGCCTAACATGGCTCTTCAGAATTCAGACTAAATCTTCTAGTACTCTTTATACATTAGTATCATACCGTGCAGTCAGAATAACATACAGCTTCAACTCTGAAAGATTTCCATTCCTTTCTTATTTGTTGTAAATCTGCTAAGATTATATACCTTTCATGAACTATTTACACAGACTGTTCAAAGTTGCAGAATTGTTTCAAACATATCACTCCAGTTCTGCCATCAAATAATCTGAAATATTAATATATCCAAATATTACCTTTAGATTTTACATTCCGTCTGTATTTGTTTCATATGTATGATGTTTAACTCATGATTTTATTTTGACATTAACAGAAAAAAATATTAATAATATATATGGAGGTGTGCAAGTTTAACTGAGAGCAGAGGTTCTTCCTTTTAGTATACTCTTACAGATTTTGAGTCCTACTGCTCTCATTGGTCCTATTATTAGCACAGATCTCAACTTCCATTAAGGCTGGATTTTATGTTTATAGAGGTCTTTTTGTACAGACCCCAAATTAATTTCTAAGTGTAGTTTACAATCTAAAGCCTTAATTCTACAAACATTTCTTAAACTGTTTAACTTCACTCACTGCAAAAAAACCTGCTGAAATGAGATAAGGTAAAATTCAGCTCTTGTATAACTGTTGGCAGGATAAGATCTGAAGTACTAAAAATGGTCAAAAGAAATGCAGCACAGCTAAAGACATTGTGTTTCTGATAGTGTATCACTACATGCAGGTTGAATAGGGTATAAGTAATATATGCCCACAATTGTCGCCTTGTTTTCTTTAAGCCTTTTGTTTTTAACCTTGGAGTTAAATTTTTTTTCATAGTTTTGTGTAAATAGTAGCCAATGTTTACTTAACGGTATCTTCTGTTTTTCATTCCTTTTGTAATAAAACCATTTTAATAAGCACCTTTCTTCTCCAGTAACATGGAGAAGAAAGTGACATGCTCTCCAATCCCTTGTGGAATTGGAATGTGTATAAAAATAATACAATGTCAATAAATCGACGTCATATCCTTCTTTCTGCTAAACCTGGCAAGTGTAAAAGCATCTTTATTGTGTCTCCACGGACACACACAATGACAGCAAACTATTACATGTAAGATCCCTTGAAATTTCAGCCTTATTCTACAAAGTGAGATGTACAAAGCTAAATACGAACTGCTAGGGACAGTTACCATTCACGGGTAAGGAGAGGGAGCAAGAAACCATACAGACCTGTTACAAATTCAAGGGAAGCAGAAGCTCCTTCAGTATTTCCTTTTATTCTTTTCAGTGTGAAATTATAAATGCCGCCAGCAGTCAGGTCTGTAACACTGAAGTCAGTCAGTGTTCCTGGAATTCTTAACTTTTTTATGAAGGTGTTGTTTGATAAAGATGCTTTATAAGAAGTGAAGTTAGTCTTGGTTGGACTCCACATCAGAGTTGCAGAGGAAGTATTTAGCATTTTTAATGTCAGACCACATATCCCAGCAGGTCCTACAGTAAAAATTACTCAGATTAATAAAGAAAAAATTAATCTCAAGTACTTAAAACATAAGAAAATAACAGCTTTTTAAAAAATGATTTTTGCTTAAGTGAATGTTTTGAGATTTCAAATAATCATGAAATATGGATACAAATTTTAGAATTGTTTGTATAGATATATAGTAAACAGTGTCATTATGTTGCACAGGGTAAATAAAACCTCGGGATGTACCTCTTGTGTGCACTATGCAATTTATGGAAGAAAATTCCAATTTTATCAGATCTCCTGTAAGAGCAGTAACATTGCTCACTGGTGAGAATGTTATGGAACATTCTGTTATCTTTCTAAATAATTTTTTGTTATTTTGCAAGCAGAATTAGAGATTTTAGTCCGTTTTCTAAAATACATTATATGACATATAATTTTAGCAAACTGTTCGTCTGCTCACTTAAGTACACAGTAAATAGCATAATCTCAGTGATTATCCTTTTTTTCCTTTCTAAATAATTTTTTGTTATATTAACATTCCTGAAATCACACATAATTTACTAATAGCACCTCCATTAATCTGTGCAGCACAGATTCTTAGATAAGAAAAATGTTACCATTCCTCCTAAAAAGTGAATCTTCTACATAATTGATTTATCTTGCTTAAGCTTTATGAAAAATACTAATTAACATATGTCTATTATTCAGCCTGAAAAAAATCCTAAGGGTTTACCATTAAAATTATAGAGTAAACTTTCCATAATCTAAGCATACTCTGGACCCATCCACAGTTCTTTTGAAAATATTTACCTGAGGATAAAAAGCATCTTCAGGAACATGATAATGAATATTCTGCTGCACATTTCATTCACAAGAATCTGCAGGACTTGTTCTGGGTTTTTTTTCAGAGATTCACTTTTCTTTGAATAACTAAGTGCATAACCTCCTTGACTATTAACTGAGTTAAGGAGTTATAGTCCAAACTGAGTTAAGGAGTTATAGTCCAAACAAGTCACAGAATAGAATATCCATCAAAGAAAAGAGGAGGTCTATGATATGCATGTGTATAAACCGGGGAGCTGATTTATTTTCTGATTACAACTAGCTGCTCTTTATCTGCTTTGGCAGTCCAGAATTCAATATAAATCTTCTTCTTCAAATTTATACCTCAAATAAATTTCCTTATTTTTTATGTTGTCTCACAGGAGCTTTGGAAAATACATGTTTGCTCAGAGACAGAAAACGAGTGCAAGATCCTGGTTTCTGGACCTTGTTAATCTCTCTGAAGCACAATTCCTCTTACGGTCTTAAGCATTCTGGGGGCTTGTACAGGAGAAATACTCCATGAGACCATGGGCTTGCAAGAACTCAGGAGATATAGAAACAATTATAAACAAAATGCAAAGCAGTTATGAAAGTACAGGAAGCTACTCTGGGAAGATCTCACTTTGTTAGAGCTGAAAGCCTTTTTCAAAGAGCTATTTTCAGCCATGTCCAGACTCCTCAACTTCAATCCAGCGAGTTATGTACAAGGCTCCTACTCAAACAACTATTACAAGAAGAAGCACAACTTTCCTCCCATAGTTAAAGTTTCACTTTGAACTCTGTGACCTTTTTGAGTTACTTACAAACGATTTAAATGTCTCTGAATATTTACTGTTTTTGAAAAAGGTAATTTATAAGGTATTTCCTTACTTGTGATGACTTTTTTCTCCACTGCCACAGAGGAATCCAAGCCTTTAATTGTCCTTAACTGAAAAATGTATTCTGTCCCCGGGGTCAGATTTTTCACTACAGCTCTGGTGTCATAAATAGTTCTGGTAAGCAGCTTTTCATTATTCATCAGACAATATGAAAGCTGTTGAAGAAAAAGAATTTCTTATATTGGACTATTTAAGCTGATAAAAGTAATGCTCAGAGATTGCAACTATGTGTTAATATAAAAACATTTAGAATATTTTCCACATTTTAAATACAAGAAGAATCAAGGAGCTTTATATATGTTCCGCCAACGTGGAACACTTACTCTAAGATTCCTTAATAGCCCCGTAGTGAAACCAACTACTTTAACATTTAAAAGTAGGTAGAGGAAGCAAAGTGAAGTCAAAGCTTACAGGTTTTTGCTCTTGGAGGAAGGATAATAAGGTGCACTCTGACTGTTCAGTCTCACAGCTATACTGATGAACTGTATAATTAAGTAACTCTGTACCTTTCTGGCAAAAAACCTCAAAACAAAACAGAGCAAAACAAATTAAAAAAAAAAACCAAACAACACCTAAAACCATTCAACCACAAAATCCACTCATGCACCATTCGGAGCTGAGATTCTGAAAAGACTCCCAAGGAATCAGTCACTCCACTCTGCTCACTGCTATACCTTGAAAATTCATCTGTTAAGAGCCACCGCAAAGAATAAAAGGGCTGGAGATATCAAGACACAGAAATCTGGGGACTTAACTCCTAGAGGCTGTGAGGATTCATTCTGACCTCCCAGACAACCCTAAGGTGCCAAAAAAATTCCTACAGCAGTTCTTTCTGTGGATGTAGGAAAGTGTCCCTGCAGACTGGTTCCTATCTGCACTAGTGAGAGGCAAGATGCAGACCGTGCCTGCCCTGCAGAGGAGAGCTCTGGACAAGCACCTGCAACACACACACACGGGTTTCTCAGGCGTGGCACTCAGTACTGAGACCAGGAAGAGTTACGGCTGCCTACACAGAGAGCCCTGTCCTGCCACAAGTCATTTCCTCCAGCAGAAGGGGGACGTTGTACACATGGCAGTGACCTGAAAGCACTGGGGTTAGCTGTTATTCATCAGGGGAGGGAGTTAGCTGCTATTCATCTGGGGAGGAAAGATCCACTTCCCCTCTGTCTATTTTACCAGCACAGTGTCTGTTTTATGCAAACAAAATCTTGGAAACTCTCATCACCTTATTAGAATTACAGCACTGCAAGATGCTAGAAGAAAAGCTATAGATTAAAGATTTACATCTCATATAAAGAAGTTAGGAAAGTACCTTTTGTGCACTCTTCGCTCTACAAACTACAATATATTGCATAGAAAGTTGGTGATCAGGGATGTTTAATTTTAAATGACTAGTAAAATGATCCCTTTTATGCAGGCGCACCTTACTAAGCAACCAGTCTACGAAAGCCTACCTCATTAAAGATTTAAAGATAAGCTCGTTTATACAGACAAAGCACTGTCTAATGTGGCTGTTTGCTCTATGAGATGCTGAACATAATACTGTGACGTAAAGACCAATATTACAGATGACAATTATTTTCCGCAGGCTGGTAAAATAGTATTAACACATTGAAAAGTATCTGAGCTGGTTCAAACATGAACAAGATAATTAAATTTAATTTTAAAATTTGTAAAGGTGCTCTAGGCTGCACGAGCAGATAGTGTGAGAGGTTAACTGGCTGCTCTTATCCATTGAGATCAATGCAGTTTTACACTAGTGAAGAGAGAAGAAATGTCAAGGAACTATCTTAAGGATACTCATATTTCAGGTTTAGGTAAGGATATAATTGAAGCCATAGGAGACCAGAAGGAAAAGGATTGGACACTGTAATACTGGGGTAAAAAATGTGTAGACCATTAAAGACAAAAGTTCTTTGTCTCATGGTAGTGCTCTGTACCAAAGAATATCCCAGTCAAGTAAGTCACCTGTAAAAGATTAAACCTAGACACCTGTATTGATCCAAGTGACATGTTCAGACAGCAGCATACTAAGTTTTATTGACCACATGTTGATATAGTGGCTACAAGATGCTAAGGATAATACAATACAGACTGCAAAAGCCAGGATACAAAAGAGAGACTGGTTGTATGTCATAGTGGAACATGATACGTGAGCAAAGTATTTAGATGCAATAGTGGATTGTTTTTGACAGAGAACTGAAAGAACAACTGTTGAGAAATTGAAGAAATTGAAGTTAATAAAATCATGAAAGGTATGGGTATGGTGAACAGGGAAGTACTAGCTATTTCTAATACATCAAGAACCTAAAGACTAACAGGTTTAAAACAAAGACGTGTAATTTTTTACACAGGGCATAACAAAATTGTGAAGTATAAATAACAAAAAAAATTCAGGAGTAGCACCTGTTTTTCTTTATGTATATCCAGTTTAAACCTATCACTCAGGAAATCCCTAAACTACTTACTGCCCAAGGCTGGAAGGATATGGGAGGTAGCAAAGGTTTGCAGTTTTGTCTAATAAATTGCTATACTTAAAAAAACCCCAAACCTCCACAATTATTCTGCAACTTTCTAGGCAAAACACTTAGATCCTTCTGTACGGAATGTATGTTTTATTTTTCGCTTCAGTTAAATTAATGTGCATTACAAATTTGAAAAGCTAAGAAAAAAATATCACATTGCAGTTACATTCAACCCTTGTAGTGCTGTATTTTCCCACTCCTGCTCTTACTAAATGCCTGCCCTTCCCTGCCCCTAGTCCTGGCCACTCCCTCAAGTTCTCCCTGTTGGTCCCAATATCCCAACTCCGCCCATGTGCCACCCCTGTGCCCTGAGACCATTAGTCCATGTGCTCTCTCCACCCCCCTCCTCCCCCTATAAAACCCAGCCCCACACCGTGTGCTTTCATTCTGCCTTGGGGAACCAGCGCGTCACTATGTTGTGTAGCATGAGGTACATAATAAGCTGACCTTTTCCAATAGCGGAATTTCCTTCCAAAACTTACATGAGTTATAAAAATAAATATTTATTTCCGGGTTTGCAGTACATACGGAATGATAATTCAATTGAGGAATTACAAAAAAAAAAAAATTTGCATTGGTTTCTTGCCATTCTCATCTCACCTGAAACATATCAAAACCTCCTCTTGGAAGTTTCCAGGAAAAATAGACTGTATTCTCCTCTTGTCCAAACACTTGTAAATCTGATGGTGGATCAGGATCTGAGGATGTAAAATTTAGATTTAAAATAATATATATAAATTTTAAGGAAATTGACATCTAAAGAATGCACAGCTTTAATTCATTATTTTTTAGTTCCATCTAGAAAGAGATTTTATTTTGTACTTAAAAAGAACTTCAAATAAATGCAAATCACCTCTATATATTAGAAACAGAATCAGAAATAAAGTCAACATTTGTCAAATTTTATTGAAAAGTTTTATCATCCTAACATTACTGCTGATTCAGTTAGTGGCAAAATCTCAATGCAGAGGAAAATTGTGTTTTAAAAGCTTTTATATACTTACTCATTTTCAAAGATGTTTGGATTGAAAAGAAAACCTTACATGCATTAATTCAGACATTGTTAAAATGCATGGATTTAATAAGGAACAGCTTTTCTTACACAACACCTTAAAATATAAAAACCTTAATTATATGAAACCATGAAAAGTCATTAATAAAGTGGACCTACAGGTGCTAATCTCAAGGATGGTAGGGCGACTTCTTTTTAATCCATTGGTTGTCACAATGTTGATTAAGAAATCGGTGCCTGGCAGAAGATGCCCAAATTTGTGCATTCTACAAAGATTAAAAGAAGAGATTGTGTCCTTTAGGATTCTAAAAATACATGTTCGTATGTTAATTCTTTATGGTTTTATGGATATTATTTACACATGGTGTGTGTATACATGTTTATTTGTTGTTAATTTAAAAAAATTTTAGTACAGTAAAATGTTAAATAGGGTGCATTACACTGTGGTTCACAGCAAGTTCCAGTACTAGAAAGACTTAAAGTATTGAATTAAATATCCAGAGTGGCACACAGGTTCTACTGGTGCTCACCCCAATGCAGTATTTTGTTTGCTCTTCTTTGCATAAAAATATCATGTGAGAATTGCAATTTGCTTAAAAAAATGCCATTCTTAAAATACATGGGCTTAGTAATGTATATCAACTAAACCACAAAATACATATAACATATAAATAACAGCACAGGCTTCTTATTTTAAATATACAGGGAAACAGCTGCTTTGAGTTTACGTCAGTTATTTTTAAAATGTAACCATCATACCTCACACCAGAAGGTAACATTTTCTTCTCACTGAAGACCTTACTGTTTATTGAAAGGACATATCCATCAAAAATACTTTGGGCTGGTGGCCAGGTAACAGTTATTGACTCAGAGTCTCTGCTACAGTTCAGATATTTGACTGCACTTGGTACTGTGTGACAATAAAACAAAATGCATTGATTCAAAAATACATTTTAAACACATTTCTTTATGACAGGCTTCTCATCATCAGAATGCAATGAAAACACAAAAATTATGTCATGTCCTGCCTTATCTCAAGGACATGCAGACTACTGCCAGTGCAGTAACATGTACAGGGACTTTTGTTATACAGGAAATCCAGAGCCAAACTGTTTCTTGCTCTGTCATACTGCTTAGCACAGTTCTGACATCATGTGGAGTTCCTCAGAAATGGAAAATTCCTTAAGAAAAGAAATGTCAGTATAAGAGGTAACATACTCTGCAGAGACCGAAGTCCTGACTAGCACAGTATCTTTTATTCAACAGTGGCCAAAAGCATCTGTCTCCAGAAAAAGCAAGAATTGCATAGAGTGATAATTCCTTTCAGCAGTCCCCCAGACTGCAGTTTGCAGCCCAAGGATTTCATGAGCCAAAGGTGATTTCGATTTCTATTTCATAAATCTCAGCAGATTTTTCTTTTATGAATGTCTTTGGTCTCTACTTGATCACAATCATCAGACAACATACCTTGTGGCCAGAGGTTCTGCAATTTATCTACAAATCTAATAAACAACCATTTGCTTTTGCTTGTTTTCTAATTTCTGTTTCCTAGTTTCAAGTTCTTAGTTCTTGAAAAGGAAATGTCAGAGAATTATGATTTACTTGCTCCATAATTGCCTCTCTTTGACTTTTCCTCTCACGAATGGTTTGATATTGTTCCTGTATTAGTTTTAATTCAGTGGTTCCTTAAATGCAAAACATTACATATATATGATGACATATGCTGAACCTTTTTCAATCACATCTACTATGCTTGATTTTATCACATGAGTGACCTGTTAGAGGAAACTATAATATGCCAGATCTAATAGCCTGAGAATCCCTGTCCTGAGGTTCAACCAGTTAGAAGTACTGGAATAGAGGAGAACTACACTGCTGAGAATCAAATGTTCTAACCCAAAGTAAAACTAAAGGTAGAAAAGCCCAAGTTTACTTGTGATGTAAGGGGAGGCCAATGAGAAAACACAGTAAAACTAATTTAGTTCTGGACATTCAAGTGTGTTCAAAGTCATAGCTGAACAGTAAAAATAAAGCATTAAAGAGAAGTCTAAGGAAAAAAAATTGTTTTCTCTAAGGCTGGTAGCCAGACACTGTGCAAGTATCAGTTACTGGACTGTACAGCTGCTTGAATCAACATGAAGTTAACAGGGGTAGTTCATCGTACACAAGAACACTACTGAGATTCTTAATTGTCCCTTGCAGTCAAAGAATAAGAAAAATAACAATGAAAGAGAGTAAGGAGAACATTACAAAGATGGCTGAATTACTTTTCTCTATTTGAGACAAAAAATGAAATTCAAGAAGAAAGCAAGAGATAGAGATGGAGTAAAACAAATGCTGAATTTGACAACTTTGTGGTCTTACCTGTCTCTATTTCTTTTGTCACAAAAATACTGTCTCTGAAACCTTCCTTCTCTGTCCGAATTGCAAAACTGTACAGCTTACCAGGACTAAGGTTGGAAAACGTTGCTCTTTCTTGCTTGACCTTCTGGACCTAGAAAACCAAATACAGCTTCCCCAGAACTGCTTACAAAATTCGCTTATCGTATGTAAACCGCACATCCAACTATTTTAATGGGAAATAAATCTTTTAATTCAGCCTCTGATTACTTAATAGAATACTGAGAAACAGCTGCAGTGTTTATCCACAGGCGGTGCTGTGCACAGCATACCTTGAAAGCATGTGCACAGTTTGTACATGTAACCTCGTACTGCTCGAAATCTCCTTCAGCGCGGTCCCAGGAGATCTGTATTGAAGTGTCAGTGACGTTACCCTCTTGTACATTCAGGGGAGCTGCCAGACCTACAGAAGAACATAAAACACATCGCTGTTCAATCCCAGACGTTGTTCAGTCTAACACTTTTCGTGTCTCCTTCACGTGAAAGTGAAGATAATCAGCAACAGACAAACAGAGAGTAAAATCTGATCTCAGGCATGCAGACACACAGCAAATCCAAAATACAAAAAGAAAAAATAGAGAAGGAAAAAAAAATATAGTAGTGCCACTATTTAAGAAAATTTGCTTGCTTTTTTATCTTAAAATTACATGAGGTTGAATGTGCATTTCTCCCTGAGGACAGTTGCAGATTGGAAAGTTCTCCAGGATGAAGTTAATTCCTCCAAAAGCACTACCATAGTGGTCAGAATACACCTAAATTTTGTCAAAAGGCACAGCAAAACTGGGTAGATCAGGCTAGACAAATACACTTTATCCCTAATTAGTATAGTCATGTCAGGTACAACTTAGATCACATTACAGGAGAATTCCCACTCTTCTCTACATCTCTTTCATCCCCATCATAGCCATTTCTGTCTGGAATACACCAAAATTTACACTTTTTCTATGGAAAAATTGTATACATGTGAGGGGTCAGGATTTTTGTATCTTCCAAATTTTTGAGCCCCCTGAAGACTCAGAACAAGACGAGGTTTTGTAAGGCAATTTCCCATTAAATTTAGGAAATGCTGTCATAAGATTGATTGAACATCAAGTTTTTATTAAAACTACTTTAAAAAAATCGGGGCTTTCAAGGCTTTCTTTATTTGGGGAAGATTTTTTCTGTCTTGCCCTCTTTCTCCTCTTCTTTCTTCCTTCCTTACTCCCTTAGATTCCATCCTAATTTTTTCCTTTTATAACATTTCTGCTCTGAAAGAAACAGGGCAGACAAAGTATTTCAAAGGAAAATTATAAAGTGGAAAAAGAAAAACTTATGGAAATATAAATACAATAAAAAAGAGGAAAGTCAAAACACAGAATTTCAGCAGGTATTTTTAAACTTTTTTTAAGTTTCTATTAAAATTCCATTTTTAAAGGCCTTTCTAGGAGGAGTCCTTTCTATTACAGCTCTTTTAATGTCTTTGTAAATGAATTTATTACCTTGGAGAATCTCAACATTTTTATTTTTTGCTTAAAGCTGCACCAGGACAAATAAACTTAATAATTTCGAGGCACAGAAGTGACTCCATTGATTCTCATCTACTTGTTTAAAATAAATAGCCAAAATGTGTCTTGTCTCCCATAAGGACAATAATTTAATATGGCCTAAGTTCCTGAAATGCTTGCTAGACATTTTATACACAATATAAAAAACACAATTTAGCAAGTTTAGAAATTATAAGGGATTCTTATAGTCTTGTTTAAAAAACTAGCTAGTGTTAGCACAACTGCAAATTGCTTACACAGATATATCAAGATGATTTTTGAATAGCGCATCTTTTCTATTGCACTGAAATAAAAATAAACTTTAAAAGGTTCAAAAATCAAGGTTTTATATGGCACGATTTTATAAGAACTTAAAATACTCACATGTTTTTACACCATTTATACGGTAAAAGGAGCTCAACATTTTTCCACTTTTTGTGGAGACAAAGAAATCATACTCTCTTCCTGCGGTAAGGTTTTCAATTGTTACTTTGCCGTCACTTTTTAAAGAGAACGTTGCATTAGTTCCTTCTTTACTTGTAACATATATGCCATCAAACACTCCGATATCGGGCATGCGAACAAATAGTACCACAGCATTGCTATGGAGCACATAAGGAACTACAATTTGAATGGGCTTGGGCTCTAGAAGAAAAAAAAGTGCCATATGTTAAACCAGTTGAAAAGAAATTAAATGAAAAACCACATAATGCATCTGAAGCAACTGCCCTGAGAAATACTCCTGCTGAGTGCAAATTCATAGCTACCATAGTAAAACATGTTTTAGCTCGGAAACAATATCTTTTAACTATTTATAACTGGAATTTCCGTCTCAACCACAACTGCACCGAGAAGGTAAGCAGGATAACTGGAAGACTATACAGAAATGTAGATGTGGACAGGGAGATGACCATGGAGAATGAGATGCATTTGATGGATTCAACATTGACGTGTTTAGTTTTCTTCCCTTACAGTTGGCTCTGACAGCTGTGAAATATCCCATCTAGAATTTTGTCATTTGTGTCATGAATGAGGTATTAAATCTAATCCTATATAAAAAATTCTGGAAAAGACTTAAGACTGTTACCCTCCAAAATACTGTAATCATTTAGAAAAAAATGACAAGGCAGCATTTCATAAATCTATAACTTGACAGCTGCAGCTTTTACATACTACATGTATAAGTGAATCCTGCCCACTCCTTTCACATATGCAAAAAATTTATACTGCACTAAAAGCATTTAAAAATTTTGATAAACTAAGATACTTCAATAAACCCTTCCCTATCAGTGGGAAAGGTGCTTCCACAAACAATGCAAAGCTTTTATTTTCAGCTATTATTACTTCTAACTCTTTTCTAGCAGCCTCTCACTAACAGTAGGGCAATTTCTTTCTCACAGTTCACAGAACTAATATATCTGCAGAAATAAATAATCTGTTTCAACCATCCCAATGTTGTCCTATTTCAGTGCAAATCAATGATTCACCCAATTTCTTCTGCCAGTGGGAACAAGATTTCCAGCTGTGGTTCCCAACACAGTTGTCACTACTACCAGTGTGTTTTCCAAGGCTGCATTCTCTTTGCAAAAATTGTTAACTTTGCTGTCAACAATTAGGATTGGATCTGTACATTTCGTGTTTAAGTTTTGATCCTTGGCTTTTTAGCAAATTGACTTGATGTACAAAATCTATTAGGTGACAGCAACAATAGTGAGACTGACATGTGTATTTTAATTTGCATCATAAGCAGTGTCTTACTTAAAGTGCATTGAATGGTCTTCAGTTCGCTCATAGTTCCATTTTTCACACTTGCCACTGCTATTTCATAAGCCATTCCAGGAATCAGGTCATCAACCTTTAATTCTTCTGTGTTGCTTAATGAAAACTTTTTAATTTCACCTATGTCTGCATTAGGTTTCAGCTGAATGTAGGATTCCTGACACTCTTGTGGCAGCTTCCAGCGAAGGATTACACTCTCTTCTTCTACATCCTCTGGGTGAATATAAACAGCTGTAGGTGGGCTGACAGCTTGATCAAAGAAAAAGATGTCAGTATAAAACCATACATCAAACTAACTATCAGTCTACAATCACTTCCCAATGATGCCTCTTGGTTTGTTTTTTCTTCTAAAATGTCAGGATTTTAATGCTACTGATACATTTAATTATTTCTTAAAATAGTTTGCAGGCAACTACCTGTTATAGGCAGCTTCTACTTTCTGTTTTCTCATAACAAATAAGAACTCATTTTGCAAGTATATTCCATTCCACTGGATATATACAGAGTAAAAAGATGACACAGTCTAAGTCACAGTATCTATTATTAGAAAAATAAATTAAGCAGTCTACCTTAAAAAAAAAAAAGAGAAATCATGGTAATGTTTCAACTTTGCTAAAATTAAAGATAAAAACTATAAATCAGAATTTATCAAGGAGAATGTCACTTCTTCAGTTCATATTAATATACTGTAAGTAGGTGAATAAATAAATAAAGGGATTGGTACTTTCAAAATTTTGGACCATTCTGAAGAATATACCAACAACCACAATCTGACATGGCTTTAAAAATAACTTTATGCCTTGTATTTTCAATTTAAATTTTGTCTAGTGAAATAAAACAACTATAAAATGGATACATCACCTGTTGTAATTAATATAGGCTTCTCGTGGCAGCTCAGAGTTCCTTTCTCTGCTACGTTCTGTAAATATAACTGATACTGGTGGTAAGGTTTTATGTTTTGTATGACTATTGAAGTTTTGCTTTTTTCAACTGGTAACTGCTCCCAGATGTTGGTTTCGGTGTCCAACATGTTGACCAGGTAGTAATGAAAGTAAACACTGGACGATGGCTGTGGAGGTTTCCATTTTAAATGTATTTCTGCAGATGAAACATACGTAGCCTCTAACTTCTGGGAGTGCAACGGCCCTGTTGGATAAGATTAGGAATAGAAATAGGATAATAGTTTCTCAGGCCTTTCACCAATAACTGTAGGGTGTTTTGTTGTGTCTTTTTGGTTGGTTAGTTGGTTGGTTGGTTGGTTGGTTGGTTGGTTGGTTGGTTGGTTGGTTGGTTGTGATGGAGCCTGAAAACCTAACAATACACACTTACATACGGGCTAAATACTACTAGAGCAAATCTAACAAAGCAACCTTGACAGTGTGTCAGTGACAGTGAATATTGATAAACAGAGAATACTCCTTCTCTCTAACTGAGGTTTTTCTGAATCATCTTGCTCTTTCTGTAGAACACAGTTTCTCCATTTAGGTCCTCTCTTGTATTTCAATCAGTTCAGAAACACCATCCAAGACAAATGGCATGCATTACTCAAGTCTGTACAGTCACAGAATCATAGAGTTGTTTGAGTTGGAAGGGACCTTAAAGACAATCTATTTCTCACCCCCCTGCCACAGACAGGGACACCTTCCACTAGACCAGGTTACTCAAAGCCCCATCCATCCTGGTCTCAAACACTTCCAGGGATGTGGAGTCCACAACCTCTCCAAGCAATCAGTTCCAGATCATCACCACCACTGGTTCTTCCTGTTATCTAATCTAAAACTACCCTCCTGCAGCTTGAGGCTGTCCCTCTTTGTCCTGTCAATACATGCCTTCATGAACAGCTCTCTTGTAGGCTCCCTTTAGGTACCAGAAGATGCTGTAAGGTCTCCCTGGAGGCTTTTCATCTCCAGACTGAATAGCCCCAAGTCTCTTAGTTTGTCTTCATAGGAGAGGTTCTCCAGCCCTCTGACCAAGTTTGTGGCCACCTCTGGACTCAATCCAACAATTCAGCATCTTTCTTGTGCTGGAGACCCCAGAGCTGTACACTGCACTCCAGGTGTGGTTCACAGGAGCGGAAGAGAGGCTCAGAATGACCTCCCTTGCTGCAGCCCAGGATGCAGTTGGCTTTCTGGGCTGTGGGTGCACACTGCTGGGTCACATTAACCTTTTCATCCACAAATGTCCCAAGTCTCCTCCCAATACTAGCCTTGATCCATTCTCCACCCAGCCTGTGCTTGTCCTTGGGGTTGCCCCAGCCGAGGTGCAGAACCTTGTACTTGGCCTTGTTGAGCTCCGTGAGGTTCCCAC
Source organism: Platysteira castanea (assembly GCA_013397175.1). Lineage (NCBI taxonomy): Eukaryota > Metazoa > Chordata > Aves > Passeriformes > Platysteira > Platysteira castanea. The sequence goes on from VYXC01009485.1 coordinate 85,592, forward strand.
AGGTCCACCTCTCATATTTGTTTCTCACAGAAGAAAACAGGAAAGTATCTCCTTTATTATAGAGGCCGCTTGCATGACAAGGTCTTATATATAGAAAAAGCCCCATCAAATTATGGAGAGAGTCTGGTAGGCACAGGAGATGGAAGGACTTTGAGGTGCACTAACGCACCCTGGAGGAGGAAGTTAACTGTATGAAATGTACTTGCTGGAGAAAAAGAACAGCTTCTTTCCCCAAATGTTAACTTGGTTTTTGTTCTGACTCTAAGAAAATAGACCTCTCTGTAGATTTGGACTGCCTTGACAGAACTGGTAAAAACATTAGGGCACTATCTTTTCTTTAATTTCTGAAAATGAGAACATCTTCCCAGTACCACAGAAATATGAAGGAATAGGAAGAAAATTTGCACCTAAAATTGTGCCTATAAAGTAGTTTATCCTTGAAGACATCTCCACTTTATCACCTTTAGGTGCAAAGGCATTTATCACCTCTACCAACTGGCAGGTTTCATTTGGCTTCATTCAGATAGACTTTACAAGTTAATTGTGAACTAATATTACGTATGCCACAGTGCATCATGTAGTAGGTCAAAACACAATGTATTTTTGAACAATAGAGACCATTAACTTCAGGTATTCAGGGACACCTCTGCTTTTTCCAACAAAATCTTTTACTTCATATTGGAAAATATGTTACTTGTTTCACCAGCATGGCCAAAAAATACTTTGCTACTTTGACATCCAGCTTTACCTTTAAACATCAGTAGAAATTCTGTGAGTGAAATCATTGTAATAGTGAGATTTTAAAATACACTTCACAGAAACAGAATATGTATGGTTTTCTGCTTGCAGGCACTGAAAACTTCGGAGTTTTTCCTCATCAATCCCAACAAAGCATTTTAGCACAAAGCAAGATGAAGTCTTTGGAATCCACTCTACAGACTAGTAAATCCTGGATTCAGAATTCATGTTCAGATTTATTTATATTTTCAGACAAAATATCAGCACAGGGAACAGTGTCATTAAAGGGAAAATATTAAATAATATATTATTATCTGGTTATTACTGCTATTTATTTTGGTAACTTACTTGTTTCTACCTTCCGAATTGGACTTAAGATAGTCTGTGCTCCCTCTGGGTTCCTTGCTGCTAATAAGAAACTATAGAGAGAGCCTGGAGACAACTGCCCAATTTTTGTTTGCGTTGTATTCACAGGCAAGTTCAGAATGTATGGTTTCCACTGATCAAAATAGTACTTAAGTATAAGTGCAAAGCCTGACTTAAGCCACGTGTCCATATTGCTCCACACAAATACAGCTTCAGTTGTCTTGACATCATGCACATCAAACGTGAAGTCTTCTGGTACCAGAGGTACTGAAAAAGAACATCAAAAATGAAAGAAAACTTGAAAATCATTAAAAATTTTTCTTTTTATATTTGTATCTTCAAATATAAATGTAATCAGGGGAAGGCTTTTAAGAATAAATGCAAAAGATTGAAAAAATATAGTTACATTCATATTCACAAACATATGGTAGCTGTACATAGCAGAAAAATCCTGTGAAGAAATAGTCTGGGCCAGTGGGATCTCTCTGAAGGGCATAGCAGTCAGTTTGATTTTCTGGTATCATTGACAGAGATGAAATATCAGCTTTTAGAAGATAAGGAGATCCATCTGTCCACAAGAGCTGACCTTCTTCCTGGATTGAAAAAAATGAAATGAAAACCCATATTTTTTAGGTTGTAGTTATAAATTATTAAGTACATAATCACAGGTATATCTCCTAAACATCCAAAATTTATGTACTTCATTTATACAAATTAATTGTATAGGACTATTTTAAATAAAAGTTTCAATCTAAAATTCTATCCCTTCTATTACAAAAGATGACAAGATAATAATATAACATAGCATAATATAATATAAGCTACATGAGTATGTTTCATCATTAACAAGCCTTTAAAAATCACTATTAATCAAATAATTTAATAATCTTATATGGATAATTTTCTAAAAATGGTATTCTCTTAAAACATCAGTCAGCCAAAAATACACATAAATTGAGCCTGGAAACAGAAATATTTAGCTGAAAAAAACCATGGCTAGATTCACAATCAAATGAGGAAATGCTATCATTCCCCTTCTCCTGTTTGCTGGTTTCTCAGCAGTTAGGACGCTCCCTCACACCTAACTCCAGGTTTCTAACCTTTGAGGTAATTTCCATTTTTCCAGCAGAGCTCTACAAACATTAGAATGGGTCAACATGACATTTTGGAGGAAGGGTGCTTGCACAATCTGCTGCCAGCATCGCGAGGTAGATCCCTCCAGTGGGACACAAGCTTCAGTCAGCACTACACTCACATATTCTAACATCTGCGGGGCATTAATAGAAAACCCAGCACCTTTAGGCGTGGCATTGGGGCACTCTCCGGAGGCAAAGGAGCATAAGTGCACTCAGGCATAGCAAGTCTGTGGTCCTACAGTCTAAGCAAATGCTTTAAAGTACTCCAAGGGAGAAAAGTTGAGGTACCATTATAATTTTAAAACTTCTGTTGTTTGTCCTTTTATTAAAGATGTTCAGAAGAGGGGAAAGGAAGGAAAAAACAAATTTTTTAAAATTTCTCTGAGAAAATTATAAAAAGTCACATTTGTTGAGAATAAACCTATTTTTTCAATTAATTTGTTGTGCTTAAAAGATGAAATAGAATATTATGATATCTTCCATTTCTCAAGAGAGTAAAGAACATTTTCAATGGTATGAAATACTTGAACTTGTCTTTCAGGAGGACTTGCGCATATAGTCTGCCTTTTCAAAAATGCTGTACAGATCAACGCATATCTTTTTTTTATATACTGGTCTGCCTAGGCACTGGAGTTAATGACAAGCACAGGAAACCATGAGGTAGTGCAATGACACAAACATCTGCAGCAAGGGTCGTAAGAGAAAGCTCAGTAAACAGTCTTTGGCAGCCTTTTCCACTTTCTAACTGGAGAACTGCACTGAGGAACAGGACAGACATGAGGGTATCACCAAAGCACTCCATTCATTCATGCAGTGACCTACATCTCCAGGGTCTCTGTTGCATTTCACAGAACACTCACCCTCATCAGGAAGGGTTTTAATTCAGATATAGATCAATGTAGGGTTAAAGAAGGACAAACTGTGAGAATAAAAGTGCTTCAGAACTAACCCTGCTCACAGTGCTGCTAATTTTTGTCAGTGTCACAGTGCTTGGCAGTTTTGCTAAGGCTGCTGGAATCTTCTGAGTAGGTTATAGCCTCACCTTCTTTTCATCAAGTGTTTCAAGCCCTGGGATTCTTAGAGGAAAATAGAAATTTTGAAATTTCTAATTGAAAACAGAAATTTAACTTCCTAATGCTTCAACTACAAATGAGAAAGCAAAAGTAAATGAATCTGCAATTCATATCTCAGATTTTAAAGAAATCCTGCAACTCCCACTGTATGTCCCATGACATTTAAACTCCTCAGGTAAGTGCATTTTGGTGCAAGTACAATTTGTAGTTGTCATAAGATGACAGCAGATGACAAGAATGACATTTAGGACTGAAACATGTTCAGACAGCACTTGAACACAATAATTAAGTACAAATATTTAGGAAATACACTCTTGGAAAACAAGCATTTTGTTATTATCCCTTGCTATTCTTAAAATAGCACAGACTCTCAACTGGTTCGTGTAACTGACTGACTCCCACAAACATTTTAACATAATGTTTAAAAAATTGTACCAAAACAATATTAAATTTACATTTCAGAGTGCAGATTTTTTTAAACCAAAAAACACTGGCATTCTCCCAACCTTGTATACTTAGCACAAAGTAAGATTTCACTAAACCAGATCACAGAAGCTTGGGTCCCACATTTCTGGCACAATGCCTCCATCTTTCCAAGAGCTTTCCCAACACTTTTACTTATCCCTGTAGTTCTTCCCAAATCACACACACCACACAACACTGAATCAGTTTGTAACAGCAGATGTGGCATTAAGAACTTCCATATTCTGAATACGAGGAACAGGAAATATTTTACAAGAAACACCTTCCTCCACCTATACTGGACAGAGATCACTAAGCTCAACACTCAACATTTCAGACCTGCACCTTTCTCAAAACTGAGAAAGCCAACCCCAGACTTCAAAATCCACAGTAACAAGTGTGTGTAGACTGAGATTTAAAATCTGATGATGCAGCACCACCTACAGGCGAAATAATATCCCCGGGAACTACACTCACACAAAATTACAGGTTGAGTACACACTATGGGATTTTTTCACCCCACTACGGTCTTCTAAGTATTTTCAGTATTTCTAAATAGGAAGAAACAATGATACTTCGTCTAATTACTAGTTACTATATAAACAAATAACCAATGTAGTGTTTAGTAATTTTTATTCTAAAAATGGCTTCTCTATTTCAAAATTCTACTTCAATATCTGTTAAAGAAAATAGAATATACTGACCTTTAGGTCATTAAGACCTGTCCATAACATGATTATTCGACTAATTTTCTGGAGATATGACAAGACAAATCCATGTTCTTCTTCGCTGCCTATGTCAAGAAGATGTGCCCCTTGTGAAGAGGTTTCACAGATTTGTTGTGCCACCTTCCAAGGCTTGCTCTCCTTACCCATTCGGTAGCAGCTGCTCTGGAATGCCACCCACCCTTGGGAGCAGGTGCCTGTAGGTGAGCAAGGACAGGATTTTAAAGATGTGCTGTATTAGTCACGGCAGGGGTACTGATATTTGTAATTACACAGACATTTTGAGGACAATAGCATTTAGTTAAGTCATTATTTTAGCCCCCAAAACATTCAGTAATTGTAAACCAACACTCCTTCAAAGTCCTGAGTGTTTAAAAAAATCTGATTGACTGAATTAAAAGCTACAACTGCAACCCAGTGAAGAAAAAAAAAAAAAGAGATACATTAATCTTTGTCATACTCTAGACAAGAAATTAATTTTAAAATTTAGTTTCTAGTGGTTCAATTTTCTTAATTATGAAAATGAATTTAACAAATCATTTGTTTTTTATATCTACATGAATTTAAGAAAATTAGCATTTCCTTGAATTTGAGTGTATATAATTCTTTCTTTTTTGTATCTAATTTTAAAGATTTTAAGTTGCATTATGAGAATAGCACATTTAAAGGAATGAGGATACACAACCAAGCCATAATATCCTCAGAATCCTGCCTCACAGTACTTCTAACAAAACAGCACAGCTAAGCTTGCCCCTCAACAATAAAAAACCCATCATTTTGAATGCTGTAGAAAGTGTTCCAAATTCTAACCAAACTTAGGATTTTCTTTGTCTTTTCATTGGCACTACATAGCAAATTCAACTCATACACTCCAATAATTACAAGGCTTAACTTTAACGTTGACTTGACTCTATTTTAGACTGCAAAAATATAGTTAGCTAAAAATATTTGCACATGCAAATTTGAATTCTTGCTACTAAAATATGAAGAAGTATTAATTAGAAATAACCCTCTTATGTCCTTAACATTCAATTTATTTCCTCTTTCTAGAAATAACATCCATATCTACTAAAATACGTAAAATGGATTACAGGATTTTACAATTTACTATTAACTCTTCTGAAAAATCAGCAGCACTAACTTGCACTCACGGTGAGTACAAGAAACTCTAATATATACCTGTTTCAGCTTGAATATCCAGTGACTGAGACACATTTACAAATTCAGGATTTAATTGTTCAAATATAAACTTAAATGTATAAATGGTGCCAGGTGTCAAATTTCTCCATACAAAGAATCCACTGGGTCTTTTTATAATCTGAGAAGTACCATTCAGGAAAAGAGAAACTGAAAATTCTTTGATCATCATACTCCAATTAAAAGACACTGTAGTAGCTGTCACAAATGTTTTGATGTCATTTTCTGAAATTCCTCCTAGTAGACAAAGAAAAAATACTGTTTTTACCACAAAGCAATAATTAACTCAAGGTTTTATTTTGTCAATATTACTACTTTTTTCTTTTGAGAAGGGATGAGGGATAGACCCAATAGGGAAGGAAATGTAGAGTCCTTTAAGAAAATAATGTTTTTCTTTATTTTTACAGTGGGTCTGTTTATGTCTGAAGCAAGCAGAGATAAAAGGGCACAGTTTAATGAGTGTTTTCGCTCTAAAAGTACATATCTTGATAGAATATCATTTAAGCAATAGATATGAAGTGTAGTAACACATCAGCAGCTTAACCATTTCCTGTAGCTTGCTGAATGTTCTTTCAGCAGTCCACCACTCCTGCAATGCTTTTAACTTACTACCTATTTTTCCCAGTTTTGTTGTCTTGAATTCAGGTCCTGGTCTGTGTCCCAAAGCTAGTATGAGCTTACAATGTGTACAAAAGTACTGCTATAAACTATTTTAATTGACAAAGTTAAGATTTGAAAGCCCCTTTAACTGGTGGGACTTGTGGTCCTGAACAGATTCACAGCTATAAACGAAGTTTTTATAAGTTCAGTGGATAAACTCATAAATTCTTACATTGAAAGACTGTCCCAGTTAGTCACAATGCTAAGATCTTCAAGATAATCATTAACCCTTTTTAATGAGTGACTGTTATAAAGTTGAAACAAAAATTTTAAATTTTTAAAATTTGTGTAAGACAAACAATCATGACCTTATGTTATTGTGAAATTGCTAGACTTCAAGTAACTTTTTCCATGGTTCTCTTTTATAAATTTCTTCTTCTAGAATCACTGTAGTATAGCAAAACCTGTAATATTAAAAAATCTCACAAACTTTTACATCAGTCCCATATTTTAGAATTGTTACACTAACCAAACAGATTATATAAAATTATTCCTTGAACACTTCATGGTTGAAAACATACATCAATGCAAAGTTTCTAAATACATGAGTAACCTCAGGATCTGAACCTCTACTTTTCAATATTCAGTTAGTCTAATACCTTATAGTATAGACTAACTGAAGACTATGATATAGACTAACTGTAAAGATACCAAAATACTTTTGTGCTACTTGACTTACGTGTCTTAAATGATTTCACGCTTGAGATTCGGCCATTTTTTAGAGATTCTATTGTGATATCATACTTCTTACTTTCTTCGAGCAGAACTGTAGTACTGACAGGTTTCCCTTCAGCTTTAGAAATATTTCTTATATTCTGCAAGTTAAAGGAATTTCTGAATATAGTGAAAGTAATAAAATACAGTTTATAAGTGAATTATGAAACTTTTAGGAGAGCTTATATTGCTGCACTTCAAACTTGAGGCTGCAGTTACACTGCAAAATATCCAATGCATTTAAAACAAAGCCTTTTAGAAATCATATTAATGACAAACACCTTCATATAAAATCCCCATATTTTCTCTAAATTCCAGAACATCCTGTGCTCAAAATAAGAACCATGCCTTCCCACAGAGGTCTAGGGGTAGTGTCTGTGCCTCTCCTGGAGAAGTTAGAGTCCTCCTTCAAACCACACCACCTTGAAGAACTTGCATATTCTTAACTTGGAGCATATGACTATCCATCCTTATTCAGGAGGATGCTCAAGGGTCCTTTAAGTCCTACTAGCTTCAGTAGGACTCTGTAAGAGTACACATAAATGATATTAATTTTAAAACCAGTAAATTTTTTCCAAACTTTCTTTTTATTTGCTATTTTGCTTTTTTTTATTTTTAGACAGAAACAACAAACCAAACAAACAGTGTTGTTTATTACTGGTATCTACGGCTTAAATAACATGGAACAACTTATTGCTTAGGTTGATAAAACATACTTTCTGACGGAAAGCATCTGCTTGCTGGTATGTCACAATATAATAGTCTGGGTCCTCTCCTTTGGGCAGTTCAGTCCACTCCATCCAAACCATTCTAGCAGGCTTTTTCGCTTGGTCACAGTCCAGACACTGTGCACCCTGTAACACAAACAGACATGAATACAACTCCGTAGAAAATGCAGAAGACATACCTGTAACTAAAAAATTAAACTGTCAATTTTAACTAAATTTACCTAGAGCTTGTCAGCCAGCAATGGTTTTTTCATGAACCGGTATCACCAGCTCTACTGTGTGACACACAGAGGCCTCCTAATATTTTACAAGTTCTGCAGGTACAGGTTCTAGTTTTCTTTCTCTCTCCAGAGGTGGAATAATCATGTCAGCTGACTCAAATATGACAGAAACCTGTCATTGTTTTATATTAGAAACAATGTCAGAGATTTCTCTCGCAATGTTCATACTGCAACCACCATTACAGGCAGTCAGGAGCTGGAGGTCTCAGTCCTATTTTTACATTACATGTTAAAAACTTCAGTGGCATCACTTTCAAAATTTTCAAATATTTCAGAATAATAAACAACGACTTTCAAGAGGCAAAGAAATAATTTATTAAACACCTCCCTAGCAATCTAATTTACCATGGCAATGCAAATTTCATTCGTCGCTTCAGCTTCTTACAGAAGTAAACTCATTCTAGACACAAGTATCCTGCATTTTTGACACTACCTTTTTAATAATTTTACCTGCCTTCAAAGGACCTTGGCTTAAAATTTCAGAGAAGCATCTTCCTTCTCTGAGTTTCATTCTGAACCAGAAACGTACGGGCTGCTTTGATCTAATTTAAGATAAACCTGAATAATATCCTAACATTCAAAGAAATTGGTGCATGTGATGCCCATCCCTATCAAAAAACATTTATAAAAAACTGCAGTTCTGTCTTCTGTGTTCCATTTTTGCTTTCTTAATGAATTGAGATGGCAAAAAAAAATGCCATCTTTAGAAATGAACTTAAAATCTAGGTCAAAAAACTAAACCGAAACAAAAATCAAATACAAACTCCTAGGACACTAAAATAAAAGTTAGGAGTTTTATTATTGTATTACTTTGTGTTGTCCTGCAAAGCAATCAACCGTGCACAAAAGAAAAAACGCAAACTAAACCAAACCCATAAAAAGCAAAACCACTCAGCTGTTTAATTTTATTAAGTACAACTTAGTCTGGAATTCAGTTTGACTTAACATAACTTCCTTTAACTAATGAATAACTAACATAGCTATAAATCTATCAATATCTCAGTGTTCAGAGTTTAGATTACACTTTGTGAAGTATAAACTTTATAAAGTTTATAAAGCCTTTAAACTCTATAAATCCTTTACAAGAAGTTATATACCACTCCTGGGGTGAACTGACACAATGAACTTATAATATTGATGGTATACATAAAAGTGTTTAAGGAATATTTTTCCAGGAAAATTTGCAGATTTTTAATTCAGTATGGCTGAATGTATAGCTGGCTTGCATTCCCTGAAAATACAATCTATCTAGGCCAGACAGTCCAAAGGGCAGGAAAATCTGATTTTAAAGATAAGAAATACATATTTGACAATAATTGAATTAATTATTTTTAATAATTTTCCACCAGCAGCAATTGTGTGGCATTTTACTATACATAAATATATCCTACTTAGACCTAAAAAACAAGAACTGCATTTTCAAGTGTACACAGAAATTGTTCCATACTTTTACCTAATGAGAGGGATTTAGAACATTCCCCTTTTTTGCCAGCATCCTACTGTCACTTTTTAGGCCCTTATCTAAAGATAATTTAGCAATTTGAAAAATAAGACCAAAATTATTAAATTGACCAAAGATACCTAAGGTTCATATCTATCTTCAGGCTAGCTACACAGGAGGCAGGAGACCTAAACAACAAACACTTACTGACTTCTGCTATTGACTGCTTCTCAATATAAGACTCAGGTAGATCTCTCAGTCTGAAGAAGAGGCACTTGAGGGGAAATACAGCAGAGATCTATAACATCGTAAGTAGCCAAAATGTACAGAGATTGATTTTCATTTTGTCTTCAAGTACTAGCACTGTGATGGATGAAACACAGCTGGTATGCTCCAGATTTAAAGAAGAGGTAAAAAGTGCAGTTCTTCACAAAGTAAGTAGTTTATCCGAAAAAGTTTAAAAAAAAAAAAAAAAAAAAAAAAAAAAAAAAAAAGCTAAAATGCTAAAAGTTTCAAGGGGTGCCGGAGGAGGCCCATTCATGTGCACAGAAGTTCAAGTTGATAGAAGAGAAGTACAGTGAAGCTCACAAATTGCAAAGCAAATACACCCATCTCAAGAATTCCTTCAGCTGAAAATGGTGGAAAACTGACACAGTATAGGTAGTTTTCATATGCTATTCTTACAGTTGTTCCCAGGGGTCTGCTTTTACCACTGTCAGAGGTATGATAATGCATTCATTAAAGCTTTTAGTTCACATCATCCTGCCTAAAAGGCAACTTTATGATGCTGGCATCTCTTACTTCTTCTGGGGAACAACATTAAACCCAAAGCAGCAGGCAATAAAGCAGATTAAAGATCTCAAAAGAGCATCCAGCTATTTAAATAGAAGGAAGACTGGGAATGTTCAGTACCACTCAGTGAGAGCTCCCTGTGACTGCTAGAACAAGGGGAAAAAAACCAGTCCAAACCACAAAGCATAAGTTTTCCACCCCCAAAAACCACAATATTTTCCTTACCTTAATTAAATATTTTAATAAAAGCAGAAGCAGAATTGGTTGATCCATAGAGAAAGAAATGTTAGAGTCCCCGTATCTCTTAAGTGCTTGTATCACCACAGCTTCAAAGCAAAATCATGTCAGAATATCCTAAGGAGGGAAAAACTAATACACACATTTATACTTTACATGGAATACAGAGGCAGCCAATGGTACACCCGAGATGTGTGTCCTTGCTCTGGCCCTGCCTCTTCCCAAGCCTCATATCGAGTTTCCTGAGATCCTTTAATTTCAGTGCACTGTGGATGAGTCTGTTGTTCACTGGTCATTTAAAAACCCCTGAGTATAAAAAGTGGTTTTTAGTTTTAGTGTGATTACCAGATCAACATTCACTGCAATCAGTGCTACCCTTACTTATTTTCCTTCAGACTCTGGTTGTTTTCTGCAGTACCCATTTCTATCCTGATGCTCCGTGGTCAGTGTACAAACTGAGCCTCTAAACACATTTCTGCAGAAGTACTGAGCACAGTGGCAGAACCACTGGTATGTCTTATGACCTTACAGAGGTCCCACACAAAGTCACCAGTAAAAGCATTTATAAATAAAGAACAGACAAGAATTCATAGCAGTAGGACCACTGATCTATTTCCCAAAGGCTGCTGAACAAGAACAAGAAAAAAATATATTGTGTGACATTCATCTTCGGCCAGATCTGAAGCAGCAATTTGAGTTGAACTTACCTCAATATAATTCCCAGTGCCCCAACCATTCCCAATTAATCTTTTTAATAGAAAATCAGTTTCCTTCTGTGTTCGTTGAAATTAAATCAGTTTAATAAGCTGATAAAATTTTTTTACTGATTATAGAATAAATAAAGATCAGTGCCAAGGTATATGTGCACCATAAAAATGAGCAGCATTCATAATATATAGTTTGTATTTTCTTAGATGCTATCATCACATCATACTTCTGTCTTGAGACAGTATCTTGTTTTTCAGTGGGTTGTTCCTAATTTTTACTAAAACCTGTATCCCACTGAACTGTGAATCATGAAATAAGGAATAAAATTTTCAACTAAAGCTTTATTTAGAACTTGTACTAGACAAGGCAGGCTTACTCTCACCAGAAAAATAACATTTTGGGGCTTTTATGTTATCCAGACTCAAAGACACACATAGTAAATCAAAAGCTGCTGCAATGAAACCCCTCATCTCAAAACACGGAGTCAATCCCCCTGTCAGAGCAGCAGAGCACAGGGGTGTAATCCTGAATGCTATTTTAGCTGTCAATGACAAAAGTAAGCTACTGCCTATTCAGCTGTTTTGCAAAGCAGACATGCTCAATTTTTTTTCCAGAGCAGTTTGTAGTCATCAGGCAAAAAGGGAGACTTTATTAACAAAGTGATTTTCAAGACACCAGCAGGAGCTGTCTGTGTTAATACCAATAAATTACATGTGCATGGCACATTCCACCTTAACCAAAAGAACACTCCCCAAAACATAACCACATTCCTTTTATTCAGCATTTCTAGTGTTTAAGCCTTAAAATCATTCACTATTGGTTCTCCCCAGAATGTGACATCAGTACAGAAGCAGCTCTTCAAGCTCCCACATACAAAAACTACTCGTAACACTAGAAACTACATGTATAAGACATTTTTTCAGACTATCTCCTTGAAGCAAGATTCTCAAATCTCTGCTATTAGGGACTCAGTTACCACTGATTGCAGTAGATATAGGACCACGTAACCGGTCCATATCTAGAATTATTTTTCCAAATAGGCAAAAATTACAGTTCTTAAGTGATCAGTGTGTGGCTGCCAAGATCCAGTCAATGTATCTTATTTGCTATAGTACATTGTTCTTCGGTTCTGAATATACCTTTCCTCCCTAAACTGTGGTGACCTGTTAATGGATAGAAAATTTTTTAGGTTTTTTATTCTATAGGCAGCTTGCACATTCCACCTGGCATTTAAAGAAAGATTAGACAAAATTTAGTACACAGCCTTAGGTACAAACCCTCTTCTCCATAACCTTTTCTCAATAAAACCCCTTTTTTCTCTTGCATTAACGTGCTGAAGTCTATCCCTCAAAAGACTTTTTACTTACATGTTGTGAATGTTTTTTTGGAAATGTGTTCCCCAGAATAGTTTGGTGTGTAACTGTACAAATTTTCTGCTAGTGTTCTGGCCTTCATGCTTCGTCCTCCACCATGGTTATGCTGCTATGGTTACATGTGACAACTCATATTTATGTTTTGTCCCCTGTACTAGAACACAGCCCTATGGGATTTTTCCTTCGGACATACACCTGTACATGATTACAGCAGCAGCACAATCTCAAGGTAACATCTGGAAAAGGTTTTGATGAGACAGAACTTAAAAAAATTAGTTCAAGTCAATGTTTGCCATTGTCACAGTATTCCTGAGTGGTAGCTATGGTAGTATGTTTATTTGGCAGTAAGTTTTACACAAAGGTGAATCTCTGTAGTATTTGGAGATTGGATTTGTCCTCTAAATTCTTATAGAGGGCGAGAAGGAAGAAAAAGAGATGGAAAGAATTATACAGAACTAATGCATAATAATAAAATAAAATAATTATAAAAAATAATTACAGGTGCTGTAAGCTGAGTTTATCAGCAGTGCAGAAGACCAACAGAAAAAAAGAATAGTGTCAGGAAAATAGAGTGTGAAAGAAGGGGGAAAGGAGCCACATCTGAAACGGAAATTTGCAATTGCTGAAACACTGCAAACACCAGAGTGACCAATGGTAACCCCAGACTGGGTTCTTGCAAATGCCTCTGCCTCTCAGTATATTATGTGGCTTAAAACTGTGTTTGAACACCAAACTTCGGGCCTGATGCTACCCTAAAATTTCACCAATACACAGGCGCACGTATTTGAGAAGAGCTCTGTCTGCAACGTGGAAATAAATCAGGCAAATGAATTACATTTTACTTCTTATTTTTAGTATACAGTTTTGGCTAGCTACAAATGGGAATGTTAGCTGCCTGTATAGCTACACTCTCAGATTTTATTAATGAAAACACACAGTAAGTGGCTTATACCTAATAGTAGAAGCAGTGCTTCAAAATCTAATTGTATAGTGGGGCTAGAGTTGGTCTTAACAAATTACCTGGTAAAAAGGCAATGGAATTATAGGAGTTAAATATAAATATTATGGCAAGGACTTACCATTTTTTAGAAGCATATTCAGGTACAATGATTCTAAGTGTAAAAATATTTTTATGTTAATCGATAAAATATCTGCATAGTTTTATTGCTAAGCCTTTATATAGGGCAGTATCTTTTGCAAGCTCAGGTAGGAGAAGAGAACAGTGGAAATGTAGGAACTAAGGGCCACTGGAAGCAGTTACAGATGGGAGAAATGACAAGGCGTGGTGGGACTGCAGCACACGGCATCCACTCCATCGTGCACGGTTCCTCCCATTTTTCAGTGACAGTGTGGGAGTTTCAGAAGCATGCCTTCCCAGCCTTTCTTTTAAGGGAGTAGAAGTTATTAGGTCTTAGTTTCAGAGGGGGTAGAAGGGAGGGAACTCTGTGGGTATTAAGGCTCTTTTAGTCAATAATAAACAGACTAATTAATTTTGGTATTTAATGAAATAAGGTTTGAGTTGGATCAGCTTTCCAAAACAGCTCACAAGACAACTGTGCAGAGTGACACAAAATTTGAGGATAGGGTTTGGGGCAGGAATGCAGAGTTGAAGAGATGTGAGAAAGCCAAGACAGAACCATGAACTGCATATACATTAATATTTAAGTTGCAGACAGACAAATTTTGTGGAGCAGAGCCGTCCCATCACACTGCAGGCTCATTCAAACCTTCTCTCTGGTGCAAGGCCCGCAAGGACTAGTTCACATTATAGAAAACACATCACATTCTGCCAGTGTCGTGTTCCTGGAGCTAAAAGGGCTGGGTGGGCTGTCCAGGAAATGCTCCATGGGTTTTAATAGAGGATGGCTTTCTGACAAGGCCAAAGCAGCCCAAGTTTGAAGTTTAACTGTAAAATGAAAGACAATCTTAGAGCCACCCGACCCAGCTCCACTGAAGATGTAAGGTTTTGCTGTAGGCTTCAGGAGGAATCCAGACACAGTTCCTTCTGATTGTTGCGTTTAAAAAAGAAAATTGTCTACGTGGACAAAAATAGCTTAATACCACTTATTTTATTACAGGTTGTCATGAAGTTTTAAACATAACTTCTTTTATAATTTCCAGGTTTTCCTAAGGTTTTACATTAGCATTCATCTTAGTGGCAAAGCTTAATTAATTGCATCAACACTGATTTATTACCACTCTGCAAAATAATGTTAATTAAATTCTTTTCAATTAAAAACACAGTTCTGAATCTTAGAAAAACACAGGGCTTATAGAAGGCCACATCTGTTCAATAAAAAACATTTGATGATTGTATGGAAAAATGCTGTATTTTGAGAGCTTCCTTTTTATCAAATGCTAAATTCATTCAGTAGATTTGGGCCAAACTCTCTTAATGCAAATATAGGATACTTACCTCTATCTCAAAAAACAAATGTATTTTTCTTTTAAAAGTTGTCCTTTAATTTGCTGTATGTGTAGACAAACATTACAGCTATGACTATGATTTAACTTCTATTTCTTGCCTGCATGAAGTTTCTGTACACAATTTCTGACAGCATTTCTACTCAGCGGCTGTATTGTGAGACTATTGTGGTTCTAGGCCCTGGTATATAATGCAACTTGAAATATCTGCCTTACAAATCATAAAAACAGGTAGATGAAGCATATGCTTTCTCAAAGTGTCACTTTATTTTGATCACTAGTTGCTCGCTATTTCTTTATAATGGTTAAATATTTTGCTGATATTTTAAATGGATTGTTTAATCTTTAAAACGAGTCACTATTTTTAATGATATGGATGAGCAGATGAGTCTTGTTAGTAACGAAAGATTTCTCTGTATAAGCTATTTTTCTTTATAAGCCATCAAACTGAATGTAGCAAACAATTAAAGATTTGTCACACAAAGTAGCAAAATAGCCTTGGATTTTAAGGCAGTTTTTAAATTTTATATTGCTTATATTTCATTGTAATAACCCTTGGGATAATCCAACCTTTTTGTAATTAAATGATGACAGCTTGAAATTAAAACTGTTTGTCAGAAGGTTTTCAAACTTTTACACAAGAATTTTAATTTTGAGTCCATTAAAAGGAAAATTGATAAGGAAAATACTGTCATAATTTAAATAATTTTCATTCAGTGAGTTTATAAAGCAATGTAATCTTCTAAAAACAAGCTTAAACTTGTATCCTTTATTTTTAAAAGCAGGTTATGTAGCATGTTTAATAAAAGGGAGATTATATTCACTTTTAGGTGCTGGATCATGGACATTTACAGCTTGATTTAACATGAATAACTCACCGAAGCCCTTCAAAACATTTATTTTACTTGATTTTTTTTTTCTAGACTCAAAAATTATGACTCCTAAATTCAGTCAATAGTCTAAATATCTATATTTTTTAAAAAATTAAAACATATATTGAACACAAATCTTCAGACTGGAAAAAAAAAGGCAAAACCCATTATGAGTATTTAAAATGTGCAGTATCCTGGGTTTTTTTAATAAATATATATACATATAATCTTATTCTATACCCAGCAGAGAGCGAATTTCTTTTCTGTGAAAATTGAAAAAATGCTTATAAAATGGAAACCTTCATAGTAGAAATGGCTTTCAGATATTTTTAAGGCACAAAAGCTATAACTCTTCAGCCTCTTCATGCTTCATATTTATAATATACATAAAAATTAAATGCATGTCTAAGGTTTCAAGATATTATGATACTGCTATATACTCCAGAGATTTCCTACAAGTACCTCCAGATCACAGTCATGTTGTTTCTCAGTGACTTACAGTGTAAGCAGAATCCATCACTGACAACAGCTTAAGGGACAAAAGATAGATTTTTGAGCAAGATAAAAAATATTACAGTTGAACCCACTATTTTTAATATAAATTAATTCAGTCATTCTGAAAATCCTAATAGCTTCTTTCCCATTTAAACATGGGAGTCGTGATGGTTTCCAACAGGAGACCTCTAAGTAAATGAACCACTAAGAAATTCTCAACTTTGAAAGGCAGCCACAATCCAAAATTTAAAAACACTGGAAATACAGATATTAACCAGCTTTTTTCACCACCTCATCAGAAAGCTGCTGAGTAGAAATAAATGATGGATAAACTACACCTTGTTCAGAAGGATTTATGTTTTTCTTTCTATTCTCGCCAATATTTTCAAAGACAATTCGAAGACCAACAAACAGCATCTTTGCTAAATTTGGGAAAAGTTACATTATAAAGCATAACTGATGAAAGCATCCATGATCAAAAAACTGTGTCTGGTGAAAGCTAAATGATGTCCACAGTACTGTTCAGTTCCACTGGCAGGAGCAGTCGATAGGCTCTTGAATGACATACATGATTTCAGTGCCGTTTCCTGAGCAGCGCAGCGGCACAGTCAGGACTCGTGTTCCAACTTCTCGACAACATTTACAGAAGCGTAGATGGCTGTCAATATTGACGTTGAAAATTGTTGCAGATGGGCATTTTCCATCACAAGAAGCCACGTTTATCTATGATTAAAATAAAAGAAAATAAGATTTGAATAAAAATTAGATATCTCAAATTTTGTTATAAAAATATTACATTTCAAACTTCTTTGCAATTAAAACCCATTTTTACATTTGAAAAGGACTTCAGTCTTAAAAATTATTTTATCTTCTAAAATTCATTCATTCTAAGTTTAGCCACATTTAAAATATTTTTTTTAATTAAACTTTTTTTTACTTTTTAATCACATGTTTTGTTTCAACCTAGTGCTATGGATACCAAACCTGAATCCCCAGTTTACAAATAAATAACTTTGAAACAACACAGCTGAATCCATGTCCTTTTCATGTTCACTGATAAAAAGTTAAATTTCTCTAAATAAAATGGAGGGAAGTTTATCTTTCTCCTTGAAGGTTCAAGAGGAAAAGCATATCAATGCAAAAGCTTTTCCCTTTTTATTTTACTGTTTGTTATTGAGGGCTGTGTTATCACTCAAAGAAATATATCCAAAAAGTAGATGCAGTAACAAACCAGCTGGGGCACATACTAGTTAGAAAGTTATTTGTGCTCTAGGCTTGAGCAGAGCAAAGCTTTCTCTCACTGTTACTTTGTGTGAAGAATTTTCTTAGCTGATATGTTGATAGAAAAAGAATTAGACTTTTTAATTAAACTTAAGCAGATTTAAAATGGTGGGAAATCAAGGATGGCTATACTAGGTCTAGTTCTCTTTGTGACAGAATTAAATCTGATTTCTTATGCAGGTGGGGTGTATGAAAGTTGCTTTGAGTCACTCCCTTCCAAGCCTGTGATGAAATGTGCCATACTCCTACAAGTTAGACCAAAAGTTTACTCTTATAACTTTGTAATTTCCTGAGATTTGACAGGGGTAAAAAAAGACTTTGACCTATGCACTAATAATCTCAGTTATTAATTAAACTAAATGCAGTCATGCTCAGCCCTATCCAAAGTCTGGCAGCAGTAATCTGGCCAAGAACACATATGTAGTTCCCACCAGTCACAGCAGATACCACCATTTGATGGGCCAAAATCACGACTGAAAAGAGAGTGTGAGTGGGGGAGTTGGAGAGGAACAGAAGGGGGGCTGAGGGTATGAGCACATGAAAATCTGGAGGTACTTCTCTGTGAAGGGTAAGAGAATCTGGACTGTGTGAAGGATGTGCAGCCATCAAGGAAACCAGGATCAAGGAGATACTGGGAAAAAGGGGGCTGTAATACAGATGGAGGTGGGATGGTGGTAGGTATCTTTGGAAGGTGGGTAGAGAGGGAAGAAAAGATAAAGTGTTTACAATAGAAAGTCATAAAAAGGAAGGCTTCATTTGTTGTGCAATTCGAGACATGACCTGGCCAACATTCTTGTTGCTCCTCTCTGAATGCTTTAGTTCTGCAGCAGTGTTTGTTCCCACTACCTATCCATTGGCCTAAATACCATAGCTCTTAGACTTTTTGTCTGCAGGAGAGCAGAGAGCTTCACAGAACTGGATGAAAGGGCAAGAATCTTTTCACCTAGTTAAAAAAATCTATGAGTGTTGACTAAATCTTTCATTTTAATATTCTTTATTTAGTCAATACCATGTCTTTATTTTATCTTATTGCTGTCTCAGCCTAGGTTGTTGAAGTAACTGTGAAGCTCTCCATACTTTTGTCTTAACTACGGCAAATTACTCTAATTTAATCTATGTATTTATACTCCCTCATTATCAATCCTTCTAAAACTAAATAAATACACCACACACTCCTATTAAAATTTGAACATGTCACTATTGACCTTCTATCCAGGATGGCTTTTAATATGTGATGACATTTTGCCTCTTCCCTAAATGACTGCTTAGGTTCTTCAACAGAATCTTGCCAGAGGGACTTTAGAAGTTTTGAGATACTTTGTCAATTGCTTCTCTTTTAAGTGCAACATGAGAAGCACATTTGCTGCTCAGAAATTTCCTGGGGTCTGTAGATGGAGCTACACCAAAGCTGAGAAATAAGATGTCTTAAGTAGACCCATAAATCAATGGGATCATGAATTTATGATGTGGAAACCCATGCTATGTGAGGGAGAAGATGTGAGCATAAAGGTCTTCAAAGAGGAATGCAGTAGTGTTCCACCACATTTCAAGTTGAAACATTTCTGCTCCTCTTTTAGAGCAGGCTATGATTTCACACTAAAGAGTTCAATATCTTCATTAGTTAAAGTAATGATGGTCTGTATTTTTCATTTGAAGCCGGATGTTTCTCCAGGTAGGAGGCCTCAGTCTTCCAGTAATAGAAATAGCTGATTTTACTCCATTTATGAGTAGGATAACATTCCTGGGGTAAAGCGTCTGCTTTTGAGAAGAAAGGAGTATTTTTTGTTGCTTGTTGTTAGCTATAACCAACTTCTTAATACTGGCTTGGCATGCCATGGGCCCAGCATTGAAACAGCTCTTTTATGCTTACCGGGCTCTGACTTATGCAATCATTTTTCCTTATGGTTGTCCTGATTGTCATTTTCTGGCAAATCCTTTCTTCCTTTTTGCCTGGTAAAATAAAAAAAAATGCATACTGAATATCAATACTTCTTCTGTACTGTATTTTCTTCTTTAAAAAGTAAAAATATAAACATAATTTAAATAGTTATACTTTGTTTTCATTAATGTTCACACAGAAACTATTACTTCCATAACTTTCTTTTTATATGTAATATAGAGTTCCTGTGCAGTATTATCCATTTTTAGCTGGCACATATGAGCACCAAGTGGCCCAAATAAGCTATAAAAATTTTTTAAATATTGAACTATGAATATGTTTTTACATTACACATATGGCAAGAGAAACATAAGCAATTAGAAAAAAAGGTTGATTAATTTTGCATAGTATCAGGATTACTTCTGTTTTATTGGGAATGTTGAATGAAAATAGGATTTTGATCCCACTTTTTATAAAATTTTCAGAACTTAACATTTGAGCAGGTGAAGCTGTGAATGTGATTACAACCTTCATGCTATTTTGCATGATTAAAAATTAAATATAATTATATTATTTCAATATATTTTTGAGAAAGATGTTCTTCAAAGAAGCTTTGAATGACAGACATGCATTTATTTGCTAAATATGGTTTACTTTTTATCACCAGATCTGAAGCATGTAGCACATGCAGTCAGCATACAGATGTAGGATGAGGGAAATACTGAATTTTTATGTTCAGTCTTGGAGATATTGATAGGAGGGGGTTTTTTTATTTGAAAAAAAAAGCTGTACAGTGAAAAGCCTTTTTTTAACATAGTAAAAGTCATAATATAATACTAAAACAGTTACACATATAATTTTTCTTGCTTCACTCTGTATCAGACCATTATTATTATCTGTGTAACAGCAGTTATTTGGATCTCCCGATTCACTACCCATCAAAATGATCTGTTAGTTTTGCTGTGCAACCATTCTGGACATACAGCATATAAAATAATAAGCACTATTCAGCAGTTTCTTGACCTTCCTTCATGGTTGGATGTAGAGAAAAACAACTACTCTTCTGTTCCCAAAAAACTTGAGAGCACTTTTATGAGAGAAATTATGTCTGAGAAACCAAAATATTCTGCAACCAAAGCTCCGTTGAGCACTGAAAAATTAGGTTGGCTGCAGAGTACAGCTAGATTTTAACCTGTGCATTGAAAAATCTAACAAAATTACACTAATGAATTAGCAGATCGCTGTATGAGCAAAGCTGTTAGACTATAACATTTCGCTTTTCCTTCCTCAGAAACAGTTAAAAAATTTCTGTGGTATTTCCATCCGAAAGTGTTTTCCAGCTTGAGTATGTGTAGGCAGTGCAATCTATGTAGTGCTACAAGTCATACAGAGGTGATATATATCTAACATTTCAGCACATAAAGTGCTGATGTCTTGTGAAAGTTCTGCTGCTACACTTTTCTCTCTCCAACCTTGAACTGTAAAGAAGATCTGCATTCAGTATCAGATGTGCTTTGTTTACTCACTCCTTATTTGAGTAAGGAATTTCTGTGGCTTACCTATCCTAAAAAGCAAAGAATTATGAGTGTATTGCAACAGTTCTGTAACAATTTTTAATTTCTGATATAAAAAGTATTTATTGCCATGAGGTTGTATTTGTATGTGTCATGTCCCCCTTCTCGCCCCTGCCCTCAGTATTTTCATAACTTTGTAAACCATATTATTTGTGACAAAGAAGAAATACTGCATAAATCTATGTCTGTAAAGGTGAGACCAGACAGTAACACACACTCTTGCTCTATTTTAAGGCAAAAAGATTTCCATCATTACATTTAGAGATCTGGGATCAGATTCAGAATCTCTTGGTAACAGTATTCAGAATTATGATTTAAGTAATATTTCTTATTAAAACTACCCTATACAGTAAGTTCATGTGATAAAACCAATAAGCAGGAGGAATAACCATCAGCAGCATATACCATAAATTAATGAACCTAATTCTGACAGGTGCTGAGCAGTGAACCTGAGCCAGGCTTTAGAAAACCACTGATGTGGGAGGCCAGCAGAGGATCAGCATCTCTCAGGATCAGGCCCAGAACCATTAACCATACCTTCATGCATTGTAACTTTTAATGATGATGACAGCTATAACACATATATCAAGAAGTGCTTATATTATTATCAAAAAAA